>CM023484.1:114571196-115111283 GCA_013339685.2 Hyalomma asiaticum
CTACTGAATGCTCAATGCGTTTTTGCTGCACTCCTGTAAAACTAGCACAAAAGAAAACCAAAAGAAGACTAGCCTTTCGCGACGCGTTGGCCTGCAGGGTAGAGCTGCGCCCCGACGAAATGTAACGGTTGCATACTGCGGCTTGAACACCCCATATCGCGCGCGCGTTTACATAGATGTATGCGATATCATTAGACGCTCTACTAGATGCGAAATACCAATTTTGCTTGCAGCGTGTTATTTCTACGAAAATAGAACGTCGTGAATGCTCCGTCATCTTTATAACCAGGCGCTAGACCTCTTACACGGCTGTTCAATAAGCCTCAATGGAATTTTCGTACTGAATAAGTAATGCTTAAGCAGAATATGCCGCATGTATACTGTGCTGTGACAGTGCAGATTCAACAGCCGCAAGTAATCGGAACTTCCTGAAGCCTCCACTTCGATGTGCCTCAGTATTACATCATGATCTTAGTAAGTAAAGATCAACCAATTATTAAAGCTGTAGAATCGTTTAGATTGTGTTCGTAAGCCTACTAAAAAGTAAGCATACCCTCACAGCACACAAAAGCAATCAGAATACATTTTTTCACGTGTACAGTATCAAAAAGGGCGGAAAGGGACGTACGTTCTCTAGCAAGTGGATTCTGTTATAAATATTCGCATTGTACGTTAGACATGGAGTGATAGGGCAGGAAAGAGTTCCAGCCGCTGTAGTATAAGAACGAAAATTGTGTGGAAAAGGAAACGCATGTCCATTAAGCCGCCACGTGCGCTGTCTGTTTTAAAGTTCATTTCGCGTCTGTCACTATGCGTGTTGCAACAGGAAACGCTCTTCGATACGGTGTACATCACGGCCGGGCCGTGATACACGAAAAAATATTCCGGGATACAGTTATCGAAATGCACGGTTTGAAAGCCTAAAATACAGACACTGAGGTACATTTGTAATTGACGTAGAGGGATATGTCAGAGATAGTTTTGCAAGAAGACGAAAAAAGTATTGCGGAATACAGATACAGCAATACTGATACTGAAATACTTTTTTTCTATGTCGGGGATGTTCATACTACGTAAATACATTTATGAAGTGCAGCATAATATTTACAATGTTGCAACGCAATTGCAACAGAACTTGAAATTTATTCGTTGTTTTATCATGGTACTCTGAGTGCCACTAAGGCATTACAGAGGAGGCTTCACTGTACATAACTGTTAATAATGACGTATGTACAGATATCAGTTAGAATAAAAAAAATTATACTGTATTACAGAAAGGAAGGAAGGAAATAGTAGAGAAGGAAAGGCAGGGAGGTTAACCAGTGCATGACAACCGGTATGCTACCCTGCACGAGGGGAAGGGGACAGGGGAGATTGAAAGGTGAAAGGAAAGAGGAAGAGAGAGAGAAAGTGGGCGAACATATAGCACATTCTCACAGTCAGTGGCAGCTGCATGGCACACGACATCACACATCGCTGTTACAGTCGCTTGTGCAAGTCTGTCATCTTTAAGAACTGCAGCAGCGCCTTTGTCACCTTCAATTGTGATGTCTTGTGCGGTCGACATTCCAAAATGGCATCAACCGACATCCGTCGCAGGTCAAGGTGAGCGAGAGCGGACGCCAGTGATTGCCTCTGTAAGTCATAGCGAGGACAGTCGCATATGATGTGTTGTAGCGTCTCTTCACGAAGACAGGTGTCACAAAGAGGGCTGTCGGCCATTCCGATCATAAAGGAATAAGAGTTAGTAAAAGCCACTCCTAACCACAAACGATAAAGCAGGGTGGCTTCTGCTCGGCTGAGTTTTGGTGGCAATCGAAAATGCCGCAAAGACAGCAGGTGGTGTTGTCGACTGTTCCGAGTTTGGCTGCTTGAGGCACTCCACAGCGAGAGTGTAATCTCCTGTGCAATCGCTCGAAGTTGCGTGGCAGCGTCGGACCTTGAGAGAGGTATGGTCTCAACTTTGGTGCCATCAAGTGCAGACTTGGCGGCCTTGTCAGCATATCCGTTTCCAACGACGCCGCAGTGACTGGGGAGCCACTGAAACGTCACGTGGTGTCCCTTCTCATGTGATTTATGGAGAAGAGATCTGATCTTCAACACCAGTTGCTCGTATGGTCCGCGCCGCAGGGCTGCCAGCAAGGACTGTAAGGCCGCCTTTGAATCGCTAAAGATTGACCATTGTCGGGGTGCTTCCTCATTTACTACACAAAGGGCAGCACGCAGAGCAGCAAGTTCCGCAGCTGTAGATGTCGTCGGGTGGTCTGTCTTAAAACTGATGGTGGAAGCTTTCACTGGGACAACCACCGCTCCGGACGAACACTGGAGGTTCGAGGACCCATCCGTATAAATATGCACTTTATCGGCGTACCTCTCGTGTAGAAGAAGCAGGGATAGTTGTTTCAGAGCACCTGATGACAGCTCAGCTTTCTTTCTGATTCCTGGCACACCAAGGTGTACTGTAGGTCGAATGAGACACCAAGGGGGAATGGACGGTTTGGCGGCGGCGGTGAAGCCTGCCGGAAGTTTGGCAGAATATCTGGAGACCATTTTGCAGAATGACGCGTTCCGTTTGTCTGACGGCAATGTTGCGAGGTGGTGACAGCAGGCACGGGCAAAATGCCTGATGTGGGTTCTCAAGACTTCCAGCGCAACGTGCGTTTGTATTGGTTGGTCCCGAGCAATCGCTATAGTTGCCTCTGACAATGTACCCCGCGGCAAACCGAGACAAGTTCTCAGTGCCTGAGCTTGTGCGGCCTGAAGAGTGCGAAGATTTGTCTTGCAAGTGTTGGAAAGTACAGGCAGGCTATATCTCAAGAAACAGAGGAAAAGTGCTCTGTATAATTCCACCATGGCGCCTACCGACATGCCCCAAGTTTTTCCAGCCAAGAATTTGAAGATCTGGGCAATTGCGGTGAGGCGTTTTTTCATCAGCGACACATGAGGGCTCCAGCAGAGATCTCTGTCAATGATGATGCCAAGAAACCGGTGGGTTCTGAGATAGGGAATAGTCCGCCCATTGATTGATATGACGTAAGGCGTCATTGCTTTGCGAGTGAATGCCACAAGTGCGCATTTTTCTGGTGATATGTTGAGACCTTGTTTGCATAAGTAGCTCGATGTCAACGTTGCTGCTCTTTGAAGCCGCGCGCGTATTTGAGGACGCGTGACTGCCGAAGTCCAGACACAGATGTCGTCTGCGTATATTGAAATTTTGATAGTAGTTGGCAGGTATTCAGCAAGCCCAATAAGCGCGAGGTTGAATAGCGTCGGACTGAGAACTCCGCCTTGGGGAACGCCCTTGCAAGTAAAGCGTCGCGTAGTCGGCCATCGTCGGTTAATACAAAGAATGACCTTGCAGCCAGGTAACTTTCAACCCACAGAAATAATCGACCACCTAGGCCAACCGTCTGAAGAGCATCGAGTATGGCCTCATGTATTACGTTGTCGTATGCGCCTTTCACATCTAAGAACAATGCTGCGGAAAATCGCTTTCGGGACTTTTCGTGCTGAACGTAAGAAACGAGGTCCACTACATTATCGATGGAAGAGCGGTCACGTCGGAAGCCAGCCATGGAGTTCGGATAAATCTTGTAGTGTTCAAGGTACCACTCCAGGCGGCCAAGGATCATCCGTTCCATTAGCTTTCCTACACAGCTGGCCAGCGCTATTGGGCGGAACGATGCAAGATCAAGTGGAGATTTGCCCTGCTTCAGTAGGGGAACTAAACGTCTTGTCTTCCATTCATCAGGAACATTGCCCTCTTGCCAAGACGTGTTGTAGAGGCTCAACAATTCTCCCCTTGCGGCTTCTCCTAGACTGCATAAGGCTCGGTAGGATATGCCATCTGGCCCCGGAGAAGAAGACCACCTGCAGAGAGCGAGAGCCGCTTCGAGCTCCTCCATTGTGAAAGGCAGGTCCATGCGACTGTCACGAGGGTGGGGGACGTAAGTTCGTTTTGGGTAGCCTGGACAGACTACTTGGTTTGCGATCCTTGCACAGAAGTCCTCTCCGACTGCAATGTCCTGCCGCCCTTGGAAGAGCGCCAGCGCCTTGAAAGGAAAACGCTGTTGAGGAAGGCAACGAAGACCTTGCACCGTTTTCCAGATGTGAGAAAGTGGCTTGCGGGGGTCTAGAGTCTGGCAAAACGTCGTCCAACGTTCAGACGCTAATCTATCCATGCGACGCTGGATCTTCTTTTGCAATCGTCTGGCTGTTCTGAGATCGTGAAGGGACTTTGTGCGCCGATATCGACGTTCTGCACGCCGGCGAAGTGCTCTAAGTCTTTCCAATTCTATATCGAAATCGTTTCGCCTGTACGAAATCATGATCGTGCGCGTGGCGTTTTCCATTGTGGTCTGCATTGTTTTTTCTAACCCAAAGCGTAAGCCCTCGGTGCATGCATCTTCCATAGCAGATTTGAAGGTGGTCCAGTCAATCGCTCGAATAGCCTTTTGTGGATATGCCCCAGAGAGCCCTTTGATGTTGATATACGTTGGAATGTGATCGCTTCCACGTGTCTCGACATCTGTAAACCACTTAACACGTCTGGCGAAAGAGCTGGAGACGAAAGCAAGGTCAAGGCAGCTTCCGTATGTCACGCCTCGAAAAAAGGTGGGGCTGCCGTCGTTCAAGAGGGTAAGACCATGGTGGCAGGCGAAGCTCGCCAACTGTCGTCCTCTTGCGTTTGTCTTTGAACTTCCCCATGCTGAATGATGCGCATTGAAATCTCCTATGATTACCCATGGAGCAGCGCACAAGTTCAAGATATCCGCCAATCTTTTCGAATCAAAATTACTTGAAGGCGAAACATATACGCCTATAAGATTAAACATGAGCTTGTTCTTTTTGACCGTTAGGCACACGTATTGATTGTCATCGTGAGGCGCAACTGGATGCAGAAAGTAGGTGAGTTCACGACGAATAAAGACGATGACTTTGCTGCTGGCACCATTGGTTGAAGACATGACCGATTCATACCCCGAAAGTCTGACTGGTTTTGTTAGGTTAGGCTCACAGATGACGATGAGTGGAAACATATGAGTGTATACAAACTGACGAAAGTCTGAAAGGCGTGGCTTTAGACTTCTGGCGTTCCATTGGATGATGGACGCTGCCTTGACTTCTTTTCGGAAGGATGGAGTAACGGTAGCCATGTGTCTACTTGAGGGATTCAAGAACAGGGATCAAGGCTTCCAGTACCTGGAGAGTGCTTCGGGCAGGCGATGTCCCCATGCCAACCAAGATAACTCGAATGGCGTCCATAAGGGAACGCAGCATCGAAATTACCTGACGATCCGCTCTAGGTATGTCATCCACGGCGGGTGAAGGCTCCTGAGGGGCCGCGATCTTATGAGGTTCCTTGGAAAGGGAACGGCTAGGTAGCTCAGGCCATTCCTCCGGAGAAGCCGTTGGTTTCTTTGAAGCGATGTTTCCTTGAAGCGCTTTTGCGTGTTGGCTGAGTGGTGCCGCAGTAGAGTGGGCGCTCTCACTTCGAGCACACTCCTTGTGTGAGGACGTACGATGACGGTGACGGCGACGGCGGCGCCTCACCCTTTCGGCGGCCTCCCTGTGGGTTGAGTTGTCCCTGGCCATCTGCTTGAGAACCGCGTGCTCTTTCTTGATGCGGGGACAGTCTTTCGACGAGGCGGCGTGAGGGCCGCTGCAGTTAGCGCACTTCAGAGCAGTGGCACGGCAAGCCTCTTCGGCGTGAGGTTCAGCGCAACGGGGACACAGTAATGAGTTGGGGCACACGCCCTTGACGTGACCTAGCCTGAAGCATTGATGGCATTGAAGCGGCTTCGGGATGAAAGGTCGAACTGGATGTCTGAAGTGTCCGACTTTAACGTGGGATGGTAGACAATCCCCTTTGAAAATGATTTTTACGCAGCGCGAATTCCCAAGGCGACGCACTTGCGTAATGACAATGCCCTCACTTGCCGGTTTGATAAGGGTAGGTAAGTCCGTGTTGGTAATGGTAACGTCTATATCATAGATCACACCGGCTACGGATGTATCATCCATCGGGATAAAGGAGCGCATTTTGATGCCGCCTAGCTCCGTTATTTTCTTCAGTTTTCCTAGCGCACTCACGTTGTTCACGTCGATTGCGAGGATATTCTTCCTTGGATTTACTCTGACGTCTTTAATCTGATCAGGCACAGCACATTCCAAAAAAATGGATATGGCTTGCCTGTTCAGCAGTCGTAGGTTGCTTGAGGGGTCTTCCGGCGAGAAGATTATGACGTGTGGCCAGCGCGCAGGCCTTGACTTCATCGTCGCTGTACTCGCAGGAGTTGACGGTGGCGCGTTGACAATCTTTCTTTTCGCCCTCTTGCTCTGGACGGGTATGAAACCATCGTCGGATGTGTCATGTTCCGACATGGAGTACAGCTCTGCGTCATCGGTGTCGCTAGAGGAGCCAACTCGCTTCCTTGTGGCTGACGGACACGATGACTTCTGGCCAGACGGGCCTCCGGCATGTTCCTCGTCCATGGCCGCAGGACAGGAGGCCGAGGCACCACGAAAACGCGAAGATTTCGCCAAAAAAATTCAGAGCGCAGAGAGACAAGCGTTCTGGCAAGAAGACGCTTCGTCGTCTCTACTACAGAAAGAGTAACACACATTCTACACCGAAATCGACATACTTGGCAGCAACAGTATCAGCTATGCTAGTAATAGCATAGCTCAAGCGAAGCGCTGGAATCACTAACGAACGGTTAATTTCATTGTGGCTAGAGTGACTGGAAAAACTGTTTCTGCGGAGCTCGCAGTAAGGACCGTTCCACGCGCTATCCGCACACACGTCCCGCACGTGACGCACGTGACGGGACACCTGCCGCCCTCAAGCGAGGGGTGAAAGAGCGGAACAGCAGCGGAACGACACCAACTTTCTGCGTAAAAACACGTCACCGGAAACACGTTTCAGGTCATTCCCGAAAAAAAAAAAAAAGAAACGAGATACCCGTGTTCTGCATAGTATCGCGATACGGGCAATACATCGTGAAAGTATTTCACTACCGAGATACAAATACATTTTTCAAATGCACGTCGATACAGCAATACAGATACTCAAAAGTATCTCTCAAATACCATCGCGATACTGCTCAGCCCTGTACTGTACATGAATCCATTCCTGGAGAGCAGTGGTGAGATTGCAGGACGCTTTCCGACCTGAAGGCGTCAGGTGTTCGCTGCAAGATATTAGTAAGCCGCAGGGTGTGGCCATGTTTTTCTCTGAGCAGAGGATCATGAAGAAAGTAACAGCAATAAATGGTTCTACTGAACAGTTGTGCCGTTTAAGGACCACGTTCATCCTTGAGAAGAAGAGAAGTTCTCTGTTTCAGTAAGCCGGAATTTTTTATTAGAAGGGGAAAAATATTATTACGTTGCGAATGTGCCACAAGGTATATGCCACAAAATGAAGAAGAAGAATCAGAGCGAATGGTGAAGGAAGACGACGTTGGATCAGTTTCGGTAGCGTTGGTCTGTGTGGACTTCCCCCGGTCTACGCCTTCTGAAAATAAACCCGAAACCACTACTGTGGACGTAACAGAGTGGTGGAGGTGCTGGGTAAGACGACCAACAACGGAAGCGTTACTACTTGGACTTCGCCGGAGTCGTCGCCTCGCCGGCTTGCCTCCGCCGCCGCCCGCCATGTCCGACGACGAGGACACTCGTAGAACCGCGACCAACAGCGCCCGGGAAACCGCGCCCAGCAGTGCTTGGCAGCCCTACAAGGAGCCTCGCACCTTCGCCGGGAAACCGAATGAAGATGTGGAGGAATGGCTCAACCACTATAAACGGGTGAGTCAGTACAACAAATGGAATGCTGCCTCTCGATTAATGAACGTGGTTTTCTACCTAACTGATATTGCTCTCGTGTGGTATGAAAACCACGAAGAAATACTAACCACGTGGGACTGCTTTGTTGAAGAAATCAAAAAGTGTTTCGGCAATTCAGCAGCCAAAAAGAAACGGGCTGAGCAGACCCTCTCCCAAAGAGCCCAACTAGCTGGTGAGACATGTACGACGTACACAGAAGAGATTTTGAAGTTGTGCCGGCAAGTGAATGCGGACATGTCCGAAGAAGACAAGGTCGGGCATTTGTTAAAGGGCATAGCGGAGGACGTGTACAACTTTTTAATTAGCCGAGAAGATCTCACTTCAGTATCTGATGTTATACGACACTGCCGCACTTTTGAAGCATTGAAGCAGCGCAGAATAACACCGAAGTTCGGTCGTCTGGCCAATGTTACCACGGTGGCCAGCATAGACACGACGCCAACTGTTGACCTTTGCACAACGATACGCGAGATCGTGCGAGAGGAACTGCTCAGGCATGACCTTGTGCCACGTGCATTGGGAAGCACTTCACCATCTTACTTCCCACCAGATACGACTGCCTCGCAGCTCTCCAATTCTGAGCATGCATCGGTCAACGTAGCGGAGACTGTGGAATCTAGACGCACCCCGCAGTCAAGCCGGAATTGGCTTCCGAGGACACCGCACCCCGAGGGCAGTCGTCTACAGGCCCCACTGCACCGGCTGGCTGGCGATTATGCTGGACGTCGCGACAACCCGAGTACTCGTGCGTACACCAACGCGCCCGAGCACTTCGAAAGACAGCGACGTTTCCGCCCCGCTCCTGTGTGCTATAGCTGCGGCGTGACAGGTCACATATCGCGGTATTGTGATCGCCCCCGAATGCCACGCTATGACCGGTGGCCACGCTATGTGCAGCAGGCTAGTGTCCAACCTTTTCAAGAGCACTGGTATACCCAAGGTCGCCCAGACAGCAGCTTCCGGCATGGACACACGCGGAACGAGTCGCCAGCATCTGACCGAAGTGTGACGCCACCTCGAGCCCCTCGACTGCGCCGGTCGCCATCGCCACGTCGGCGCTCCCCTTCGCCACATCAGGAAAACTAGACAGCGCGGCCGATGGGGGTGAGGTCGCTGGTGACATGCTGCGAAAAGATATACCTCCACCGGTGTTTATGTTGAAAAACAAAGTGCCAATTCTTGTTGATGGTGTAGATACAATGGCCTTGGTGGACACTGGTGCTACTGTTTCGATCATGAGTGCTTCTTTTAAACTGCGTTTAGGACACAAAGTTATGTTCCGGTGGGAGAAGGGTGCAACATTCTCTGGTGTGAGTGGCGATCCGTTGCACCCCATTGGTGTTTGTACCGCAGAGGTATCTTTGGGCGATCATGTGTTCACGACAGAATTTACTATTCTCTCAAGGAGCACCCATGACATAATTCTTGGCATTGACTTCCTTAGAATGTGTGGTGCCACTGTCGATTGCAGAAACGGGGAGATGTACTTTAGCGACCTTGTACCTGACGCACTGATTGAGGAAGCGAACAGTGAACGTGGTTCGCTCCAAGTTGTTGAAGATTCTGTAGTTCCAGCATTTTGTGCTTTGTGCGTCCCGGTAGCTTGTGATGTTCGCAACAGCGACAGGGTGTTTGACGCAATGGTGGAGCCCATTCATTTGAACTGTATGAAGAAGAACACATTAGTGCCACATTGTATAGTGTCAATTGTGCAAGGGTGTACTGGAGTATGGGTCATCAACTATTCCACAGAGTCAGTTGTTCTACCTGCCGGCCTCAAACTCGCCATATGCAAAGAATACGCACCGACGGCTGTGGCTGTTCTCAATGACTCTCCGGAAGCCGTTCGAGTGAGCAGCTCTTTAGACGATTCAAAAATTCTGGATATGATCGACAAGTCTCTCACAACAAACAAGCGACGTATGCTTCTCGACCTTCTGTTAAAGTACTGGCCCGTTTTTGATTTTTCGCAGAAGAACAGTGCGCCCTTTATTCCCTCTTCCCGTACACGCCACAGGATCGATACGGGGACCGCCCATCCGGTTCGACAAAAATCGTACCGAGTGTCACCGTCTGAGCGCAAGGTAATCGACGATCAGGTCCGTGAAATGCTGCAGAAGGGCGTCATCCAAGAATCATCCAGTCCTTGGGCAGCTCCGGTGATTCTCGTCAAAAAGAAAGACGGTTCGTGGAGATTCTGTGTCGATTATCGCCGTCTAAATTCAATCACAAAGAAAGACGTTTATCCGCTCCCACGAATCGATGACGCCCTAGACTGTCTTCATTCGGCGTCATATTTCTCTTCTATAGATTTACGTTCCGGGTACTGGCAGATACCTATGCATCCGGCGGACAAAGAGAAGACGGCATTCATTACACCGGACGGACTGTACGAATTCAACGTGATGCCATTTGGCTTGTGTAATGCGCCCGCGACGTTTGAAAGGTTTATGGACACCATCTTACGTGGCCTAAAGTGGAACATCTGTATGTGTTATCTTGATGACGTGGTGATATTCGGGCGCACATTTGCGGAGCACAATGAACGAGTGCGTGTTGTTCTGGATTGCATTCGAAATGCTGGGCTTGTTCTTAATGCGAAGAAGTGCCGTTTTGGCGAACGACAAACGTTAATTCTTGGACACCTCGTCAGCAAAGATGGCATCAGGCCAGACCCTAACAAGACAGCGGCTGTAGAAGCTTTTAAAGCACCTCGCTCCACGCGGGAGCTGCGTAGCTTCTTGGGCCTCTGTTCTTATTTTCGCCGATTTATCCCTGCATTTGCCGATGTTGCCTTTCCCCTGACTTCCCTTCTTCGCCAAGGCGTTCATTTTGAATGGACACATCACTGCGAGACTTCCTTCAACCAACTGAAGTTCTTACTCACGTCACAACCTATCCTCCGGCATTTCGATTCTTGCGCACCGACTGAGCTTCATACGGATGCAAGCGGCATTGGTATCGGCGCTGTTCTAGTCCAACGTTACAATCAGAAGGAACATGTCATCGCATACGCCAGCCGCACTTTGAGCAAGCCAGAACGTAATTACACCGTGACAGAGCAAGAATGTCTGGCTCTCGTCTTCGCTGTGCAGCGGTTTCGCTCCTATCTGTATGGTCGTCACTTTCAAGTTGTCACTGATCACCATTCCCTCTGCTGGCTTGTGAACCTACGAGATCCGTCCGGCCGTCTTGCACGTTGGGCTCTCCGCTTGCAGGAGTACGACTTCACGATATTGTACAAGAGCGGCAGGAAACATGCTGATGCAGACTGCCTTTCACGGTTGCCACTTAACACGACGGCGTGCGACGATGAAAACTTCGATCACCTGATTGCGTCACTAGTACCACATTTCCCGGAGAAGACAACGTTTGAAACTGAGCAGCGTAAGGACCCAAGGTTGAACCCATTATTCGCCGCCGCACGAGCGTCTCCAACACAAGGCCGTTTCTGCGTTCGAGATGGACTACTCTACAAGAAGGCGTTCTCCGCTACGGGCGCCCGCTTTCTTCTGGTTGTACCGGAGACACTACGTTCATCTGTTCTACGTGCAATGCACGACGATGCCACTTCGGGTCACCTGGGAACTGCGCGGACGCTCCATCGTACGCAGGAACGCTTTTACTGGCCGCGCATGCGCCAGTCAATTGAGTCGTATGTGGCCAGTTGTACCCAATGCCAGGCGCACAAATCGCTTACTCTGGCCCCAGCTGGACCTCTACAACCGGTGACGCCTCCCAGTTCTCCATTTGAGCAAGTTGGGATCGACCTCATAGGGCCTTTCCCGCGTTCCTCTAAAGGGAACCGTTGGATTGTGGTGTGTGCTGACCATCTCACCCGTTACTGCGAGACGGCCGCCTTGTCATCCGCGACTGCTAGCGAAGTCTGCTCCTTCCTTCTGCATTCCATCATACTGCGACACGGCCCACCCAGAGTTATAATCAGTGACCGCGGGCGTCAGTTTACAGCAGACGTCGTTGAGCAGCTCCTCCGCATGTCCGCCTCTGAATTCAGACACTCGACGCCTTACCACCCGCAGACGAATGGCCTCACGGAGCGCACAAATCGGACACTGGTCAACATGCTTGCGATGTACGTTGAAGCCAACCATAAGGACTGGGACGACGTCTTACCGTTTATAACGTACGCATTTAACACCGCACAACACGAGACCACCGGTTACAGCCCGTTCTTTCTCCTTTACGCTCGACCACCACGCTATACTCTGGATACAATATTTTCCTTTACTGACCACGCCGACCCTTCTATAGCTGAAATTATCTGTCTCGCCGAAGAAGCTCGTCGTATTGCCCGCCTGCGTACCATAGCGTCACAAGACCGATCAAAGATCCGTTATGACAGCAAGCGTCGACACGTCACGTATGATCCGGGAGACTTCGTTTGGCTGTGGAAGCCCTCGCGACAGCGTGGCTTGTAACAGAAACTACTCGCCCATTACACTGGGCCATTCGTTGTCCTCGACCGCTTGAGTGCAGTTGACTACCGAATAGCCCGCATCACTGCCAACGGAAGACGCTCTACCAAAACCGAGGTCACGCATGTCGCCCGCCTGAAGCCCTACACTCGTCGGGATGCCGAATGACGCGCGGCGCGCTTCGTCTGCGAGGGGGGTAATATTACGTTGCGAATGTGCCACAAGGTATGTGCCACAAAATGAAGAAGAAGAATCAGAGCGAATGGTGAAGGAAGACGACGTTGGATCAGTTTCGGTAGCGTTGGTCTGTGTGGACTTCCCCCGGTCTACGCCTTCTGAAAATAAACCCGAAACCACTACTGTGGACGTAACAATATGTTATTTTGTAGCTTGTCGGCAACACGGCGACAAAACGTGCTAGTCAAATTCTTGGGTGTGTCCGGTTGCCTATAGGCTGCTGTGGAACCCTCCCGTTCTCACGTATGTCATGGACCAGCGCGGCACTCGGCCGTATCATATGCGGAGCGCGCACTGCAAAAACTACGCCCCCACCTCGTGACGTTGCAGCGAGAGAACGCGTTATGTTTCGGTCAAAGACCTGCCATCGTGCTGCAGTATCGTACGCGTCTACCGTAACGGTGAAAGATGCGGACAAAAGAGAATTGCGGATGTCGACATATTCGTGAATAAGTTGTGTAATAAATCCTGATGTGTCTCCACGTATTGTAGAGTTTCAGCGCTTGCAGCGAGCCAGCTGATGTCGCAAACTTGCAGTACATACGATATACATACGCGTACGACAGAACGCATTGGACAGTGATGTATGGGCGGACGTTTTTGTACGACAGCATTCATTCCAATGAAATCGAATGTTTGAATTGATGCAGTGCTGTGGGCACCATCTCTGACGGGAAATAAAGCACATAGAAAACACTAGAGTTATCTCTATAGCTTTTTCTTTAGTTAGAGTTATAGCAAAAAGTATTGCTTCCGGCAGCTGAAGTTGTTTTATAGAACCTGGCTGTTCGGTGATGCTTTTAATCGTGCGTTGTATCTGACAGATAACTCTCGTCGTATACATGGCCTCTACGTATACGTACGACAATGTCGTGGTCCTTTACGTTGACGCAGCTGCAGCTGTACAGGACGGGTTTTTTGCTTTTGTAGGTCAGTTTTGTGCGACCGCCCTCTCGCTTCGATAGGGAGAAACGCGCATTGCGTTTACAGAATGGAGCCCAGGAAACATAACTGCGAGTGCCGTGATTGAAAAGTACCCCTACGTGCCAAGCAGGAGCAGCGAAGGTACTCGTCATGACTCCTTAAGAATGTGACCGCCCGCCCACCATTTGTGAACAATCGGTACTTCTTTAGTGGCAGAGAAAGGTAAGTGAATAGCTACGCCTTCAGTTTAATATATCTGATATTTTGATGGATTCCTGCACAGCTTCTGCAGTAATTGCAACTCCTAACAAATTGTGCTGAATTACGGTGAGCGCATATAATTTTTAGCGTTTTCGGGGCTTTACTCTAGGAACGCTATTCGTGATGCATATGCCGTTTTTACAGCGTGAGCTGTTATGAGATCCCAACAAGGGCCGTTCTTTCGCCGTAGTTGTCCGCCGCCGGTGCTCGTAACCACTATCGCGGCAAGTTTTAGAAAAAATAGCTGGGACCGAGGAGGATTCAAACCACGTCCTCTGCGTGGATTCGAACCCACATCCTCCAGGTGGCAGTCGAGCATTCTAACACTAAGTCACGCCTGTACTTGGAAAACCTTCGCAATATTACCTAAACAGGTGTAACGCGTGCCGAGGAATCGCATTAACAAGTGTAATGTTGCGTGGGAGAATAATAATTCGCCGCTACACGTCGGGGAAAGTGGATTGCGTAACGAGTTCGAGGATTCATTTGAAAGAACACAGGGCGGCATGGTTTGTTGCTCTGAACCAGTTATCAGAGGCATCATCATTATGAAACAATCTTCTTCAACATTTCCGTCATCATTATTACGAAGCGCTGCCCTTTGAAGCAGTTTTGTCTTATCGTGCCATGCATCACGCGGCAGGCGACGTATGCAGTCGCGCCAGCAGTCTTGCCTCTTCGATATACCTGATGGCGCCGCCTCGTAAGGTGCGGACCGCTGCTGAAGAAGCGAATCGCAGAGATACGCGCGCGGCTGCAGCAAGGCAACGTCGGGCACAACAGACAGCTGTGCAGAGAGAAGCCCAAACCGCTGCTCGCCGTCGACGCCGGGCCGAGAGTTCGATTCGTTCTAGGGAAAGCGACGCCAAGAGACTCTCTAAGGTGTGCAGTTATACAGATTTGCACGTTACAATACCGCAGTAATTATTGTGTAGTGGCTACTTCCCTACTTGGCGAAATTATAAGAATTATGGCGCAGGGGATACCTGCCACCTCTACTTGCACTAGTTTCCTCAAGCGTTTAAAATGGCCTCTAAGAAGGTCGCTGCTCCAGCTTACGCTGTCACTGTCCTTCGGTTCCGCGCAGACCTGCCTCTTTTTTGCCTTACCCATAGCTGTTCTAAGAGGGAAGATGTTCGAAAATTGACCGATCGCCCTCCGCTGCCTGATCTCAAGCCGTTGTAAATGACAGCGGCCCGACGCAGAGGGCGGTGCGCCCGGTGATGTGCATAAACGTTCAGACAGTGGGAAATGAGTGTGCGTGTGTTTAGCTGGAAGCTGTGGATTGGATTCCCGGAGCAGCGGCTGCATTGCTATAGCGCGAAACGTAAACACGTGAAAAGAAATAATTAAGTAAAGAAAGAGAAAAGCGTACGAGTAGCTACGTTGAGCGGATCCTTAATCAATGCGAAGCCCTCAATCAGGGTAGTAGGTCGGGCCTGCTGAGAAAAGGAAGAAAGACGAACAGACGGAATGGAAGGGCGGCGTGCTTGGTGCTGTTGTTGTTTTTTTTTTTTGCAAGTACTCCTAACATCATTCTTCACAGTTTCATTTGCTCGATGCCTGTTTCATGCCGGTGTTAGAGTCTTCATCTCGCAGTGCTTTTATGGAGTGAACGAGTGCTCGCTCAGGGTAAGCTTGTTGCAGTATGAACCCCTCTATATAGCCACTTTAAGCCACCAATATATGTCGCACCTACATTCCGGGAACTGTCACGTATCCTTGTCCACTTCCGATGCTCGCTTGCTCGTGCAAGTGAGCATTTACTAGTCAGCAAAAGAGCGACCTCCCAAATGTCAGACGCAGCCCGTTCCAAATGCTTACTGCAGTACTCGGCAGATTCAGCATAGCGCTGATGTTTACACATTTGTCGCAACAATGTTCCGTGCGCTTGTACACTCAAAAATTAGATTCAGATGGATTGGCATCACATCACTATGGACATATTAGCTATTCTTTTTGTTTATTTAGTACGATACCCTCAAAGCCCATACAGGGACATACAGAACGGAAAGGTTGGCAACAACAACGCATTCACACACACTCAAAAATGCTAACGAATAATGTAGTATTATCCCGCGACTTGTGCAAACAAATATTAGAAATGAAGAACGAAAGCACCAAACAAAATATTAGCGAAGATACCATTATCCGCTTAATATAAACAATTTAGACCTGGAAAGTCATGTCTTCTACGCAGATGGCTGGGGAGGGAAGGTGGTTCCGCAAGGTACTTCTCTTTGAATTTCTGTTCAGAAAAGCAGATTCCAAATGAGCCGGTGGAAGCAAGCGTCACGGCATTCTTTTGAGTTTTTTTGACCGCGATTAAAGACACGCGCTCGAAGATAGGTTGCTGATGGTACTTGCTGATGTTGTTTCAGCTAACTCGCGCCACCCCTTAAAAAAGCTACATGCGCGTTCCGGGCAAGCAACCAACTACTCACTTCTCACTCTCTTCTTGCTCTCTTCAATAACGCAATTCGTTCAATGGTAAAGTTGTAAAGCACGTTATTTGTTGCCCAGATGAGAAATTTCCGCGGTAATACGTGCGATGCTATTACTTATTTAGCACATATAAGAAAGTGAGCGAGATTCGAAAAGCGCCACGGTACGAGGCGCTTGTGCGCAGCTATGCTTGCAGCCTCAAACGTGCTCTGAAAAGATTTATGATGGGCGCAGAGAGACAGTGCTGTATATGCGACAAGAGAAATTGATATAAAGTGGCTACACCTTTGGCCTTTACGGCTTGTCATGTCTGTGTTGAGCATGAATCATCGACGGCTCGTTTTTAGCACGTCCGAGGTTGCTAATGAAATTGGGATTGAGCACTATTCACGTTGTGCTTTTCAAATCTCGCGCAGTTTCTTAGAAGTCCGAAATAATTAAAAACATTGCACTTAGTATCATGTAAATAGATTATTTTACACTAATTAACATGCCTTAGAAGCTTACAATTAAACATATTGCGTTTTGAAAGCAAACCACTAGAGGTTTGCTAACTTTTTAACAATAGTTAGTCACCCGGGATAATTTTAGTAGTTTGAGTTCGCCAAAACAAGAAAACTGAATGTTCGTTACATCCTCGCGCAAGTCATCTAAAGCAGCCGGCAATGTGGCATTGATCTCTTGAATAAGTGCGTCGTTCGAGCACAAGGACGCTGCATAGGTCACATGACGTGATATTTGGTGTGACACTATACGCAACAGCAAAACGACGTGTGTAGCTACTTAGCTGCTCACGTAACTGCTCAAGCGATGGAGAACAGCAGCTCTCACCGCCGCTGTCGCTGTGGCTTCACTCAACTCTTCGCCATTGTGTCCGACGGGTGTTTCAAGGCAAAAATTACGCAAACAAGAGTCGTCAAGTGATATGTACAATATAAAGGGTGCACTCGCGTACTCTCTTCGAGTCTGCGGAGTTAAGTAAAGTGCTTCTCGTCAATGCTGAGTTCGAGTGACATTAAACAGAGGCTGAAATCGCCAAAAGACGCCTTTTGCAATGGGCCGCTATAGCGTCATTGGGCCGCTTTGGCATCGCCTTACGATAAAACATTAATTAAAATGAGCGCTTTCCTTAAAAACCGCTTTCTCTTAAAACGACTTATTAGAGTTCCCTCGCAAGAGAATTATGTTTTCTCGCATATTGAAATGATATTCCTCGCTATCATTTTTAGCCACGCCTGATGCTTTCAAATTGTTGTCTGAGCGGTCACCAAGACAAAATTTATTTTAATAGCACCATTCATTTGGCCAATACCAAATTTGGTAAATAGGTAAAGGAGAGCAGTTAGTTTAATTTGTTTTAACCTCGATCAAATTACTTCTATTTTTCTGCCACATGCGCCTTCGGAAACTGTACCAAATTCTGCTGTGTTTCTCTACTTTTCCCAGTATGATTGCGCGATGTATTAGAGATTTCTTGATGGCTGCACAATTAACTAAACCTATATTTTATGATAAATGTATATCAGGACCGTCTGAGTCGTCACAAGCTATACCAAAAAAATCGCACAATTGAGAAAATGCGCGTTTCGGTCCGCATTTAGAGGTAATTTACACCACGTGGTCTCCTTATTAAATATCCAACTTGCATTTCAATGAAAAGCAAATAACATGTCCTTTTGACCAGGCAAGCTCTATCGTTACAATTTCTGTTGTTTTAAGATATTTCATATCCGACACATTGCGGGATTCGGTGTCACGCGAAGCAGTTAATGAGGAAATTGTCTATGACGAATCCTGTGGGATTCAGCGTAGTGTTACGAATAGGATGAACGTCTTTGGGCAGGGTGCATGAGTAGGAGTGTGCTTAAATGGGGTTAAACAGGAATCTCAACAGCCCCGTGAGGAGCAGAGAGAGAGAGAGAGATGATGGGCGGAAGGCAGGGAGGTTAACCGGAAAGGAAAATATCCAGTTTGCTACCCTGCACTGGGGAAGGGGTGAAGGGAGACAGAAAGGGATGGAAAAAGAATAAAAAAGAAAGAGAGAGAGAGGTCAAATCGCGCGTGGGGAGCAAATGGCAGCTCATGTCAGGACGTGACATTGGCATTCTGGTTATTGCCCATCGCAGACATCAGTTTTATCGAACAGAAATACAGCTGTGGCGCGCTGATAGGCGTATCATGAGCATCGTTCTTTGAAATACCCCTGCAGAATTGAGGAGAGTTGTACAAAATCGTGGTACTAGGACATATGCATCGATTATTGAATCGCTCTGACAGCGCTACACGCGCTATTGATGCCACGTGAGAACTATCATCACAAAATGCTGGTACACTAGGTTTCGTTGCGGTATTTACGTTGCGGCCGGAGCCGCCGCAGCCTGCTTTCTTGGCACCTCGGAGGCCCGGGTTCGATACCCGCCTACCGCATCGTTTGGTAGGTCGCTTCGAATATAACAGCGCGTTCGTGGTTATCTGTGTGTTTTAAATGCGAAGCATTTCTTAACGAACCTCGGCGACTTTGAGCGTATCTATCTATCTATCTATCTATCTATCTATCTATCTATCTATCTATCTATCTATCTATCTATCTATCTATCTATCTATCTATCTATCTATCTAGCCGCCTACGACTTTGTGCTCTCCTGGCCGTTTAGCTAATGGAATGTTTACGAAAATTGGTATGCCACAACATGATGGTATGACGAACATAAATGATAGGTCATAACATGAAAATAATGACTTGCATGACATGAGCGACATGATTTACAGGCGACGTTCTTGGTGCTCTCCCGGCCGTTTCGTTATTGAGATGTTTACGAAAATTGGTATGCCACAACATGACTGCATGACGAATATAAATGAAAGAACATAATATGAAAATCATTACATGCATGTCATGAGCGACATGATTTACATGCCACGAGTTTCGTCAACGGGATGTATACAAAAACTTGCATGTCACAACATGACTGCATGAGGAACGTAAATGACAAGTCATAACATAAAAATCATGACGTGCATGTCATGAGCGACATGACTTACATGCCATGGTTTTGTTGCTCTCATGGCCGTTTTGTTAGTGGGACTGTATACGAAAATTGGTGTACAACAATATGACTGCATGACGAAAACAGTCGACAGCTCATAGCATCAAAATCATGACATGCATGTAATGAGCGGCATGATTTACATGCCATGTTATTGGTGCTCTCCTAGCCGTTTCGTTAATGATATGTATACGAAAACTGGTATGCCACAACATGACTGCACGACGAACGTAGATGACAGGTCATAACATAAAAATCATGACATGCATGTCATGAGCGGCATCATTTACATGCCACAGTCCTGGCGCTATACTGCCGTTTTGTTAATGGGATGCATACGAAAATTGGTATGATAAAAGGCTGCATGACGATCATAAATGACATAGTCATAACATGAAAATCGTGACATGCATATCATGAGCGGCATGATCTACATGCCACTCGTTTAGTTAATGGGATGTATACCAAAATTGGTGTGGCACAACACGACTGCATGACGAACGTAAATGACAGGTGACAACGTTAGAATCATGACATGCGTGTATTAGCCGCATGGTTTACATGCCACAGTCGTGGTGCTCTTGCGGCCGTTTCGTTAACTTCATATGTACCAAACTCGGTATAGCGAGACAATGCGAATCCATTTTACGTTCCTGATGCGTGCTTCGCATTTCCTTGATTCCCACTGCACGTGGGATCTGCCAATTTTTTTGTACCTACATTTCAATGCTATTCTGCGGCAAACCGTAGGCCTTTGTTATTTTCAAGTTAATTGTCTATTTTGATTAGCATGGCCTATATAAAATTCAAACACCTGTGGCGCATACCCGAATACCACGGGTTTGGCATTACAGGTATGAGCCACACGTGACTGCAGTGTCTTTACTCAAGACATATATCACGAGCACAGGATGTTCGTATTATACAGATCAATCACTCACGTTCGTAATACGTTCGTACCCCACTATCCAGATCTTCGTGCATATCGGCTGAATGAGACGGCCAGGAGAGCACTGAGACGTAGGCTGATAGATAGATAGATAGATAGATAGATAGATAGATAGATAGATAGATAGATAGATAGATAGATAGATAGATAGATAGATAGATAGATAGATACTGTCAAAGTTGCTCGAGTTCGTGAAGAAATGCTTCACCTTCACATGAAAGTTTTGTGAAGACTGGCCTTCACGAGAACTAACTGCAATTATTCTATATGTGAGCTTTACCGCAGGGCACATCGGGAGAGTGCGCTGAAAGCTGTCTTTGAGCAATATCTGCAATGCCAGTCATCACTTTCTTGGCTAGTAGACTTTTTAGGACATCGTAACTGATAGACCAGGACGCTGGAACTGATCATTGCTAGAGAAATTGTGACGTAAGTTAATAATTGTTTAGCAATTGGTTATTAAAGAGAACATTGTTCTCCTCAAGCTGATTGGGTCATTGGGGTACGACCTTCCCATGATCCGGAGCTGAAAGCGTTTTTGCGAAGCGCCTTATAGGCGATGTCGAAGGATTTCGCCTTTACGTCCCGCTGGGCGTCCACAAAAGTGAACCCTAAGATATTTTTATCCTGCCTAGTATAAATAAAGAAAGAGCCCGTTATTTGAAAGGACCCTTGGTTAATATCAGGTCATTAAGAAAAAAGAACAAGGGGTAGGCGACCATGATCCTTGACTTAAGCGTTTCACTGTGGCGGTCACAACCCGGCGTTACTGTAGCCGCAGCCGGTTCTTTACAGCCCGCAAGGCGGGTATGAGCCGTAGGCGCTTTAGTTAGTATTTATTTATTTATTTATTCCTTTCTTTCTTTCTTCTTCAGTTCTTACGTGTGATTCATACCCGCCTACCTAAAGTGGGTACGAGCCACATGTGATCGTAATTTGAACGGGAAACTTTATTTTTTATTAGATACCCTGGTGGTTTACCGGCTGTCTAGTATAAAAGGTTCTTGCGGAGCTCCAGGTCTCGGAATTAGATCCCGGCCACTGCGGACGCATTTTGGTGGGGACTAAATGCAAAGAACACCGTTCTGCTTAGATTTAGGGGCTTGTGAAAGAATGCCAGGTGATCAAAATAACTCGGGATCCCTTCACTACGGGGCATGCCTCATAACAGCGCACCAATTATTATTATTACTAATATAAAAGGCATCTTCAAGTGTAATTATTTTAATTAGTCGCCTTTTATTTCGTAACAGGTCACCTCAATAAGTAAATCGCAAATCCTGTGCAGGAGGAATGGGGTCACTCCGTACTCCCGCCAGTAACAACCTTACTGACATAGCTGTCCGTTGGTTGATGTACTAGCATTGTTATGCGTAACCAACAGGCTTTTCATACGAGGCAACGTTCTCGTCCTTACACGCGTAGCGTTCAGTTCAATGCGCTATCTATCGTTGCGACCTGTCAAGCATTCCAGCCTCAAGTAATTGCAGTGTATGCCACGGTGACGGTGGACATTCGTGAAGTACGTTGGCCAGAAGTTATTGCCCTGTCCCGCAGTATGAGCGTGTTTATCTAGCGATGAAGTACTTGAACCCTATGACAGGGCAAAAATATATTTACGTTGCGAGCGAATTAAGGCTAACAACCTAGCCAGAAATCTGCTCGTTCGTGAAACATTTGGAACGTATAGCGGTTATACGCGGCCTGCTGACCATTCTGCTGCAAATGATACATGCCTGCCTTGACACATCAAAACAGACGACTCTCTTATGATAGGAAGCATCGTAATTTGTCTACAAAGCAGGCTTTCTCGAAAAGGTTTCTACATGCTTCCTCTTGTGACCTGCACATCTATATTGATGACATTTTGTAAATTTGGCACCACGGTGGCAGTAGCATTAATTTCCTTCATTGATGACTTTAACAACGCCGAACAGTAAAAAAAAAACCTCTATAGGAAGCCAACTGGCCGACAGCGATGCCTGCATTTAAAAAGCAATCATGTAAAACACTTGCAGAACAAGCATGCCGTATAGCCACTCTATTCGGCTTAAAAGGATTTGTTCGAACGACAGTGAGTTTACTAGGAACGGTGACCGGATTCATAAAGCACTTATTGACGAGAAGTGCCCTTCGCAGATAATTGACGACGCGATCAAACGGCCTGATTCTCTGGACAAGAAAGATCTCATCAGTACGCACAAACGAGTAGTGGAACTCTCACGCACTAACCTTGTTCTAACACATTCTGCACCTGGTCCTTCCTAACGTGTACATCATCCTCAGAAAACATTATAACTTATTGGCACAGAGTGATCGGCTTTAAAATATTTTCACGGAATCGGCAAAGGTCGTATATCGTCGCTCCAGAATGCGAATGAAATGGTACCCCACTGAAAGACTAAAGCTGTTTCTTATTTTGGTTGCCATCGCTGTAATAAACCCCGTCGTAAAATCTGCATGCATATGACCACATCGAATAGTGCTCGAAGCACTGCATCTAATTTTCCTGCAAAAATCAACGTCGATTTTCTTTCGATATCACTAAAGTCATCTATCTACAAGAATGTTCATTGTGTCATATGCAATATATCGGTCAGACGGAAAGATCATTTCGTGCAAGATTTAACAGCCACAGAGCACATGTCAACGGCGTACCGCTTCTAGGGACTATCTCGCCATATAAAGCTGCCGGAACATACACTCGACAAAATCAATGCATCAATAATACAATCAGCATTCACATCGCACCATCAGCCATCTCTGTAAAACACCACCAGCAGATCATCATCATCCATCTGCTGTAAATAAAGCTATTCCTTCAAAATTCGCCGTAACAGCTGTGGTGGAGGTGCTGGGTAACAGACACCCGAAGACGGAGGCCGGACCGCGAGCTCTTCGTCCAAGCCGTCGCCTTGCTGGCCTTCCACCGAACCCAGCGGTGTTGGAGATGCACCTCGACGCGGAAGAGCCTATTCCAGGTACTGCCAGTGAACAACTGCGAGATGCACGCCTCTTCGCCGGGAAACCGGGTAAAGACGTCGACGAGTGGCTCATCCATTATAAATGGATGAGCGCCTACAAGTGGAACAGCGCTTCTCAGTTTTCCAACGTCGTGTTCTTTCTTACGGGAACCGCGCTGGTGTGGTTCAACAACTTTGGGAACATGGGAAAGATTTGTTTCTCCAATCAGGGAACGCTTCGGGGACAGCATGATAAAAAATAAACGGGCAGAGCAGACGCTATCATAACGTGTGCAGGTGCCAGGCGAAACATGCATGACCTGCATTGTGAAAGTGCTAAAGCTCTGGAGGATGGTGGACCCTGGAATGTCCGAAGACGATAAAGGCGGGCACAACCTAAACGGCATCGCAAAAGGCAATCTATTCTCTGTCAGCCACGTCATTCAACACTGCCACACATTCGAGGCGTATTGCACCGAAGTTCGGCAGGGTAGCCAACGTTACGACCATCGCAAGCATGAGCTAATGACCAATCTCGATCTTGCTTCGACAATTAGTCCGATAGTCCGCCATGAGCTTATTCATTTGGCCCATGTGGACTTTATCAGAGTAGTTTTTAACTCTTTCTTTTTGATACTATTGCCAGAAAACACATTAATAACGATGCATAGAACGAACAACCACCGTTCTGGTAGTACTTTAATAATGCTTGATGCGGTGCGCTGTCCTGAAATAGAAGTATGCATTTAGCCGTTTCCTGCATACCTGTTTTTCATATGCGAGGGCATTTCCCTCAAAAGGGGTAACATGTCGAAATTGAGGATTATCACGGCTGTTCGCAAGCGCAGCCTGTTTCTTCAACATCCTGCACACAGCGTGTGCCTGTTTTAGAATGAAGCGCTGGCACTTGCAAAAAATGAAAAACGAAAAAAAAAACGTTGTATGGCAATACATATGACGAAGTGCCGGAATTTTTCATTGCATTGAGGTCACGCTGTAGAGTGTGTTCACAGAATACATCTCTTGTAATGGGTGACACCTTTTCCAACAGCGAGCGGTAATTTCGGCAGTAGTAGTGACGCGACTGCGTTCGTCGACTTCTACATTCACAGCGCACCAGCTCGGCCGTCCAGCAATTAGAAATAGTTTCCGTGTGTAAGAACGATATTGATCACCTGCATCGGCAATACCCGTGAAGGCCCGCAAAACCTCATGGCAATGCTAGCAAAGTGCGCCGCACGGGCCAAACATCCCAGAACGGCTTGCACACGTCATTGAGCAGGCAGAGGAGAAGTAACATGTTAAACGTCATGAAGTTGTAAGCGAGCACTTCCATGGGCATTATTGGCCTTGCTACAGTTCTAGACAATCTGAGATAGTTTATATGCACGGGAACTATTTCCTTCCCAAGCGACGTGGCTTGACACCACAGCTGCGATTTAAATTTTTCTTGCTGGATGGAATAAATAGCATGGCGTGTTCACAGAATTTCATTTCAACCCTTTCCAAGAGAATCCAAGGAAACACTACGCTCCGAAAGGAAGCGTAAACGACCTGCCATTCGCTGCAAATGAGAAATCAATTCGGTCCTGCTGAGAAAATCAACGCAGAAGAGTGAATCAATACATAAAGCCGTATGCGAGGCACGGCACATGGCCACGGCTGGAATATAGTACCTACAATACACTGTTGGCAGTGGTGGCGTAGAGGTAGAGCATCCGCCTCGCGTGCAAAAGGACCGTGGTTCGAATTCCGGTTCCGGGCAATTCTCCACCGGATTAAAAAAAATCCGCGTGTTGATCGAATTGCATAAGGAGGCTTAGGGTGCGGCCGGATCCCGGCGACCACAGCCGGTAAGGCACTCCCTCACCAGAGCATGATTGGCTACCCTGGTGCAGTAACGGCCACAACCTCCCATGAATACGCCAACTAACCCTCGGCCTTCAGTCCCCAGCGGCTGCGAAGCAATTGGAGGTGATTAGGAAAATTAGAATGGGATGGAGTGCATTCGGCAAGCATTCTCAGATAATGAATGGTAGCTTACCATTGTCTCTGAAGAGGAAAGTGTATAACAGCTGCATCTTACCGGTACTCACCTACGGGGCAGAAACTTGGAGGCTAACTAAGAGGGTTCAGGAGGACGACGCAGCGAGCTATGGAACGGAAAATGGTAGGTGTAACCTTAAGGGACAAGAAGAGAGCGTTGGGGGTTAGGGAACAAACGCGTGTTAGGGACATACTAATAGAAATTGAGAAGAAATGGGCCTGGGCAGGCCATGTAATGCGAAGACAAGACAACCGTTGGTCATTAAGCGCAACGGAGTGGATTCCTAGAGAAGGCAAGCGTGCAGGGGGCGGCAGAAAGTTAGGTGGGCAGATGAGATCAGGATGTTTGCGGGGATAAATTGGGCCCAGTTAGCACAGGACAGGGATAATTGTAGATCCATGGGAGAGGCCTTTGCCCTGCAGTGGGCGTAGACAGGTTGATGATGATGATGACCTACAATACACTAGCTAATGTGCTGAGCGGAGGGGGCTCCCAGTGGGAGGAGGTGACAGCGTGGCTGATGCCTCCCAACTTTGGCCGGCCGGCGGCGCCGCTGAAGTAAAGGTGCGGCAGCGTGGTTTCGTGCTCCTGCAGCTCCGTCAGTGCTCAGCGCCTCGTGTTTACTGAACGTACTTTCCCCACGTATGCATTGCAAAATGAGAGAGAAAAGAGAGGGCTGTGGGGAAAAGACACTTCTGCCGGGTTTATTGGTGCAGAGCGCCAATAAACTGATTGGCGCAGAGCGCCAATCTTCGTAGTAGCCCACTTGCAGTGAGAATTTTAGCACGAAAGTTGTTGTGCCTGGGCCCACCAAGAAATCACTTCGACGTACTTCCGTAACGGGAGTGGATCTCTGAAGAAGCTAACTTCCACTCACAATGAAAATGTTCCACGCAGGCCCACTCGAACCCACCTTCACTCGGGATCAGGCAGGAGGAGCTGGAATCTCTACCAATACATCACCGCAACTTTTCTTGTTATTGCAGAAATAGATTGTTATTACAGAAAGCAATGAAAAATAGCCAACGAAACCTCAATAAGTGTACAACAAACAATACACGGAATGAACATTACACGTCCAAACAATTTGCAATACACTTCACTAACATTGGATACCAGTCCAGCTGGATACACCCCGGCAACTTTGCTCATGCAGGAAACAGATGGGCCTGATATGTTCACTATAGCGCTTAAATGTTGCATTTAATTGTAGTCCGGTTGAACTAAAGGGCTTTAGGGAACTGTAGTGTTTCACAAGCAAAATTATCCTTAAATTAACAACAGTGGTATCGCCATCTACGAACGATAGCTAGAGTGAAGCAGACTGTCGTGCTACTTCGCGCTGGTAGTTAGGGACGTGGCACAGCGGAAGTTAGGGACGTGGCATTGTCATCGCGGTACGTTCCTCAGGCGGAGTACGAACGCGGGCGCTACAAAATTTTTCTTGCGTGGCGAGGTGTATACTGTTGCGACGCGCACTGCTCCAGGAACGCAAGGACGGCCGTCGACAATCAAATGATTGACATTTCGTTGCAGTGTGTTGTGTTTTCAGAAAAACGATCCAGTGACAACCCGTTCAGCTCCGCTTGCAAGGTTTCAGCGGACTATCCTTGTTTATGACACGTTTCCGCAGATCTCTGGCGCGTGCAATTGTTTCCGGAGCAATGAGAGTCGTTCGAGAGCTTTACCTCGCGTGCAAGTGTCGAGGATCCCAGTGACATGTCGAGGTGCCGCTGATGTCTACATGTGACGTGTTCACATGTTCACAGTACCCAAGCCATCTCTCGCCCCTCGATTCACCAGATTGCCCCTTATGCCTTCCACAATTTCGCGAAGACAGGCTTCATTTTCGCGTTAAGCCAACAACATTTTTGTTGTTAGTGGTTGTTCTTCGATACTGTTCGCATACAGCAGAAACAAGGTCCACTGCTGCACGTCTGTTGGCTCTTCGAGAGCTGTCAGGTGAAGGGCAAGGGAGGCACATATCTGTTTGTGTAAGGCCTAAGCGCGCTCAACGAAGACTGCGAGAAGAATGCTCGTTATCGAACCCTTTTCTTTTGTCGCTTACTACAGATATGATAACCATAGCACTCTTCAGAGGCTGCATATATCGAGTACCGCGTGAGAAGATTGCCATAACGGCGTAGCTTTAATTCGCGGTGGGTCGATTTTAAACCAAGAAGGGGGTGGTCCCTATAGTACGCGACGCAAGAAATGATAACAGTTCTTAGTCTCAAGCAATATGCGGGGATAAAGCTCCCAGACCTAAAAGCTGTCTTGAAACCTTTAAAACAATATTTGCAGCACAGCGGTAGCGTAATCGCTGGTAGGCCTGTGTTACATTTCCAACAACCACCAAATAGAGGCTATAGTACAGCCCACAAAAAAAAAGATCATGGCGCCGATATCTCCAAGCATGCATAACACATCAAAGGCAGGCTGTGTCCGGTCAAGCAGGTGTCACGCCGGGATCTGGAGCTTGAAGTCTGGATTTAAGCCGCGTCAGATGGTTCGGTTCTTTGTTGCTTGGTGATGACATATTTGATGTGTTACAGGCACAACAAAAGTCCGATCAAAGGGTTACGAATGAGGGGACATTTCTGTGCACTTTCATTTGGGCCGTCATTTTCTTCTTTGATATATATGCATGGAATTACAAGCAAACATACATATGTGCGCGATACCAAATTTATTCTCCACGATACACGTTCACTTTCTGCCAGTGTTTCACATTTTTCTGTTTGCAGCGATTTCCGCTAGAGCACTGCACGAGCTCGGGCCGGCCTGAAAGCGCAGGCCCGGCCCGGCCCGCAGGCCGGGTCGGGCAGGGTAAGTAATTGTTGGATCGGGCCCGGAGCGGACTCGGGTCCACGAGCTTCGTGCCCGAGGCGTGCCTGGGCCAGGCCCGAATCAGGCCCGGATCTCATACGTGTCGGTAATGGCGCGTGTATGCTTTTTGGTTTTGTTGTTTTTTGGGATTTAACGTCCCAAACCTAGTCAGGCTATGTGAGACGCCGCAGTGGAAGGCTCCGGGAAATTAGGCCACCTGAAGTGCATTAGCGTGCACTCAAATCGCACGATACAAGAAGTCTAGCATTTTGCCTCCATCAGCAATTTCGAGAAACTGCCTCATATAAGTTCCCGCCATTATATTGAGTGAAATACGTTGTTGGTTATCGTGTATCAAAAGAAATGGTAGTCAGGCAGCACTGCGGCAAGGGCGAAGCGACGGTACGCTGTCCAGATTAGTGCATATAAGATGTACTCATCGGTATCATGGGAGACATCTCTAGTACGCACCTACGCTTGCATGCCCGCCGCGCCTGCTTCCGCCTTCGTGACTTTGTAGACTGGTCAACTTAACTCGTGAGTCATTAATACCTGAGGAGCTGCTTTTTCTGCATTTTAAGCGCAAGAAGTGAAGTGACTCTTCTCACAGGCTCGCCGACCCATGCAGATGTTGCTGATTTATGTGCTAACAAGGCCGTTGCAAATATTTATGATTTGGCAATTAGCAAATCAGAACTAGCATTCAACTAGAATGCTCATCATATCGAGTATGCTTTTGCTGATTTTCACGGCCACCTTCGTCTTCGTCACACTTCGTCAGTAATTGAAGGTTTGAAGTTTGAAGTTTGAAGTTTATTTCAGTTTTCCGTCAGTATTCATAAGCTTCTTCATTCGTCGGAGCACAGGTGTTCTCACCGCGCTCAAAAACGTGGAGGCGCTCCCGAGACAGAAGTGAGCAAGCACCCAAGGAGGGCGACAAGCAGGCAAAGAACTTTATTTGATCCGGAGACGACGTTCACTCCGCCCTTAGGGGGCGACATCGGCGGGCCGCACCCACGACGGGACGGGGAGATGCATCTCCTTGCTCATGTCATGGGCTTTCTGGACAGCCCTTAGCTGGTCTCTTCTGAAATGAAGAAGACCAGCTAAGAATTGAACAGTTGACACCTTCTGAATTGAAGCCTATACTGAAGCAATAGAATATGCCTGATCCGCGTGAAATGTCCTTCCACGTGGGCGCTACCCCCTCTAAGAAGTTTGCTTTTTCTCTACCTTCCGCCTTTTCCTGCCCACCGTAGTCACAGCTTCTTCCTTTCTGGCACACATCGTATCCACCGTCACAGCCGCTACCTGGAAGACTGCAACCACGACTGTGAGCCACAGACTGCCAGACTTCGCTCCCCTGTTCGCACCGAGGCCCCCGGCCCTCGGTGGCAACCCACTCTCCCGATCCCAGTCATTGCGTGGGATCGCGTTCCGGAAACCTGACCCACCGCGTTCGAAGGGGAGCGCTTAAGAAGCCACCGGCTAGTTCAGTTCGGCGCTCTAATAAGCAGATTATTTCCGGAAGCCCTTAGTCCGGTCTTGATTTAAAGGGACCCTGAAACGGTTTTTGGTGATTCTGTACAAATGCGTTGCATCGATATCCCAAGTGCTCCTGATCATTAGCATAACAATATCAGCACTCTGCGTTAAGTGTGCAATTTGCTACAAAGTATTATATACGCGCATCGTGAGAGATCGACGCGACTCGACTCAAAGCGTTTTCAACCGCCCCTGTCCACGGGACATGCGATGGGTGCCTCGAAGAGGAAGCCATGTGGACTTCACGAGCACCGAAGGTCCAGCCAACAGTATCGTCGCTGCATCTGGCGGCGCACACACGAGTCGAAGGAGTACTATTACAGAGGCTAGCACTGCCAAGGCCGGCGACCTCAGTAAGGACATCGCGGCACAATGTCGCTACGGAGGGCTCTGTACAGCGGCTGACGTGGGAGGCGCAGTCGTCGGTAGCGCACACACCGCAGCTGATCGAGTTGAGGAGGAACAGCAGTTGTAAGGAGGGAGGCTACAGAATTAAGCCCATAACTGCCTTAGCGCAAGGTGCTTCGCTTTATTTATGGTGCAAATGAGTTCACAACTGTGTTGCCTAAACAGTGACACAATGTTAAAAAAACGTTTCAGGGACCCTTTAAAGTATAACACTTTCAAAGACCGAGGACGGTCCCACAAAGGCGACGAGATAGGCATCTAAAGCGAACAGCGAGGACGGTATCTCGCTCGCTAATGTGTGTGGCTTGCTTTGACAGATCTATGGCACTGCGGTGGCGGTGGCTCAGGGAACAAGGGTGCGGGAGAGGACTCCCTTTTTTAGAACGAAAATGTAGCGTACGTTGGAGACAGTTGCCTACCGAGGAGTCGAAACGACAGGTTTAATAACGCTACTCAGCCTGGCGAATCCTCCCAGGAGTAGTTAGAGCGCGTTTTTTTTTCTGTCTCGTGGCATTATGCAATAAAAGAAGTTTGTAGGATAAGTTTTGCATTATTTACTCAGTAGTCCCAGCAATTAATGTAAAGTCAATTATAAATGTCCGCCGTTTTTCTACTTTATGTGGGCGTTGTATGTTGTAGTCGTTCTTTGAAATGAAATAAGAACATTGCACGGTTAGCACTGCGTACATGAGACAGCCAGCTATGCCTCCTCATATATCGCCCTACAATTCCTTCGCAAAAGTATTACGGGCGTAATTAACCGAAGGTAAGCACAGTACCAGTGGAAATCAGGATACTGTCACAAGTTCTCAGAACACTGTCCAGAAACAATCTTGAGTGCGGCTGATATCTTCACTATAGGCGAAGATTGGGCAGTGCCTCGTTTATGCTCACGGAATAAGTGGTTGAATTGGGCCAGACTGGGCCAGGTCGGGCCGTTCCCGAACCTTTCGGGCCCGGGCCGGGTGCGGGCCGTATTTAAAAACACCGGCCGGGCTCGGGCGTGCCGGAGCACGGATCTTTCGTCCCGCGCAGGGCCCAGGCCGAGAAAAGTGGGCCCGTGCAGTGCTCTAATTTCTGCTAACATGCAGTCACTGTTATTGTGTAAAATGTATGTCCATTCCTTATTTTGATGATAATTTTCCTGACGTTGCGTTATAACTATTTGTGCACTGATTTGTACTTCCGATGTTGAATTATATTTCTGACTTTTTTTATATCCATTCCTTGCGAATGAGGTTTGTGCTCCGTGCCCTGTTATTAGCGAATGTTGCCCCTCTAGTTCTGCGGTACTTAAATAAAGACAATGTGTTCTTGTGGTTTTACGTCGTTTGCTTTCCCATGTCGCGTGGAAAATCTGACCACACTCCGCAGTTAAGAGTTGTGCGTACCTGGACCCCTAAATTTGTCAGAATTAAGCGCCTCGAATCTCCAGAGTAGGCCTGGAGCAGTTACATTCTGAAATGAAGCCGCCACTAAGCGCTCCCGTCGCTGAATGGCGGTTTCATTTCATATGGCTGCGATTCCACCTATGATTTCGCTACGAAACGTGCGGGCGGCTATCTTCAAATGTACTGAAATATCTGTACGTTATAACAGTATTAACTTCTTTCTTACAGGAGCTAAGATCGCGAGTGTATGGTAACGCGCGTGAATGAAAAAATATTTTTCGTTGATCCCTCTGTAACAGGAATCGGCATAAAACGGACAGAAAGCCCGTCTTCGCGAAACTGTGAAATGCATAAGCGGCGACCGTGCGAATCGAGGAGCGGGAGGTAGGAGGTTGGGCTCTTTAGATATGTGAACCCGTGTAGATACGAGGAGAGAAGTAAACACGTGCAGAGAAAGATAGATAACGAAAGCGAGTGGCAGTAATACAGCGAAGCTCAGGGGAAGATGGATGCTTGAATCGATGAACAAATCGCAAAGTACGATTTAGAACAGGGAATGTCGCGGGAGCCAACGTTTCGACAAGCGGACTTGTCTTCGTCAGGGCGGCAACTGCCTTCTCCAGCGTTCGTTTAAGTACGCCTTTGCACACTCTCCCCCGTCCTCAGAAAGAGAGAAGAAGAGCAGCACGTGCGAACAAAAAAAAAAAAAAAACGAATGGGGGGGGGGGGGGGGGTATTTGGGTGACAGGTGTTAGCGTGACTATTATAAATGGCAAGAGCGAAAGTTTCCAAAGAATCCGCTCCTTGTACACATCTTGCAAATACATTGTGTGCACAGTGCTAGAAAGCAGGATGAAAAGAGGAACACACGCTCGGAACAGAAGTTGCTCCTATGGCATGTGTCCCCCCCTCCACCCCACACCACCTGCGCCGCACCAACAATGCATTTCACCGAAAGCTTGTGGCTAAGAAAAGGTAACTACACTGTTTAACGCCGTTGTTCTCGTGGAACTGGATGGGGGCTCCGCACCGGAAAGTAGACTTTCTCGAAGAAACATTGTTAGCTTGTGCATACCTCAACCTTTTGTTGTCTTTGTTAACCCTCTACCGTATCTAATGGACTCAAGGGTTCCCTTTGAAAGGTTTATGCCTGTAGGCTGGAGAGTATTGAACCTGTATATGAGATACGATTCCCTGTATTTTCTGTCCCTCGGCGAGCGGAAGTTTCCTTGAAGTATGTAGAGTTTCAGTTCATCGAAATTATGACCTGTTGCGTGAGTTTACATGGTTTATATCACGTGGAAGCTGTTATGTTATGTTATGCGTTTGCGATCATGGGACTTGCTCTTACGTGTTTTGCGTGCGCTTTATTACGTGGTCATTTACAGCAACAGAGAAATAAAGACAGACTAAGAAACACATGGCAAAGGAACACCTGCCAAAACTGTACCTCACATCGCCTAGCTTACACAGTGCTTTAAATGACCACGTAATAAAGGGCACGCAAAATCACGTAAGAGCAAGTCCCATGATCGGAAACGCGTAAAATAACATAACAGCTTCCACGTGATATAAACCATGTAATCTCACGCAACAGCTAGTCACACAATCCAAACAACGTAAATATCACGTGCTCCTTTTCACGTGATCGAAACCATGCAATATCCCCCAACCACATTACGCGTTCCCCCTGGAACCACGTAATATCACTTAACTGCCAGTCACTTGGCGTGTTCCCGTCAGCGTCACGTAAAACCACGTAACAACTACTCAAGTAACGTAGTCCTGCCAAAACTACACGGTTTCTACGTTATGCCAAGTCCTTCAGAAGAAGCTCGGCCGAGCACTATATCCGCTGTTCCCAGCCTTGCACCACTAGTGTTATTTATTTTTAGTTATCGCGCTGTAGCATTTAGCCATCTTCAGCGATGATAATTGTATGACAGTTGCTAATCGCCTCTGCGAACTCAATTCCTAAAGGATAGTAATTCATTACCAATAACAACCAACATTAATGGCTGATATATCATGCATTGGATTGGGAACATTTGGTTGTAAGGGTTAATGAGGAATACCTCAGTAACCTCAGATTTGCTGATTACATTGCATTGTTAAGTAACTAAGGAGATGAATAACAAAGCATGAGTACTTACCTAAACAAAGTAGGGCAGTGGGCCTCAAAATTATTATGCAGACAACTAAAGTAATCTTCAAGAGCCTTGGGTAAGCACAGCAGTTTTAGATAGCTGGCGAGAAATTGGAAGGGGCAAACCAATATGTATACTTAGGCCAGGTAGTGACCCATGATCCGAATCATGAGGCTAAGATAATTAGGAGGATAAGAATTGGGTGGAGTGCATTCGGAAAGCATGGACAGATAATGTATGGTAGCGTACCACTATCTCTGAAGAGGAAAGTGTATAACAGCTGTATCTTACCGGAAGTCACCTACGAGGCAGAAACTTGGAGGCTAACTAAGAAGGTACAGCTTCAATTGAGGACGACGCAGCGAGCTATGGAACGAAAAATGGTAGGTGTGACCTTAAGGGACAAGAAGAAAGCAGCTTGGGTTAGGGAAGAAACGCTTGTTAGGGATATATTTACAAAAATTAAGACAACGAAATGGACTTGGACGGGCCATGTTATACGAAGACAAGACAACCGTTGGTCGTTAAGGGTAACAGAGTGGATCTCTAGAGAAGACAAGAGTAGCAGGGTGCGGCAGAAAGTTAGGTGGCCAGATGAGATCCGGAAGTCCCCGTGGATAACTTGGGCACAGTGAGCATATGACAGGGTAATTGGGGATCTATGGCAGAGGCCTTTGCCCTGTAGCGGGCGTAGACAGGCTGATGGTGATGATATGATAGCGCTTTGTTATTTAAAAATTACGTATGAATATTCAGTAGAAAATAGCGTAGAGGAACACAAGAACAGATGAGGACACACGTTACAAGTGTTATAGAAGGAAACATCTGAAACGACCCCTAAATCAGGTCTGGCCACTTCGAGCTCACAAGCACACTACATTCAATGCACGTGATTGTGTCTAAGAGGACGATCGTGATCAAACGAGAATCAAATCGCCACGCGCCGCGGAAGGAGCTAAAATATCAAACTGATCGTTATAGAATCTGCTCCTCACGGCGCCGTGCAAACGAAAGAGGAGGCCGGTGCACAGGTATGGGACGTTACTCATTCAGGCGTGCAGCGCTAAGCGGCCTGGCCGAATCTATCAGGGGGCGCTGCTTCTGGCAACTGTTCCCAGGGAGGGGAAGAGCTGCTGTGAGTCTAGCAGCGCCTACCCACATCTCGCCGCAGCATCGGGAAATCGTGAGGGCGCTATACAAGCAGTGATTCTTGCCTCCCGAATCGATGGTTTTGTACCATTTCGAACATTCTATCTCTGCGAATAATCACCAGATTTAGGAAGTCGTTACAGTGAAAGACATCGTATTAGGTGCCTAACAACTTCTAGAGTAAGGAAGTGACAAGGCTCGGCCTTGCGCGGAGGATGTGCACTCCTCTCTATTCAGGAGATGGTCTACCACGTCGTGGTGCTGTTCGTATCTAACTGGCCTAGAGTAGAACCAAAAGTGGCGATGTGATCTTGTGAGCAGCCGATTAAAAAAGAATGCAACCAACACAGAGGGGGCGGGTACTGCGCGCCCCGTCCCGTTTATCTTTCTACCTTTTCTTCCCTGCCTACTCTGCCTTGAAGACGAATGTTAACGAACTCTTCCAGTTGCATGTCATGTGGAACAGTCAGTTGCCTACAAGTAATGTTGAGACACGATCACGTTACTCAGTGCCATTGGTGGTTACATTTGCGGACAAGTCGCTCATCATTGTTATAGCGCGTTTTTTGCTATCGCAGCGACGATTTGCAATGTCAACGTACTTAAAACGCGTTGACAGCAAAAGTGTTCGGTACCTCTAGCTTTTCTGAGGCAGCACTGTCCTTTTCCGGCAATCAAATACCTGTACAATTTCTGATTTTCAGACAGCAAATCACAGAACCCCACAAGTGAACACAACAGTAGCACAAGCAACTTAAGATTTGCATTGAGTCATCTCGCGTTTCGGTCAGTAACCTCGGCAATACCCGCACAGATGATCGCTTCAGTTCCTGGTAAATAGCCTTGCGCCAAGGGAGATTGTTTGCGACAATTACAGCCAGTCATCCTAAGCAAGAAACTAATAAAGAGAATGCACGCACCGCAGTTTAAGGTCGCTGTCCATCATGTGACGAGAAACGAGATACAAATCTGAAGTGCTTTTAGATAAAATATGCTAATGTAGTTTAGGTGCTGGCTGCACAGACAAGGCGTACTAGAACTCATCAAGCGCAAGGCCAAATTTTACGCAATGTAATGCGTTAATAAAGAAACGAATTTGCGGTTACCAAAAAAATGCCGCGAAAATCTGCTATTTTTTCAATTATATAAGAATTCGTATTTGCAAGGACATTCGTGGAAACCCAGTTAGGCGGGATTTTCACGTTTGCAAATTTATCAGGGTCTCTTTGAGACCACTGGCTTTCTGTGTATTAGCCCTCCTTTCCATACTCTTGTGTTAGCGACTATTTTGTGGCGCTCTAGCATCATGTACGCGTGCTTCGGCTCACAACGACGACGCCCTAGTTTCGATGGGGGCGTCACGCAGAAACGACCCATGTATTTAGCGTTTTTGACATATTTATGAAGTGAGCGTAATTAAAACTATTCCCGGGGTCCCCGTACGGCACGCCTCACTTTCGCAGTGTATCGTAGCCCGCAAACAACCACACAACATTTTAAGGCGGAGGCGAGTGCGAGGCCGTTCTACCAAGTGCGAGTCTGCTGAAAAGCGGAGCTTTGGCACTCCTATGGCTTCCCTGTGGTTTTCTACAACACTCTGTGATTTTTCTCCACCCTCACTGCACAGTGACAACAATATTTCCACCTGTGCCTTCGCTTCGTGGCCCGGGTTCGATAGCCGCCTAAGTCTTGATAGGTTGCCTTCGGATGGTACAGCACGTTCGTGTGCGTCTGCGTGTTATGGAAAGTAGGTTGAAAGTCTTCACATTGAAGCAACGTTCTAGGATATAATGTTACCAGTTTTGAACGGCAGTGACTGGACCTGTTCGCGCAAACCACACTAGCCAGTGATGAAGTAAATTGCCATTTATTCTATCAACGAACAGTAAAACCGCAGGAAGAAACAGACGGCCTTCGACTGAGCGTCGTTTGATAATAATACGTCCACCGAAGGACGCTCCCTGCTTCACAAATGTAATTTTAACTTGCAACGTATATTTTTCCCCCCAAGCGCGCAGAACCCTCAGGCACTCCTTGAAAGAGCACACGCCATTTATACACCAAGTTGCCCGATGGCGTTCGGAAAGCATTTTGGTTGCGCAGCTGCCCCTATTATTTTCCTCCCTCATTTGTCAGCGCTTTGACAACTCTCAGAACGTTCATTTGCGGCTAGGAATCGCCTACTGCGCGCTTTGCTTTTGAACGTTGTTACACAGACAAAACAGCTGCGCAGTGTGCTCAATCAAGTCTTGAATTGTGTATGGGATGAGTTTATTTACGTTTTCTTCGTTTCTATCTACAAGCTTCGTTTTGATCACTCTCCGCTCGCACAAAAGTGGCACATTTTATCAATGCGCAAACTTCACCTATCCGCATGGCGCGGACACATTCGAATCGTCAGATCAATCGCACGAACACACAAGTGTGGGATGGTGCTAACAGGCTGCGCGTACTTATTCAAATGGGAGGTCTCTTGTCGCAATGCAGCTTCGAAGATCATTCCTCATCTACGTGCGAATCAAAGTCACTCCTTCATAGTCGAGAACAACTGACTCCGGAAATTCAATTCGCATAATTCGGGTCAAGATTGAGTATAACTGAGCCAAGGAAAACGCAGCAGCAGGTCCCCCCCAGCATTTATCAATCTTGAGGGAATTCCCAATGTGAGTGTACAAATTTGGTTATAGAAGGGTGTTTGTTACCTGTGTGCGTGTGCCCTCTATGGGGCATGTACTTGCGAGTGGCAGAAAAATATATATATATATATATATATATATATATATATATATATATATATATATATATATATATATATATATATATATATATATTTGTGTGTGTGTGTGTGTGTACGGCAGGGAATAACCTTAAGAGAATCTAGGAATGAAAACGAGAAAACATTACGGCTAAGAATGTTCCTCGAATCATTCCGCATTAACTCTACTCCGCACACAAGAAAGTGGACACGGGGTCCCCTGCCTAAGTTATTCGCGAGAGCATTACATCATTGTGCACATATGGCTTAATAACAAGCACACGCGCAACTCATTCATTGTGAGCAAGGCTGGGTGCCAGGCCACCATGATATCAACGGTAATGATCTGGAGGGCAGGCTAGCCATGTCCGCTCTTGAAAACGACCGAACGTCATGCATCGCTGTCCCAGTAATGGTCCTAGAGGCCTTACTGAAGAAAATGATCAGGGCACACTGAGAGCGCTCTTGCAACAAACAAGGGCGAAACAAACCACACGTTATCAAATCTTATCTAGACAATTGGCCGCCAGTATCGAGGGCGTGCGCCGTATACAAGTGCCACTCTAGAAGCTTAGGATTCGATACACTTATGCCAAAGACTCGTATCTTTTGTCCTGCGGTGACCCGCCGATGTGTGAAATATTTGGGGAGCCGCTAACAATGCTTGATATCATATTGGACTGCGCTGCTCTAGAAGCAGAAAGAAAGATGCATTTTCGATTGCTATCACACCAGGAACAACCACTGCATCCTTTTATGTTTTTAGGCAAGGAACCTCATTTTAGGCTCGACTAACTACTCGAGTTTTTAGACGGTACATGTGGAATTAACGTTTCTGATTTCACGCTATTTTAATGTTGGGCAAAGATTACGCTCCGTCGCCAAGGTCAACCATCGCGCGTAAGAGGCGTGCTCGCGACTGGAAATAAGCAGGGCGTCTCCCGTAATAAGAAAAGTACGTCTACAACAATGTCAGCGCGTTGTTAAGTGGCTGGCTAATGTTCCCAAATTTACCATTCGACTTGCGAGGAAGCTCGAGGAAGTGCTCAATAATATTAAAATTAGGCATTTAATGTGAGAGGGTATTGCTAATAAATATGCTCCTGCTATTCTACATGGGCTGTGAGGTAATAAAAGTCCTTCAGCAGATAAGAGCGATGAAGGTGCGCTGTGGCTTCCCAGCCATTATTGTTCACGCGGATTTCATAAACGCCTTAACTCAAAATCACTGAGCACAGCTCGGGAGTAGGTAGTGCAATTTCGACATCAATCATTCCTCCCGTTTGAAAGTGCCTCGCCCATCTCATGTTTTCGCGTGATGCATGAACGCGCATCGGTCATGTTCTGCTAAGGACCAGCTCAGCGTCTTTGGCTTCAGTCCAGACATAGTGTTTGATCAGTAACGAGGCCCGAAACGCTCGCAATATCGCCCTCGCTGGGCGATGGCAAAGCGTTTAGCGGGCGCCATAATAACACTCCACTCGAACTTCCTTGTGTAATGGATAATGGTCGCCGTCCGCTTAAGGTGCTTTCATGCTCGCGGAGCGTGTCGAAGTTCAAGGATGGCAAAAGAAAGCCGCATTTCCTGACACATCGCACGTTCCCACAATTGCATGCTTGAGCGTGCCTATAAGGCTCGTAAATACTGTGATCAGAGCGAATGTTCACATAGCAGATAGAAAGGCAATGCTGTGGAGGCGCAAATGCTTTTTGTATTTTGTTTTTGTTTGTGTTCTCTTCCGTTGTTTCTTTAGAATAAACCCCAACTCCCAAAGGGTGTGGAACCCGAGATTGGGGAGGGAAGAGGAGGGGTATGGGTTCCTGTGCGGAAGTAAACCGTCTGCTCATTTCTTGAGAAATAATAATGAGCTCGCTCGCGGCAAATATGCTGTTTTGTATGCACTTATGGAGCGAGGTACATTGTACGCCGCCATAGGAAGCGTGAAGTAACCATATGGCTCAGAGCCAGAAAGAGAATCGTGATGAACCTACAAGCTTTCTCAAAGCGCGTGAACCTTGATCTCGTAACGTCGATACCAAATATCGCGCACAGGTACACACGGGAAACAGTCACTCATGATCGATACCAAAGATGTATCGGAGAAGCAAATAATATAGCTCTTAAACTACATTCGGGCCAGGTGTGACGCGTCGTCCTGAACGGAACTATTCTGGAACGATCCCGTATTAGAAATGGGTGACGCCTGCTAATTCCCGTCGTCATAGTAGGAATTATAATGAATGCGAAATCCCGCCGAATGGGAATTGAATACGCATTCACAAATGTGTCGCGCAGCCCCAGTCAGAGAACGCACGCTACCAACAGACTTGTAGTGGTGAAATTCAAGCGCTTCGCTTTTGACTGCACTTACAATCATTTTGCAGCAAAAAAAAAAAAAAGAAAGACAATTGATCGGCATGGACAATGTTCGCCACCTTCTTCAAGTCTGTAGCATGGCACTTGATTGCTCGTCGGATATATGCGCAACTTCAATTGCACAGTGATCCGGTATGCATGAATAATTTAGCCACGTGAAGAAGCGGCGGTCGCTGAATGGATGGATGGATATTAGGAGCGTCCCCTTTATAACGGGGCGGTGGCCGGGCCACCAAGCTCTAGCTTTATTTCTTTTTCGTTTACAACCATTTCTTTTCCCGAATCACACATATTTTCACAACTAATCTTTTACTTCGTCTATTTATTTTATCTATTATCGTTCCTCTGTGATGAAACAATCTTACCCGAACTACCTTTCGCTTTTGTTTGCTCCATACATTTGCGCCACCAATGCTCTAAGCGCCTTTTACTTATATCTATCGCCGGCATGTTCAGCTTTCCCCTGTTACTCCTGAAACCCATGGCCTCCTGTAGGGTAGTGTCCACAGCTACACCTGGGTGGACATCTGTACATTCAATCAAAATATGGTCTGTCGTTTCCCTAGCTTTCCCACAGCACGTACATGTATCCCTTTCTTTATTGAATTTTGCTCTGTAACTTCGGGTTCTCAGGCTACCGGACCTTGCCTCAAACAGTAAAGCGCTTCCCTTTGAATTATCGTAAAATTTTTCTCTCTTGATTTCGTCTTTCCCTTTTCGGTAGTTGTTCAATGCCGGTTTCTTCTCCATTCTAGCTATCCAATCCGAGTTCTCCGCCGCTCTGACCATGCTCTTAACGCTCTTTTTCGTCCCATCCGTTTCGTTACTGGATGTATACTTACTGGTAAGCTTCCCAGTTCTCTTCCTCCATTGTGAATCAACGTTCTTCCTATACAAATACCTCAATACTTTCGCTGCCCATCTACTTTCTTTCATATTCCTTAATCTCTGTTCGTACCTAATTTTACTCTGAGCTTCCCTTCCCTCAAAGTCAGACCATCCCATATCCCCCTTAACAGCCTCATTTGTGGTCTTCCCATGGGCGCCCAGTGCGAGACGTCCGACCGTCCTCTGATTCACGTCCAGCCCTGATTGTACCTCTGACCTCATGCACACCACTGAGTTTCCGAATGTAAGTGCTGGCACCATTACACCTTTCCACAAACCTCGAATTACCTCGTACCTGTTGTAACCCCACAGCGCTCTATGCTTCATTATTGCGGAGTTCCTCTTTCCTTTAACTATCATAGCTTTTTCTTGTACTTCCATGTATCTATTCCCATCATTTATCCATATCCCGAGGTATTTGTACTCTCGTACTCTGGGTATCTCCTCGCCCTGTATTGATATGGTCTGATCGTTGCTGTCATTGAATATCATCCAGCCGCATTTTGTCACACTAAATTTTAGCCCTAAATCTTCACTTTCCCGACCACATATACTAACCAGACCCTGCAAATCTGTTCGACTGTCTGCGAATAGCACAATATCGTCTGCATAAAACAACCCGGGGAGCTTTTGCTCTATCACTATACCTGCCTGTCTTTACGACAGCTTAAAACCAATATTGCTCATCTCCAATGCTTTCTCCATTCTCCTCATGTAAAGCATGAATAATAGTGGGGACAACGGGCATCCCTGCCTCAACCCTTTACCTATATCGACGGCCTCCATTCTACCATTACTCGCCATACCTTCCCATTCCACACATACTGTATTTCCACTGTATATTTCCTTTAAGAGCTCTATACAATCATCCCCTATACCAGCCTCTTTCATTATGTCCCATAAAATATTCTGATTCACATTGTCATACGCACCCTTAATATCCAAAAATGCCAAATGTAGAGGTCTGTTCTCTTTTCCGGCTATTTCTATACACTGCGTAAGCGCAAGAAGGTTATCATCTAATCTCCTGTCGACTCGAAATCCATTTTGGAGTTCGCCAAAAGTGCCATTAAGCTCTGTCCATATCTGCATTTTAAATTTAATTGCCTGCATCGCCAACCTGTAGAGTACTGATGTAATGGTCAGTGGTCTATAGGAGCGAATGTTATTTTTCTCTCCCTTGCCCTTATAAATGAACTTCATCCTACTTTGACGCCAACTGTCCGGTATTCGCCTGTCCTTTAACCTTTTTTCAATTGCTTTTAATAGGGCTTCTTTGCTGTTTCTTCCGAGCTCATTTATTACAGTAATGCTAACCCCATCTAATCCTGTGGCTGTTCGTTTGGGAATCATTTCCTCCGCCTTCTTCCAATTGAAATTTTCCAGAACTAGTTCTTCCCCTTGGTCTCCCTTGCAACTGTTACATGTCGTAAAGGGAGCCTCGTCATGCTTCTTAAAGGAATCGGCTGTTGCGTTTCGAATATAAGTCAGTGCGTCGTACCCCTCCAATTTATTTCCTTCTTCATCCACAATATGCCGTTGCATAGTTACAGTTTTCTTCCCCAGCGATTGCAGGTGGTTCCAGAAAAGCCTAGATGCGTCCTTCTTTTCGCGAATGTCCGATATCCAACGTTCACTTTGGCCTTTAATCTTGGCCTCAACTAAACTCTGTACTAGGGCTTTTTTCTCGAGATATGTTTCCCATTTTTGCTTGACCTCGTCTTGTGGCCTCTGCTCCTTATTTGCCTGCCTATGTATTCGAGATGCTTCCCGTCGATTCTCAATTGCGTCCTGAATTTCCCTGTTCCACCATCGTTTTGGCTTTCGCTTTCCCCTCCAGCAACTCTTCTGTTTCTCTTTCGTAACTTCAGTCCTTATTAAATTAATAAGCTCATTATAATCCCACACTTTGCCTTTTGTTGTGCTCACTATGTCCTCGATTGTTGCGACTACGTTCCTAATTTGTTTTTCACTTAGAAAGGAGCTGCCCGACTTTAATTCGATGCTCTCTTTATGATCTACATATCCCATTTGCAAAGTAATGCGTTTATGGTCACTCCCCAAGCTGCTACTCCCTTCCTCATCTATGCTCATTTGTCTCAACTTGTCGTGAATTCCTTCCGTCATGAGGCAGTAATCGATTGTTGACTGCCTGCTTCCGACCTCCCATGTTACCTGCCCATCGCACTTAGGACTCATGTTAACTATATCGAGACTATGTTGTTCGCAGAGCTCTACCATCAACTTCCCGTTATAATCTGTATATCCGTCGAGGTCATGCACATGAGCATTCATATCTCCTATGAGGATTATTTCGGCCCCGTTACCAAATTTTTGAATATCCTTGCTTATGTAATTCACTAACTCCTGATTTTTCTCTTTGCAGTTATTTCCAGTCCACATGTAAACTACACCCAACATAGTTTTCTTCCCGCTTACCGTTCCAGATACCCAGAGGTGTTCTTCACATGTCGAAGTAATCCTACACCAGTTTACTTCCCGATGAATTAGCATACCGGTTCCCCCACCTTTTCTTTCTGATTTTGTCCTGTTGCACCCTTCCCACACATAATTTGCAATAATTGGTGGCTCTTCCGAGTCCCGAAGGTGCGTTTCTGTAACGGCGTACACCGCTATCTGTTCTCTGTTCAACTGTTCCTCTATTTCTAACCATTTTGTCGGTTTTCTGCCACCTTGCATATTTATGTAGCTTATTGAACCGCGCTGCACTTTCTTTCTCTCTTTCCCCTTTGCCCTTTTCCCTTTGTTATCAATTCTGTGTTCCAAAGGGTCCCCCATAGATGTTTCTTCCCTTTCTACCATGGACACCGGAGGGCTCGTGTGCCCCCTAAAAAAGCTACTGCGCGTCCTGCTAGGCGCCAGCCCACCTCATGCCCAAGTTTACGGTCAAAGTGGATTCCATCTCTCTGGAAACCACCCCATCTGTGCACTTCTCTGTTTATGTCGACAACCTCGAAGCCTTTAGCTCGACTAACCCGCCAAATCGTTTCGTTGGCGGTGACAACTGCTCTTTGTAGGTTTAGGTCTTTCAAGGGTACCTCGGGGATTGTGCACACCACAATTTGCACCTGGGGGGACACTTCCCGCAACTCATCTACTCCTTTTGTTAACCTCTTCTCTATTCCTGGGGTCCTTCCGTTCAACACATTGTTCAGCCCGCCAGCTATCACAACCAAACTGCGCCCCTGATCTCTACAAGTCAGCTCTTCCCTTGCTTGTTGCATTACTGCACCCAACATTTTTCCTGGGAACGTCCCTACAGCTACTCTTCTGTCTCCTTTTAGCCTCTCCTGAATTGTTTGCGAGCACCGAGCCAGGTTGGAGTCCCCCGCTATTATAACGTTTTCCAGCTGCCTTGCTCCCTTTGTCTGCTCTGGACATCTGGACTGACTTTCAGGGTGAGGTTCGCGTGGTCTTTTGTCCACTCGCTCTTTCACCAGAGCTTCACTGTAGGTCGAGCCCCGCTTTTGTGCTCCTTTCGTGGACTTTTCTTGTGGGGTCAAGGACGTTCCCTCTCCATGATAGTCACCTGACTCTTTCTTATTCTGCGTGGTGACCTTTGTCAGCTGCTCCTCGGTTGCTCTGAGCCTTTCGCCCATCTCCTTTCTTATTTGGCGTTCCGCCTCTAAAGCGTCTTCCAGCTCGCCTACTCGCTTTAAGAGGGCGGTCTGCGTTTCTTCCATTTGCTGGAATTTCGCCATAATCGCACACTGGCCACAGGACACTTCTACTTCGCATGCCCCATCATCTCCGCAAACATCTACTTTGACTCCCACGCCACACTTTGTACACTTCACCGTTTTTTTCGCCGTGATGAGCGCAATGAACGGTCACACACTCGTCAAAAATTAAGCCTCCTAAAAATTTACCACGCACACCTCATGCGGTTATTAGTGGTGCACCGCTACACTGTCCTGGGCTTCAAACGTATATTTTACTAATTCATCCAGTACACCGCACGAAAAAGCACGTATACGATAAATCAGTAGGCTGGAAGCGTACCGCAAACTAAATGTCCCGATATATCCTCAATGCACAAAGGCAGTTCTCCCGCCTTGTGCAACGACAGCGCGCACAAATAAAATTAGAAATAAAAGTGGCCCAAAATTTGGTACTATTAAATATCTTCAGTTTACTTCCCCCGACCGATCCTCTTATCACCCAATACAACCTTCTCCTACTCACACAAACAACAGCGCCACTAAAGGCCGACCACGTGGCCTTGACAAAAAGAAAAAAGGCAGACCCGTGCTCGGGGAAATGCGGGACACAAAGAAAGGCGCAAAAGGTGCGAAAGGTGCGAAAGGTGCGAAAGGCGCGAAAGGTGGCCGACGAGATAAGTGAGAGCGCTACCGGGTGGCTCATGGCGTAGACGCGCAGCGATATTTTTGCAAAAGGGAGCAAAGACATATTTCAAAAGAGAATCCCGTGTCCCGCACAAATGGATTTCTCGTAAAGGTATTGTCTCTTTGTATCAATCTACACCAGAGTTTAGATTTCTAAAGTTTTTAGTGCAAACGAGCAAATTAATAAGACACCTTGTACCCTTACTAGAACGCATTCTCATACCACAAAGCGGATTCTGCCCATGCTATCAAGCGTTTCAGAAGGGCATAAACTGTTAAGAATAATTATGTGTAAAATGCAAGCCCGAGTCTACATCCACATGTTTAGGTACAGTGAATGTATTATAATGGTGTCGCACGGGCGCTTCGAAGGCCTTCGAACGAATGGTCCATTGAATCAAAAGTCATGTTTGAGCTGCTACACGGGCGGTTTCGATAGGCTGTCGAGTTGCTAGACTATCGAGCTCGATAGGCTATCGACTCGACAGCCATCGCAACCGCCCGTGTAGCAGCTCAAACAGACTTTCGAGTCAATGGACCGTTGGTTCGAAGGCCTTCGAAAGCGCCCGCGTGACACTAGTATTACTCAACCAAATACAGCGAGGTCTCAAGACATGGATCTCTACTTTTAGAGGGGCGTCCATTACTGCGTCTTGGGTGGTGCTTCCGGACCAGGTATTCAAGAATACCGGAACACGGCATTCTTGAGAGACGCTTGTTTCTAATGCATTACGAGATATTCGTTCATTCTCCATACCTTATCGTGCTTTAGGGCCATATATTCCGCAGCGTGGACACGCTCGCATTTTCTATGGCACTCGGTTCCTCGTTGAACGTAGATGGCGATGCTTACAGGCGAAAGATATCGGCCCCATTTCCATTTCAAATCCGATTAAACGCATTACAGTGACATTTGTATATACAAATTTTTTACTTGCGATCAATGTTTGCGTGTGGTGAGCCTAAGCTAATGTTCGATATCAAGTTCCGCTGATTGATTTGATTTCTGGGGTTTTACGCCCCAAAACCACGATTATTTGATTATGGGAGACGCCGTAGTGGAGGGCTCTGAAAATTTCAACCTCCTGGGTATTATTTAACGCACATTGACAGAGCACCGGTTAAAGTTCCTCTGCATTTTACCTCCATCGAAATGCAGCCTCCGCGCCGGGATTGAGTCCCGGGACCTTTTGGTCAGCAGTCGACTGCCATAGCCACTAGACCGCGATTGTTTTTGTTTGTGTTCTCTTCCGTTGTTTCTTTAGAATAAACCCCAAGTCCCAAAGGGTGTGGAACCCGAGATTGGGGAGGGAAGAGGAGGGGTATGGGTTCCTGTGCGGAAGTAAACCATCTGCTCATGTCTTGAGAAATAATAATGAGCTCGCTCGCGGCAAATATGCTGTTTTGTAGGCACTTATGGAGCGAGGTACATTGTACGCGGCCATAGGAAGCACGAAGTAACCATATGGCCCAGAGCCAGAAAGAGAATCGTGATGAACCTACAAGCTTTCTGAAAGCGCGTGAACCTTGATCTCGTAACGTCGATACCAAATATCGCGCGCAGGTACACACGGGAAACAGTCACTCATGATCGATACCAAAGATGTATCCGAGAAGCAAATAATATAGCTCTTAAACTACACTCGGGCCAGGCGTGACGCGCCGTCCTGAACGGAACTATTCTGGAACGATCCCGTATTAGAAATGGGTGACGCCTGCTAATTCCCGTCGTCATAGTGGGAATTATAATGAATGCGAAATCCCGCCGAATCGGAATTGAATACGCATTCACAAATGTGTCGCGCAGTCCAAGTCACAGAACGCACGCTACCAACAGACTTGTAGTGGTGAAATTCAAGCGCTTCGCTTTTGACTGCACTTAGAATCATTCTGCAGCAAAAAAAAAAAAAAAAAGACAATTGATCGGCATGGACAATGTTCGCCACCTTCGTCAAGTCTGTAGCACGGCACTTGATTGCTCGCCGGAATTATGTGCAATTTCAATTGCACAGTGATCCGGTATGCATGAATAATTTAGCCACGTGAAGAAGCGGTGGTCGCTGACGAGATAAGTGAGAGCGCTACCGGGTGGCTCATGGCGTAGACGCGCAGCGATAATTTTGCAAAAGGGAGTAAGGACATGTTTCAAAAGAGAATCCTGTGTCCCGCACAAATGCATTTCTCGTAAAGGCGTTGTCTCTTTGTATCAATGTACACCAGAGTTTAGATTTCTAAAGTTTTTAGTGCAAACGATCAAATCAGTAACACACCTTCTACCCTTACTAGAACGCATTCTCATACCACAAAGCGGATTCTGTCCATGCTATCCAGCGTTTCAGAAGGGCATCAACTGTTAAGAACAATTATGTGTAAAATGCAAGCCCGAGTCTACATCCACATGTTTAGATGCAGTGAATGTATTATAAAGGTGTCGCACGGGCGCTTCCATGGCCTTCGAACGAATGGTCCATTGAATCAAAAGTCATGTTTGAGCTGCTAGACGGGCGGTTTCGATAGCTGTCGAGTTGCTAGACTATCGAGCTCGATAGGCTATCGACTCGACAGCCATCGCAACCGCCCGTGTAGCAGCTCAAACAAGACTTTCGAGTCGATGGACCGTTGGTTCGAAGGCCTTCAAAGCGCCCGCGTGACACTAGTATTACTCAACCAAATACAGCGAGGTCTCGAGACATGGATCTCTACTTTTAGAGGGGCGTCCATTACTGCGTCTTGAGCGGTGCTTCCGGACCAGGTATTCAAGAATACCGGAACGCGGCATTCTTGAGAGACGCTTGTTTCTAATGCATTACGAGATATCCGTTCATTCTCCATACCTTATCGTGCTTTAGGGCTATATATTCTTCAGCGTGGACACGCTCGCATTTTCTATGGCACTCGGTTCCTCGTTGAACGTAGATGGCGATGCTTACAGGCGAAAGATATCGGCCCCATTTCCATTTCAAAGCCTATTAAACGCATTACAGCGACATTTGTATATACAAATTTTTTACTTGCGATCAATGTTTGCGTGTGGTGAGCCTAAGCTAATGTTCGATATCAAGTTCCGCTGATTGATTTGATTTCTGGGGTTTTACGCCCCAAAACCACGATTATTTGATTATGGGAGACGCCGTAGTGGAGGGTTCTGAAAATTTCAACCTCCTGGGGTTATTTAACGCACATTGACAGAGCACCGGTTAACGTTCCTCTGCATTTTACCTCCATCGAAATGCAGCCTCCGCGGCCGGGATTGAGTCCCGGGACCTTTTGGTCAGCAGTCGACTGCCATAGCCACTAGACCGCGATTGTATGTAGTCAGACTTCCTGGCTTCCAGGAGAGACGAAGGGATGAACTTGCCGCCATCCAGGAAAGACGAAGTGAAGCTGCACGTCTTCCTCGATGCGCTCCTCCGGCTGCGCGATCGCCCATCGAGGCGCACTTTCGAACGGCCCTGGAACTGTGCCTCCACCTATGAGAGACAAGTGAAGCACACTCCTTCAGCTCCGGGCGGGCCCATCGAGCGCGCCTTGGAACGAGCCTAGAACGGTGCCGCCATGGAGGAGAGACGAAGTGAACCACTGCGGCTTGGCTCTCTCTTGTGGATTACATTTTTCCAGGCCCGTTCTAAAGTGCGCCACAACGAGTGCGCTGATAAGGAAAAACGTGATAAGGAATCATATAAGCCGCGTTCGTGCAGCTTTGATCATGTGCGCCGACAGCGCAATGGTAGAGTACCGGCCACCTTTGGTCGTGGAGCGGAGGGCTGTGTGCTTGATTCCGAGCGCATCAGTAGAAACTTTTCTGCGTGTTTTTCTTTTGTCTTCTTACATGGTTGTCTTGCTGCGCTACTTTGACATGGCAGGGTCGTGTTGGACCCCGGCATAAACCACTTTCTTGCTGGAAAGAAAAATTCGTCATTAATGCGAGTAAACGAGCTGCAAAGCAGGGTGAGACCCATACGACGTATACAGTCGGTCCTGCCTTCCCCGACGTTGGGCCACTGCAGCAACAGGTGTGTCAGCAGAGCGAGGAACGGTAGGAAGCATGAGCCGCCGTCCTTGTATAGGAACTCAACAGACGGTCGTTCGACAGTCCGCGGTGGCTGAACTTCGATGGAGGGGAAATGATGGGGCCCGTGTACTGTGAGATGTGAGTGCACGTTGAGGAACCCAAGGTGGTCGAAACTTCCGGTGGGCTCCACTACGGCGTCTCTCATAATCACAGCTGGTTTTGGGACCAATCGTCGTACACCAGTGGACATCAAAAACACTGCAATTCAGCGTGTTCACAAAGTGTCCGTGCATAGGGTGTTCGTGAGCATTCCCTCACACCAGCGTGTGCACTCCCTCTGTGGCTTGCAGGGGTCTATACTTTCCAACCGTTTCGCCAAGGGTCATTCTTAGATCTCTGCCAGACATAACGAGACACTGAACGTTCCCTTCTGCATTGTAGAGATGTAAGCTTTATGGGCTACCGATATGCAGACCGGTTTTCGCCTCGTGTGCTACAAGGGTGTAACGCCTGCCGAGCATTCTTTTAAGAGCGGAGCTCTTTACACCGAGCTTAATCTGTCTGTTCTAGACAAAACTGATCGGCATCGCGAGATATATAAAATATCTGCGCGTGTACTTCCTCTATATAAGACAGAAAGAAGTGCGCACGGCATTTGCGCGCGTACTTCTTTCTTCACTTGCGCTCATGCCCTCAATCCACAACTTTATCGACACGGATGCGTTTCGTAGCATACAATAGATTGGTATAGTGCAGCAAGGGGGTGGGAATGGGAAGTGAGCGTGAGGAAGAGGGCCAGGAGTAAAGCATAGAATAAAGCACAGCGTAGAATAGCGTGGGTATGAAGGTGGTGGGAACGGCAAATAAACGTGCGGAGGAGATGTGTAGAGCATAGCATGACTTTGTATAGCATGGGATAAGGGGGCGGGAAAGGGAAGTGAAAGTGAGGAGTGAAACGAGGAGGGGAGAGTGTGCAGCACAGTGCACGCGGTAGACATAAATAGCTAGGGGTGGGAAAGAGAGGAGAGAGTGAGGAAGAATGACATAAGGGTTACTAGGGAAAGGAGGAGGATGTCACAGCCCGACATTGCCCACCAAACCCATTTGAATCTATACACTAAGGTGATCGGTCCCAGAGAGACGCTAAGAAGGTGAAACGACGAAAATATTATAGTGCGGTGTGTGGCATGTGATAATGTGAGGTGCTCCCAAGGAGGTTTACGTCGCGGTGGCCCTGGACTTGACGGCTGGCCGGGAATGACTGCTGCAGGCCGAGACAAGTACCCATTGCTCGCCACACGAGACCTAATTCACGTAATGTCACGGCGCAGGGACGGAACAGGCTCGATCGCAAGCTGCTTCACATCTAAAAAAAGAGCCTTGAACAAAGTAGTGTCTCGAAAGCCAAAGCGCTGGACGTGCTCTGATATTGCGACGCGTCCAGGGGCTCCCTCGGGGGGGGGGGGGGGGGCGCATTATGTCTCGCGCCGCAGCGTTCAACGCAATGTTTCGCATGACACAGATATACAGCGTAGCTCACTCTGCAAAATAAAATAGGATACAACAACGACTTGTTCGTGCAAATAATGTGTGGGGCGCGCTGCGGCCTGAGGCATCATATAAGAGGCCGCCGGTACCTTTGAAGTGAATCTATATTGAGAAATCTAGTCAGTGAACATTCCTGCCCTTCATATCACCGTCAAAAGACCTAGATATGCGAACTGTGATCACTAGTTGAGTGAAAAATCTTCCATCCCATAATGCGGGGCAGCAAACTAGGAATTTGTTTCCGGCTAACCTCCCAGCCTCTCCTTCTTATTTCTCTCACTAAAACCGCAATGGTAAGCACCGACACGACTTAACGATGATACGAACGAAGAAGAAAGGGGCAATACATGCATCCGGAACTTTTCCCGCTGATTATTTTTTACGTAAGCGGTCATGAGTTCGCATCGCCTAACGAGATGTTTGAGATGATTACAAAGAGGACTAATTGGCTCGTGTTCTTAAGAACGCGATATAGCCCCTTCCGACCTTCGACGCGCCCTTAAAGGAGCATCAATGTCATGTTTTGGCAGCAAGTAATTTAGTGGCCTTTAACCGTATGACGCAACCATGGACAATTTGACAAGGCGTCCCAGATTAATGGTAAACAATGGCGACTACGACACACGTTCGCTGAAAGATAAAAGGAAACTCTGCCGCACATTACCCTACATGACATGCATTTTAATAACAAAGGCCATTTACTAGGAACGTGGGTGAACGTATTTTCCTGATTGCAATCATACACTACGACAGTGGTCAAAAACATTGGGTCAAGAGGAAGTGGCCACATAAAAATTTTTATATTATCAGCTATATACTCTTTACCGCTCATATACCTTACGTTTACGCATGTCATCGCCACGGTGGTCTAGTGACTATGGAAGCTCATCCAAAGGTTGCTGCTTCATATCGATGGGGGCGAAATGCCGAGGACTGTGTGCTGTACCATGTCAGTGCACGTTAAAGAACCCCAGGTGGTCAAAATTCTCGGAGCCCTCCAAAGCGGCATCTCTCATAATCATATCTTTGTTTTGGGACATAAAACCCCACAAGTCAATTAGTCAACCTTCATGCATCGCTCGTTTGACACTGGTCGCGGAGGTACCACTCCGACTCAAGCGAAATGCCAGATATTGTTGTGCTTAGGTGCACCGCACGGTGAAGAAACCCAGGTGATCGAAGTTTCCAGACATCCGCCATACCGTGCTCACTGGGGTTCTCGCACGCGAAATTCTGGAGTTATTATTACTGTACTTCTCCAGTTTGTGCAAGCCTATTAAGAGCTTTGGAAGGCGAGAAAGTAACTACATCCGATATAATTTGCCAGCGCGGAACGATTAGAGAACAACTTCAGCTACCTTTATCAAAAATGACAGCCTTAAGAAGAGACATCTGTTATAGTTCAATTTTCGGCGGTCATACAGGCAGACAATGATGGCCCTCATGCGTAGGTCGAGTAGGCTTCATAAGCCCCATCGTACCACTGTCCCATTTGAGTCTCGAGGCATGAATGGCGGCTGTGAGAATGCTACCGAGTTGCACGGAGATACACATTCGTACTTTCGCGCTTAACTGAAGCACAAAACGTTCAATACCGAACTATGTCATAATTTCTAGAAACATAAAGGCAAATCTAGGGATTGCTCACGGGCAGCTACATCAGCTTGTAATTCTTCCACTGGTACCACAGTAAAATTTGTGAGATGTTTTAAACGCATGGGAACGTAAATACGATACCGATGACTACCTAAGGCGTAAGCGTTGCGCCGAAATCGCGGTATTGGAATTCGGCCTTTCTTTATTTTTATTTATTTTTTCCGGAAGGGGGGGAGGGGAGCGCACTTATCTTTTAACATGTGCAGTAGGTGACAACAGGAGGGTTGTCCATACCGATTATTTTAACAGAAAAAGCGCACATGAAGAGCGTTTCGATTTTCCTTATTTTTTATATTTTTGCAATAAAGTAAAATTCTGGCCCTCCTATAACTGTAATTGTCCCTCTTTGAGAGCTCGAACGATATACCGGCAATGAAATTACCTTGTTTTCATACTTAGTAATTATTTTACATTAGTTAACTATGCGTTGTGGCAATGCGGGCGGGATGAAATCTACGATTTAGATTTTTCTGCTTTTACACTAAGCTCTCCACTCAATGAGCGCCATTTTCTTATCAAAGAAGCTGCTTAAGCTAACCATAAAAACTCAGTCGGGCAACCTTCAACAGCGAAGATGTTTAAGGTAGCCGTAATTTGTCAGGTATCATGCAATACCACGTGACATTGCTTTACCTGATGTTAGCGAAAATCTGCGACGTGACATTGCATTGCGTGATATGGGCAAGAACAAACCACGTGACGTTTCCTTACGAGATTTTGGGGGAACATGCCACCTGGCATTTCGTTAGGTGATTTTGGCGGGAACATGTCACGTGACATACGTTGTTATGGGTGACCACGTGACGTGTTCCCATCGAAATCGGGTAAAAAGTCACATGACTTGTTTCCGCCAAAATCACTTAACGGAGTGTCACGTGATATGCTCCCGCCAAAATAACACATGACTGTGTAGTGACCTGTTTCAGTAAATATGGGGCCTTGCGCAACCTAGGGGGAGGCTGCGTAACTTTAATCATACGAACGTTAATAGTCATCAACGAATCGTTCGTCAATTCATGAAGGATCGCATAAAGGCGACTAATGAGCCACTGAAGGCTCTGAAGTTGAATAAAAATTTCATTATCCAGAACACGTCGATTTTAACCTTAGCGTCAGCGCGCTGTGGGAAAGCGGTTGTGCCATAGTAGGCCAGCAGAATTTTAGAGCAACTGAACGGAGGAACATGAGCGTTACTTGAAATAACATATACTCGCTTTGTCGGCAACCAATATCCACTTTTCAATTCCATGGCGCACGAAAAGAACGCCCGTGTTGGCGTGGTGCCTCCTTAGTCCTTGTACGTTTTAGGTCGCTTTAAAACATCAGCAACGAGCATTCGTAGCGCGTCAGGAGATATTGGTGAATATTAAACGGGAATTGCGCCTGTTTTCAGAAAGTCCATCGCTCGGACGTACCAATGAGTCTGCAAGAAGGAGCGACGAAGAAACGTGGCTATGTGATCGGCATACGCGATAACAGCTGTATAAATGCCGCCAAATCTGTGAGCGTGGAGGTTGCGGAAATCGAATAACAAGCTTAAGAATCTCTGAAGCCATTGTGAGCCCTGTCTGTTTTGGCATGAGGAAGATAGCGTTGAGCAAGCAAGGAACAGCTTGCACAGACATCTCGCTGATATATATTTGATGCGCCTCGGGTCTATAGTTTTCCAGCCACACCATTCGACGAATGCGTCTGCAAAGGCTTGGTTCGAGAGAATTTTCGCCTAAAACGAGACAATGCGACTTAGCGCACCACAGTCGATCACATAGTGCCACGCGCATTAGCGGAAAAACACACACTGAGCACTGGCGGCGGCAAAATAATATTAATTTCTGGGTTTTGCGCCCTATGGTTATGCGCCCTATCATATGGTTATGAGTTAACGAAATGACAGTTCGAAAGGTGCACGTCCATAAATTACACCCGTACGATTGCACCGAGTGATCGGTTGCTCGGGTTTTACGTCCCAAAATGAGCTGTCAATATGAGAGACGGCCCTAGTGGAGGGCTCCGGAAATTTTTGACCAGCTGGGGTTCTTTAACGTGCACTCACACAGCACAGTACATGGGCCTCAAGATTTCGCCTACGTCGAAGTGCAGCCGCCATGACCAGGATTCGATCCTACGACCTTTGCATCAGCAGACGAGCGCCATAGCCACTAGACCACCTCGGCGCGGCTACGCCTCCATGGAAGTTAACTGTAGGATCCAAACAATAGTCAGTCCTTTGGGTTTTTTTTTCTTTATGTGTGCGCACATAGGTTGCTATAGGCTCGAAATGTGCTGAAATACACGCAATGCCTGCTGCACGTATTGGAGCGTCTCTGTTTGTATCCGAACCTTAGAGGTAACGCAATTAGACACCCAGCATTGGTACTTGTAACAAGGCATAAACGCGCTTTTGATTCCCTGTTTGCTGACGCGTGAGGGATCTTTCCTGTGAAGAGACGCAGAATTTGCTGTGCGCACGTGTTGACGAATATGAAAATTCCGTAAACATGTATACCGTATTTCTCCGGGCCCCTATGCGCTTTTGCAGTGTAAACTAAATGAAATAAAACGATTCATGTACGCTTTTGCAAAGCTTGCATACCTGTTGAAGATAAGAAGGTAATGTGGTGCAACAGCATAAACGGATTCGAATCTCGGCTACGGCGGCCACAACTCCACGGAGGCGGAATACACAAACGCTTGTTTACTTTGAGTCTGACGGCTCGGGGGGTCAAAATTTCTTCCGACGACTTCACCACTACATACCCAAGATATGTATCGGTTTCTCGGCGCAGGGAATTAGACTAAGTAATTTTTCATGATACCTTAGGGTGTGTTAATGAAGTGAACGAGCGTTACAAAATGAATCAGCGCTCGTTGGATGCAGCGTAGCGTTCTCGTTCAACGCTAGATAATCTAGAAACGTGCTCGCCTTTCGTTCGCACGCAGATAAGGCACTCGGCGTTTGGCAGAAAGGTCTCGCGTTTCTCATTATCCCATCTGCCGGCACGCCCTGCCATTACTCTGCATTGGTGATGTTTACAAGTTCGCGCGGCAAAACACTCGTCGCGCTCTCGAATGACCATTACACTTCCGCGATCTAACCGCGGGTGGCCGCCGGCGTGGCGACCGCGGCGCACTGCCAAGTGTCGTGCGTGACACGCAGGTCACGTCACCGGAACCTTTCGCTCGGCTGAGCCAACACAAATTACGACCTATTGACAGCCGTCGACGGCCGGCACCCGCAAAAAAGAAACAAGCCTTTTCACCGCGACGCAACTTCAAAGAGCGCGGGAGAGCGTGCAGAACCGGTTCTGGGCGGCGAGAGGCAACGTAAGACGACGACGTGGATGAGAGGCGAGCACTTTGTTAAAGGTGTCATATTGTCTCAATCAGTCTTCCCCACGGCATTTTCGGATATGCTAAGCGATGAAAGAAACAAACAACTAGAGAGTGGGAAAGAAAGCAGAAAATAACGCGTGCGAATGGTGATAAGGCGCTACTCTCCCCTAGACCCGGGGAATCATCGCAAGTTTGCTTTCCCTTCGTCGCCGAAGATTCTCCCCCGAACTCAACAGCTAGAAGCGACGCTTCGGTCACGACCCATTGCTCATGGGGTTTTCTTTTAGCGACGTAGCATGAATGGACTTGCGTAGCGCCGCCGGGAGTTCGGTTTAGCGACGAGAGTGTTCGCCGCCAGTGCTCGCCGTCTGCCGTCTTCCGAAGAAGTCCCGCGCACGCGGAGTTCACGCTGACGCCCAAGGAGAACACGGGAGCTGCTCGCCGCTTCCGGCGTGTGAGTGCCCCTGCTTTTTTTTGTTTTGTGTTTAGTGTTGTTGCTTTTTTTTTTTCTTTTTCTATTCTCCACCCCAAGGTGGACGTCCTGGGTTAGTCGAAGCGTTTTTTGGACTCGGGCTCACATTTCTGCTTTTGGCGGTCACATTGTCATTTTTACGCTATATCTGCATACATCGATGAAGCTTAAGTGAAAACTTTGGAAGTGACGATGTCAGAAAAAAGAAAATGTGCGGCTTAAGCTTTGCCTAAACAACCGCTTCGCTCAGTGCAGAAATATGGCGCTGTCGCGGCCCTCATGCTAGGAATATATTACAAGTATACAAAGAATAACAAATTTAACAAAAGGAAACAATGCGTCACATATCGGCAGCCGCATAGATCGATGAGACTGGTTTTGCCCCCTCTCATTACCCTCGAATATGATTGAATTTATGCTTTGTTGTTGCTTGCCGGAGAAATGAGACATCTGGTGTGTTAGAGTAAGTAGGTAAGGAGAAAGAAGCATGGCAGGCGCACGAGAAATTATATTGAATTTAATAGTGCGTCTAAATCATGGGTTCCGACAAAGAATGCTTTGCGCCCCTTATTGCATAATAACTTACAGCTTCGACCTGCATGATACTTTAATTCCGTGGCTTTGGATATCTATGTCTCCAAGTGACATCACAGCACTGGCATAAAAAGGAGCAAGTTGTCCACTAATTTCCCAAGAAACGAACATACGCTACAAAGCACACTTACTCCATACGAAAATATATTATTTCGAAGCAATTTAAAGTATACTACATCAACATATTGCTTGTTCCCTGGGTTATCTAACTGGTGGTCTGCCGATTAAAAATACGTGCGAAGGATCACGCTCGCTTTTTTTTTTTTCATTCTGCCAACCTTCACAATCCGTCAGTGATCTTTATATCCACGAGGAAATTTGTCCACTCAAAGCATTTTCACCTCGAATAATATTTCGAAGCATTTCGCAGCATCTCCCGAATAAATTCACACGAACATAACCATTTGTCACCACCGACTAAATAAATAGTGAACAGCGCGACCGCCGCAGAAAGGTAGATCCGAGCCTGTGATCAAGGCTGGAAATACGAACCCGTAAACATGTTTAATGTAGCGCTCGCATACTGCGTGGTCAAATGTGTGAAATCGCCGCACCATTGTGAGGGCTTCGTGGTTTGGAGGGTTTATGGTTATTATTGCTCCTGATGGAATGATTTTTATAACCGACAACATAAATGCTGCACTTAAGTAGTAGAGCGGCACGAACGAAAGCTTCTACAAGCGTCTGTTATTCAGCTTTTGTTATTCAAAATTCGGAATGCTTCAACGTAGTACTGAGGGACCATTAACACAGTGTATCAAGCATTCCTGTGATAGCATTTTTGCATTTTACTCCTTCTGGCGACCGACCGTCGAGGCATTTCGGGCCGTCGACGGACCGCCGAGTTATTTAACTCAAACTGAAACGCATTGCCTTGGTTTTTCTTGCAGCCTACCTGAGAGTTTATCGGTTGTACACGGCTAAGTTCCGGGGCGTAGAAGATTTCTTAGTTTTATGTATGTCTGTGAAAAGAGCTAGAAAATTACGTTGTTGCATAGGTGTTTTTTTCTTGTTGCCACAATACAGACATCTTACAAGAGTGCTTTGGTAGTCCAGAGTAGACAGTAGTCCCATACCAACTCTGGGTCGAGATAGAGATACTTTGGCTCTCCTAAGGTCACGTTAAAATGAATAGTAAAATGTCATGCTCGTTAACTGTTTAATTATGAATTTCGTTGCTGTTGCTAATGTGGCAAAACACGTAGGTCGTACGACAATCTATGAAATAAGCACTCCTCCGAAAGCGAGAAATCCCACGCAATTTGAGATATCCATGGCGAAATTTTATTGGATATGTCGAAGGTCATTGCATCGAACGCTACGGCAATGCGGCTACTGCGCTGTGACACGCCCGAAGTCACCGGTCGGAGGACCGAGTCCCGGCCGCGGCAGCCGCATTTATATAGGGGCAAATTGCAAAATGAATGAATGAATGAATGAATGAATGAACGAATAAATAAATAAATAAATAAATAAATAAATAAATAAATAAATAAATAAATACTCTTCCTTCTTTGCCCTCCCTGATTCCTCAGTTCTGCTTGTCAAGGTAGAATTGACCAATCCCAGACCAATACCGATTCTCTGATTGATAAGCCTTGCCTTGGCAAGCAGAACTGACAAATCAGGGATGACCTAGCTGGACGGAAGAGTGTCCCGTTTTGTGGTATAGGCGCCTATAAGTTTGTTTGAAATGTATGAAATGCAATGTATGTGTTTTGAACTGCAATAAAGCAGGTGCCTGATTTTTCCTTCTTCTTATTTCAGAAATGCGGTTATTTCGTTGCGTACCGCCATGCGGCGAGATGCTATTTGTCCCGCTATTTGTTTTTGAGCAAGTACAGTGCGTCATATTTGTATCAAAAGCTCTCTGCGGCTATAAGGGAGCATGGCTTGTAAGAAGGAAAATGCGGTGTCCCTTAAATTGAGTAAAAACGAGGTTCAACTGCGGCATCACCGCAGAATTCATGTGCGAGTATGGCGGAAGCCTTCCCGTCATCGTATCGTCACAGAAAAATCGTATACGCTAAAAAGGGCACCCTGCCTTTCCTTTACATTGTCATGTCGTCGTGACAACGATGGACGCAGTTAAGGACGCTGTTAAAGACCACACATCTTAATTGGGCGATCTTATGGCCAGCAAAGAAAGTAAATAACTCACTGCAAAACCGGGTATCTGTGAGCGCTCGATCGAACTAACCCGCAGTGAAGTGCGTCGGACACGCGTGACCTTACATTCTGGCATTATTAATGATGTTCGCGTAAAATCTGGAAGTATGCATACCCGTCGGGTACGCAAAGTTTGTGGATCGGCCCGAACCGTTCGGGTGCAGATAAGCGTGCCCGGCGGTGAGCGATTAGGCGCGTCATACCAAAAAAAAAAAAGAAAAAAAGAAAGAAGGTGGTACTCGGAAAACAAAGGAAGACAAGTGCGCTTGTCAATACGAGCAACATTTCAACACATGCGAGGTCTCCCGTGTTAGTCTTGTTTGGAAAATGTCGGTACCCTTCGCTACAGCGTTCGCTTCTCCCGTCTGCAAATTTGGACTATAGATTCACAAACTCACGGTGATCTCTTCAAAATTCGTTGTCGTAAATTCGCGTAGGCCACATCTAGGTGATCATAAATATTAGGTACGCAAATGCAGGCGCACTTTCTCATTTAATGATTTAGAAATATTAGAGACAGCTGATGCAGTGCTGCATTTTAAAACTGGGGAGTTTTTGCAGCGCACCACTTCAGAGCCGAGGTTTTTCGTGATTGCAATTACGTCGGTACAGCTTATTAGCCGATTGCGTGCGCTTTCCTTGAAAAATAAGAATGCATTTTTATTTTTGCTCATCGGGAGGGCCTCTGCTAAGAAAAAAAAAAGAACTTTAACCATTGTAGTGTCTGCCTTTTGACGGCAAAGGTTTCGGTCGAATTTTTTTTGCACGGGTGTTTTATATGGAAATTTAAGCTAGCACTCACTGACCAAGACGACACCGGGTGAGGACCGCATCGTTGCCAATCGACCGAGCCGCTAGTGCGGTCACTGCGGTCGCTCGATTCAACTACGGCGGTAACGCCAACAACACACAATGACGTCACGGCGTCCCCACAGGTAAACGGGGAATTCCGCGCCGTCTATCCCCGCGAACAATGAACAAGCCGTACACATGAAATCTGGCCGGAAATGAGCGTTCCCAAATGACGTTTTCTTGTTTTCTTGTTAAACAACAAACATGGGGCTTTGGTGCCCATTGAATATCAAAGAAATTAGCTGGACTTGTTGCGCAGTGCGTTTCCATGCTTTATGCCAATGAATAGACTCGAGTGATGCGCCGATTTCTCACAAATCAAGTTCACTGGCAGCTCCGGGCCCGCCCTCTTGGCTTGGCCACAATGAGCGTAACGCCTAAGTATGCACACGAGAAGCATCGGTAAGTGCGATGTTCCTCAGCTGTTGTGACGCGCTGAACGTTGCCGATGCTGGTCTTTACTCTTACTGTGCACGGAGAAGAGGCTGGCGGCAAGCTACGCCGCATTCGTGGTGCGTATGTTACGCAACTCGCCAGTCGAGCACTACGTCATCGCGCCTGAAAACACTACGTCATGACGCGATGGATGTGGTGCTCGGTTAAATTTCATTCATCTTTATGTTTTTTTATTTATGAAAATACCACTCGGTTTCCAATGTCTGGAAAATGTGTCTTGGGGGAGGCAGTGGGGTGAGGTGACAATAGTTGTTGTTGCTGTTTTGTGGGTTTTGCGGCCCAAAACCAGCTCTGATTACCAGAGACGCCGTAGTGGAGGGCCTCGGAAATTTAGACCACCTGGGGTTCTTTAACGCGCACTGACATCGCACAGCACACGGGCCTAAACATTTCGCCTCCATCGAAATGCAGCCGCCGCGGCCTGGATTCGATCCCGCGGCCCTCGGATCGGCAGCCGAGTACCATAGACACTAGACCATGCCCCGCCACGGTGGTCTAGTGGCTAAGGTACTCGGCTGCTGATCCGAGGGTCGCGGGATCGAATCCCGGCCGCGGCGGCTGCATTTCGATGGAGGCGAAATGTTGAGGCCCGTGTGCTGTGCGATGTCAGTGCGCGTTAAAGAACCCCAGGTGGTCTAAATTTCCGAGGCCCTCCACTACGGCGTCTCTCATAATCAGAGCTGGTTTTGGGACGTAAAACCCCACAAAGCACGCAAGACACTAGACCACCGTGGCGGGGCGAGGTGACAGTAGCAAACAAGCACTAAGAATGGTACCAAACATAGCAAATTTGGTATTGCAGCGTAGAAAATGAATTCAAATAAGCATAAAAAAACATAAAAAGTAAAACAGCAAAACACGTTTTGCAATAGGAAGATTACCTATGTGCAAAACAACACACTTCAGCAAGACATTTTGTAGACGAACAAAACGTAAATGCAGAAAATATTGTTACAGACGCATCGTTGGCGTTCTGGCCGAGGACCAGGCGAGTCTGCTTCGCGAAAAAGGCAGCCGCTTAGCTTCGTTCTCTCCTTCGTCGTTCTCTTCTTCCCTCTTAGCTCCCCGGCTATTTTTGGTGGTACCGCTGGTTCGCCGCAAGAACTCGTGACAATATTATTCAGTGAAAACTAGCAGCACTATAGCTGCAGGATAAAATGAATTACTTCGATAACAGTTTTCCATGGGGGAAATCTATGAGGAAAAAAACAAAGTTAGCGGTTTGGTTTTAGCACATTTCTGCTCACACTTATTGAGGACATGATTGAGCATTTATTCTTTCAAGCGTGTAACAGGGGTGTCTCAGGTATTTAAAATCGGCATTATCGACAGAAACTCGCCGGACTTCGGTTTTACAGGCGTCGTCCATCTGAAAACCCCCTCCCACCATCTTTCCATTCCCATCGCTGCGACGTGCTCCGTGATAGTTTCAGTGTTTTGGCACGGAAATCCCCAACCCTTGTAAATTTTCATGCTTGAAAGTCCAATTAAATGTGCCGACAAACGAGTGTGTTCGGGGCTGCTATATAATTTTGTTGCAGCGTACCCTTGTCTGTTATATGCACACGTGCCCACATGCCTTTGTGCGCGTCCCTTGTGTTTTATATGCACACGTGCCCACATGCCTTTGTGCGCGTCCCTTGTATGTTTTCCAAGAATTCGAAGGACTACGAGTTCGCAAGCACCCTATGCACTTTATGTCTGGTATTTATTCAGCCATGCAACTTGCAGCTCCCAGACAGAAAAAGAAAAGAAAAAAGAAGGAGCGCGCAAAACATTGTGTTTTCACGCTTCTGGATGCGTCATAATCCTCACGGCTTGACACCTCTGTTTTGATTCCCCTTTCTGGCTCTGTCTCTTTGATGGAGACTGGGCTAGCCTTTCGTAAATTGTGTCGCACACATGCGCGCGTAGTGAGCGCTTCGCTGCTGGAATGCGGTGTGTGTGGCCTACTACTAGAACGAACATTTGCTTCAACATGCTTTTACACGTATCAAACCACTGGCCTAACCACACGTTGAGGCCGACGTTAAAGGTTGCCTGAAGTCCCATGCAACGTCGCAACGATCATGCGGTATGTATATAGTTTTTTTTCCTGATGTTATTTGTAGATACAGTGCAGCTTTGTCTCAGCGTGCTTATACCAAGGTGACATCATCGTACAAAAGGCACACTGCATGATTCTGAACAGGCACCTCAAGCGCGAAATATTGTATATAGCTGCTGGCGAACAACAACAACAACAAAAAAACGCGTCTCGGTAAGGCACACTAAACCTCCATAAGGCACATTAATTATGGGCTGTAATCGGTAGCAGGCGCGATTATGTAGACGCATTTGTTTTTATTGCTGTTACCGGATTCCGACCAGTCGGTATTTAGAATTATATTCTCATGTGCATAAGCATCCACTTGTTACCGCCGCCAGCAGGTATTAAAGGTTGTGCGTTCACTTTCCCTATTTATTGCTCTACTTGCTGCAGCGCTAAGGATTGTAAAAATGAAGCTTCGCAGACAAAAGAGCAATTAAGTTTGTCGGTAAGAGAAAGCGATCTCCTCTCAATCAATCCGAATGTTCCGTTCTCGCTTTGTAGTGCAAGAATCAGTTTGTACATCACTGTGCCCCATTGACATGCCAAACGGCTTACGCTGTCGTGACCAGCTGCGCAGGAAAGGCCGGCGAATATAATTAATAACTTTTACTTAAGCATATACGAGGCCTAACTGTTTTAAAGAGTAAGCAGACAATATCTTCAGCTAGGCGACTTGCTGGCAGTCTGCGCATTACTGGATAATAGTGTCCTTATTTGCACTGGCGCCACTGGCCAGACTGCGATTTATTTAGCTTAGGATGCGGTGGTCCATAGATACACGTTTGCATTCTATAACGCGGTATCATATCTATGAAACTGTCTTTATCCGCCCGCCGAAGCGACAGAAAGCGTGGGAATACACTTGGCCTCCTAGTGAACATCGAAGAGGTCGTGTTTGCTTCGAAGGCGGAAGTCATTTGGCGCGAGGGACAATGGGAAATGTCCGTCAGTGAATATTTACATATTGACCGACGGATATATATATATATATATATATATATATATATATATATATATATATATATATTTTTTTTTTCTTGTGCGCAATCGATGCGCCGTTTTGTTTACACATTTATTACCTGTATATTTCATGCATAAGGGACCTACACTTTTTGGTTTTTAGTTAACACCTGTTTTGTTTTGCATTTGTTTCTTTTGTATTGTTTTTGTTTTGTATGTTTATATACGTATACTTTGTGTAATGCCCCCCTTACCCAATGCCCCCAATGGGGCCTGTAAGGTACTTTGAAATAAATGAATAAATATATATAGAGCGAGAGAGAATATGAACTCATCCAGCAAACTAATATTCGTGATTCAATGTGTCTGGGAAATAATCCTCTGCTGGTAGCTCGCCCTTGTGTGTGTCGTCTCGTACCTTTATGGCAGTTACCTCAGCCCATGAGAACTCGAAGATGATTGTGCCAAACCACTGACTTTTTTGCAGTGCTGTTTACAACTTTATAACGCAAATAGCTTGCGCAGGAGAATCTCTTTTTGCCTTAGTGACGTCACTAACGCTTCGGTATCTGGCTTTGTTGCTATATCTAAACGTCTACATTCGACGTCGTTCGGGTAAAGCCCGAGGAATTGCCCGCTGTGACGAAAATCCTGGCGCAAGGCGTTCGCTTATCGGCATTGCGCGACTTGCCACCAATATGATCGCAAGTTGAACATTCACAAGAACAATGGCTCGTAGGATAGGGTCTGTGGATTTTCTCCCGAGCCAACTGCTGCCACTCCACCGTTATTCCATGATATGCCATGTGCACTCTGGACGTGGCGTTTGTCAATGGCGTCGCGACTGTTTCTTTATGCATGCATGCGTGCGTTTCTTTGTGCGCACGTGTTAGTATGTGCATAGGGAAGCCCAATATAGCAGATCAGCAGCGACGTGCCAGTTGTAACGGGCCGAAAACAAATTTATTTCTTCCGCATTCTCATTCCCTTTCTGGATGCGTGCCCTGGTCTTCAGAAGAACAATAATAATGACTGCTGGGTTTTTTTTTTCGTGGCAAAATTACGATGCGATTATGATACACGCCGTAGCCGACGGCTTCGGAAGTTATCAACGTCTGGGTTCGATTGATGTGTACTGATAATTCACAGTGCAGAGGCCTTTAGTATCTTCGCCTTCATCGAAAGTATAGTGCATACAAAAAAAAAATTGGCAGATCCCACGTGCAGTGGGAATCAAGGAAATGCGAAGCACGCATCAGGAACGTAAAGTGGATTTGCATTGTTGTCTCGCTATACCGAGTTTGGTGCATATGAAGTTAACGAAACGGCCACAAGACCACCAAGACTGTGGCATGTAAACCATGCCGCTCATACACGCACGTCATGATTCTAACCTTATGACTTGTACGTTCGTCATGCAGTCGTGTTGTGCCATAGCAATTTTCGTATACATCCCTTCAAGGAAACGAGTGGCATGTAGATCATGCCGCTAATGACATGCATGTCACGATTTTCATGTTATGACCTGTAATTTATGATCGTCATACAGTCATGTTGTGCCAAACCAATTGCCGTATAGGCTCCGTGAAGTCGAGTTTTCCATGTGCGACATCAGCGCCAGAATGCACTGCCTGGCGGAGAGAAGAAGCAAACTAGGACAGACTGTGACAGGGAAATACGCGAACGCGATGCGCGTCTCTAACTCTATAGCAGCAGCGATCGCCCGTCCCACCTTCTTTCGTTTTATTTCCCTTGAGACGCGCGCTCCAAACCTGCGGCAAACTGTTCTAAAGGGCGACGCCGCGAGCGTTCGTGTGGTTCGCAGCACGCCCGGAAAGCAGCGAAGAAACGCGCGCGTCGCTGTCGCCTCGGTTTCCACCGTGCGTGACTGAGCCGTCCGACGATAGCTGCGTAGCGCCTTCTGGTCAGTAGACGGAGCCCATACATCCCATTAACGAAACGGCAGTATAGCGCCAGGACCATGGCATGTAAATCATGCCGGTCATGACACGCGTGTCAGGGTTCTAATGTTATGACCTGTCATTTACGTTCGTCATGCTGTCGTGTTCTGCCTAGCAATTTTGGTATACATCCCATTAACGAAACGCCTGGCATGTAAATCATGCCGCCCATGACATGCATATTATGCTTTTCATGTTGTGACCTCTCATTTATGTTCGTCATTAAGTCATATTTTAAATGCGAAGCATTTCTTAGCGAACTTCGGCGAGTTTGAGCGTATCTATCTATCTATCTATCTATCTATCTATCTATCTATCTATCTATCTATCTATCTATCTATCTATCTATCTAGCCGCCTACGATTTTGTGCTCTCCTGGCCGTTTCGCTAATCGGATGTTTACGAAAATTGGTATGCCCCAACATGACTGCCTGACGAACATAAATGACAGGTCATAACATGAAAATCATGATATGCATGCCATGAGTGGCATGATTTACATGCCACGGTCTTAGTGCTCTCCTAGCCGTTTCTCTAATGGGATGTACGCGAAAATTGGTATGGCACAACATGACTGCCTGACGAACATGACTGACAGGTCATAACATGAAAATCGTGATATGCATGCCATGAGTGGCATGATTTACATGCCACGGTCTTAGTGCTCTCCTACCCGTTTCTCTAATGGGATGTACGCGAAAATTGGTATGGCACATGACTGCCTGACGAACATGACTGACAGGTCACAACATGAAAATCATGATATGCATGTCATGAGTGGCATGATTTACATGCTACGGTCTTAGTGCTCTCCTAGCCGTTTCTCTAATGGGATGTACGCGAAAATTGGTATGGCACAACATGACTGCCTGACGAACATAAATGACAGGTCATAACATGAAAATCGTGATATGCATGCCATGAGTGGCATGATTTACATGCCACGGTCTTAGTGCTCTCCTACCCGTTTCTCTAATGGGATGTACGCGAAAATTGGTATGGCACATGACTGCCTGACGAACATGACTGACAGGTCACAACATGAAAATCATGATATGCATGTCATGAGTGGCATGATTTACATGCTACGGTCTTAGTGCTCTCCCAGCCGTTTCCCTAATGGGATGTATGCGAAAATTGGTATGGCACAACATGACTGCCTGACGAACATAAATGACAGGTCATAACATGAAAATCATGATATGCATGCCATGAGTGGCATGATTTACATGCCACGGTCTTAGTGCTCTCCTAGCCGTTTCTCTAATGGGATGTACGCGAAAATTGGTATGGCACAACATGACTGCCTGACGAACATGACTGACAGGTCACAACATGAAAATCATGATATGCATGTCATGAGTGGCATGATTTACATGCCACGGTCTTAGTGCTCTCCTAGCCTTTCTCTAATGACGAACATGACTGACAGGTCACAACATGAAAATCATGATATGCATGTCATGAGTGGCATGATTTACATGCCACGGTCTTAGTGCTCTCCTAGCCGTTTCGCTAATGGGATGTATCCGAAAATTAGTATGGCACAACATGACTGCCTGGCGAACATAAATGGCAGGTCATAACATGAAAATCATGATATGCATGTCATGAGTGGCATGATTTACATGCCACGGTCTTAGTGCTCTCCTAGCCGTTTCGCTAATGGGATGTATGCGAAAATTGGTATGGCAAAACATGACTGCCTGACGAACATGACTGACAGGTCACAACATGAAAATCATGATATGCATGTCATGGGCGACATGATTAACATGCCACGCGTTTCGTTAACGGCATGTATACGAAAATTGGCATGCCACAAGATGACTGCATCATGAGCGTAAATGACAGGTCATAACATGAAAATGATGACATGCATGTCATGAGCGGCATGATATACATGCAACGGTCTTGGTGCTCTCTTGGCCGTTTCGTTAGTAGGATGTGTAGGAAAATTGGTATGCAACAATATGACTGCATGACGAACGTAAATGAGAGGTCACAACATGAAAAGCATAATATGCATGTCATGGGCGGCATGATTTACATGCCAGGCGTTTCGTTAATGGGATGTATACCAAAATTGCTATGGCACAACACGACAGCATGACGAACGTAAATGACAGGTCATAACATTAGAACCCTGACACGCGTGTCATGACCGGCATGATTTACATGCCATGGTCCTGGCGCTATACTGCCGTTTCGTTAATGGGATGTATGTGCTCCGTCTACTGACCAGAGGGCGCTACGTAGCTATCGTCGGACGGCTCAGTCACGCACGGTGGAAACCGAGGCGACAGCGACGCGCGCGTTTCTTCGCTGCTTTCCGGGCGTGCTGCGAACCACACGAACGCTCGCGGCGTCGCCCTTTAGAATAGTTTGCCGCAGGTTTGGAGCGCGCGTCTCAAGGGAAATAAAACGAAAGAAGGTGGGACGGGCGATCGCTGCTGCTATAGAGTTAGAGACGCGCATCGCATTCGCGTATTTCCCTGTCACAGTCTGTCCTAGTTTGCTTCTTCTCTCCGCCAGGCAGGGCATTCTGGCGCTGATGTCGCACATGGAAAACTCGACTTCACGGAGCCTATACGGCAATTGGTTTGGCACAACATGACTGTATGACGATCATATATTACAGGTCATAACATGAAAATCGTGACATGCATGTCATTAGCGGCATGATCTACATGCCACTCGTTTCCTTGAAGGGATGTATACGAAAATTGCTATGGCACAACACGACTGCATGACGAACGTACAAGTCATAAGGTTAGAATCATGACGTGCGTGTATGAGCGGCATGGTTTACATGCCACAGTCTTGGTGGTCTTGTGGCCGTTTCGTTAACTTCATATGCACCAAACTCGGTATAGCGAGACAACAATGCAAATCCACTTTACGTTCCTGATGCATGCTTCGCATTTCCTTGATTCCCACTGCACGTGGGATCTGCCAATTTTTTTTGCATACCAATTTTCCTACACATCCTACTAACGAAACGGCCAAGAGAGCACCAAGACCGTTGCATGTATATCATGCCGCTCATGACATGCATGTCATCATTTTCATGTTATGACCTGTCATTTACGCTCATGATGCAGTCATCTTGTGGCATGCCAATTTTCGTATACATGCCGTTAACGAAACGCGTGGCATGTTAATAATGTCGCCCATGACATGCATATCATGATTTTCATGTTGTGACCTGTCAGTCATGTTCGTCAGGCAGTCATGTTGTGCCATACCAAGTTTCGCATACATCCCATTAGCGAAACGGCTAGGAGAGCACTAAGACCGTGGCATGTAAATCATGCCACTCATGACATGCATATCATGATTTTCATGTTATGACCTGCCATTTATGTTCGTCAGGCAGTCATGTTGTGCCATACTAATTTTCGCATACATCCCATTAGCGAAACGGCTAGGAGAGCACTAAGACCGTGGCATGTAAATCATGCCACTCATGACATGCATATCATGATTTTCATGTTGTGACCTGTCAGTCATGTTCGTCAGGCAGTCATGTTGTGCCATACCAATTTTCGCGTACATCCCATTAGAGAAACGGCTAGGAGAGCACTAAGACCGTGGCATGTAAATCATGCCACTCATGGCATGCATATCATGATTTTCATGTTATGACCTGTCAGATATGTTCGTCAGGCAGTCATGTTGTGCCATACCAATTTTCGCGTACATCCCATTAGAGAAACGGGTAGGAGAGCACTAAGACCGTGGCATGTAAATCATGCCACTCATGACATGCATATCATGATTTTCATGTTATGACCTGTCATTTATGTTCGTCAGGCAGTCATGTTGTGCCATACCAATTTTAGCATACATCCCATTAGCGAAACGGCTAGGAGAGCACTAAGATCGTGGCATGTAAATCATGCCACTCATGACATGCATATCATGATTTTCATGTTGTGACCTGTCAGTCACGTTCGTCAGGCAGTCATGTTGTGCCATACCAATTTTCGCGTACATCCCATTAGAGAAACGGCTAGGAGAGCACTAAGACCGTGGCATGTAAATCATGCCACTCATGACATGCGTATCATGATTTTCATGTTATGACCTGTCATTTATGTTCGTCATGTAGTCATGATGTGGCATACCAATTTTCGTAAACATCCGATTAGCGAAACGGCCAGGAGAGCACAAAATCGTAGGCGGCTAGATAGATAGATAGATAGATAGATAGATAGATAGATAGATAGATACGCTCAAACTCGCCGAAGTTCGCTAAGAAATGCTTCGCATTTAAAAAATATCGAAGTGCGACCGCCGACCTTCTTTTTCTTCTCCTATGTTGGCTGGCACATGCCCAATGCAGGGGATTGACAAAAACTGTTTTACGTCCCAAAACCACGATCTGAATATGTGAGACGCCGTAGTGGAGGACTTTAGAAATTTCGACCGCTGATGCTCTTTAACGTGCCCTAATTTCGCACAGTACACGGGCCTCACCATTTTGCCTCCATCGAAATGCAGCCGCCGCGCCCGGGATTCGATCCTGCGACCTTCGGATTAGCAGCCGAGTACCATAGCCACTATACCACCTTTGCAGGGCATAAAGATTGGTGTAAAATTTTTTTATTATTTTCCGCTCTTCTCACTGACGACGGTGTCTGTGCACGCGTGCATATCGTCGTCCGCTGCTTTCAACATCTTCGCAACCGTGCCAAGTAGAAGTGCATTGTATCCATATTCGTGTATTCGTGTATTCGGCCACCACCGAGTTTAGCGGATGGCGCATCAGATGATCCATAACGTCGCGGCACTCGTGGTACCTTCGTTGTGATGGGCTTGCAAGCACAATGAGGTGTTTTCACTCTAATACCCTAACATTTGCTCGAAGACGGACAGAAAATGCCGCGTTCGTATAGTGCGGTGAAGACGATGAGCTCTTATACCATCAGCTAGCGGAACAGTGAAGGCGATGCATACAACGTACTTCGGAAAGGCGCTGCAAAAAAGCTGACAATACAGAGACAAATTCCAGGCCTTTGTTGTCCTTTGTCGTTGTCTTTGTGTTTGACGCATTTCGCTGTCCTTATTAGCTGTAGCTTTTAATCTCACCTATCTCTTCCATTCTATGCAGCATAGCAAACCGGTTGTGCTGAACTAGTTAATCTCCCACCATTTCCCTTCCTTGTGTCTTTTTTTCAGTTCCTAGATCTCGTAATATGGAAATTTATGCGAATGTCTCAGGCACGTCGCTTCCTAGTCTAATGGAATCTGTCGTTGTCATGAATGCAGTTGTTCGTACTGTGTAATTAGGAAGCTTTATCTATGAGCATATTCCGGTCATTTTTCTTCGAAGTACTTGTTACGAGCAGGTCGATGACAATACCCATTACGAGCAGCAATTCTTTAGCTGGCGTGGTGGGATGCAGGTCGCTGAATGATTGAGCCTCTGCTGCGGCTTCTCCCACATAATTAGATTTTGCGTGAACGAAGCCACCTTAGCGGCACTGAGGCCATCACTAAGGTCACGAGTGATGTCAGTATAGCGCGCATAGGCGAACGCATAGCGGTAAGTAAAATATTCGGTACGTTGCTACGGTGGGACTTGAAGTTGTACTCCTACTTCCGAAGGCCCGTCCTCCAAAATCTGCCGCCTCACCACCACCACCATTACAGTGATCATCATCATCACCATCATCATGTATGAGGGCTAGGTGACTTGGCTTGGATTCGCCCCGCCACGGTGGTTTAGTGGCTATGGCGTTCGCCTGCAGAACCGAGGGTCGCGGTCTCGAATCCCGGCCGCGGCGGCTGCATTTCGATGGAGGCGAAATGTCGAGGCCCGTGTGCCATGTCACTGCACGTTAAAGAACCCCAGGTGGTCGAAATTTCCGGAGACCTCCACTACGGCGTCTCTCATAATCAGAGATAGTTTTGGGACGTTAAACCCCACAAATGAATCAATCATTGGCTTGGATTCATCTTAAAAAATGCACACAACGAAAAGGCTAACAAGAGCAAGACAAATGCAAACACTGGTGCCGACTTGCAGCTAACATGTTATGTTTAACGAAACAGTAAAGACGGCAAACATAAACAAAAAAAATTCTGCAGGTCCCGCTCATTGTGGAAATTGGTGTCATGCGAATTAAACGGTGAGTGAGGAAATTGCCTCTGCCAAGTAGTGTGGCATTCAGCCAAATATTAGAGGTAGGACCAAGGTCTTTGAGCAAAGTTCATGAGTCTGTGCATGTTTAACGCGGGCCAACCAGGAGCGTCGAGATAACGGTGGCGTCTGAGTGGTTGTTCATGGTACGATGTAACGCTCGCACACATATTAGTGCACTGCGCAGAAACACGTTTCGTCGAAGAACACTGCACGCTACGGTGCGCTGATGTACGTGTCATAGGCGTTGTTCCTTGACTTATTGCCCCGCCACGGTGGTCTAGTGGCTATGGGGCTCGGCTGCAGATCAGAGGGACGCGAGATCGAATCCCAGCCGCTGCGGCAGCATTTAAATGGAGGCGACATGTTGAGGCCCGTGTGCTGTGCGATGTCAGTGCACATCCCTAGATGGTCGAAACCCAGATGTCGATATTTCCGGAGACCTCCACTACGGCGCCTCTCATAATCAGAGCTGGTTTTGGGACGAAACATGCCAGAAATGAATCAAATTATTATTTGCTCCTTCCTTCTTTTGTAGAAAAATCAGTTGGATATTCAGATTGCTCAGATAGGCTCACATGTTAATCGTTGGCCGAGTGTGTACTTAATAGAGTGCACGTGCTACAGGCATGCGCCTGTCGCTGCGTCTACTACTTCGTCCATGTAAAACCCCGCTTTAAGTTGCGCGCTTGAGCAACCGACAGCAGCTGACTCGGTAAGCGGGCTGTTTTAGTTTATACAAGCACATATTTGAAGCAGCATACATACATATGGTCAGGTTTCATGAAAAGAAAAAAATTAGGGGACCCTTAAGCTTCGCCTTTAAGAGTTGAACGCGATAGCGAAATCCGGCCACCAGTGTGCACATCAACAACACAGTGCATACTTATTAATGTCGTTGTTACACACACGCACACGCACAGACACACACACGCACGCGCGCGACGTATCTATAGTAATGGTAGAGGTTTTCGATCTATTTAACAGCACTTTTATATCAACTTCATGAAAATTTTGTACATTGATGTAGTCAAATGGTCCTGTATTATGAACTGCGCGTAGTCGTGACACTTTTATTCGTAAATGGTCACATTCTGTCGTCCTTCTTGCGTTAACTATCTGGCAGCTCTTCGATTTGTTCTTCCGGAGACCACTTCCGGCCAATCGCAACAAGCATCGCCTTATGGTCGGTGAAATGGCAACTGCAGTATTTCACTTCTTTAATGGTGTCGTGAGAATCAAATGCTAAAAAAGTGGATGCAGTGTATCCGACGAGACTGCATATAGGCCTGCTGTAGTCGCATGGCCTCCGAGTGCCCGCGCCCGCCGTCTCGGAGGCCACAGTAGTTGAGTCATTGCTTGACATGTTTTGCGCTAGATGGACATAGTTGTCCATTTTTGGAGCTGTTATTTTTCGCTCACGCCACGCCGTCACCGACGGCGGTATTTCTGCGGAACGAGCTATCTAACGCTATCGCGTTAAAAGCTGCATCTCACACCTTCACTGGCCCAATCACCCGGAACGCAAAACAGCGCAACATAATTAGAGGCAGAGGAAATCGACAACACAAAAGAAAAGAAAAGCATGTTGCCCCAACTCATTAAATTTCAAATAAAGCTCTCGATTACATTTTAAAACAATAAAATATACGCCAATAATCACCACATGATTAATAATCTATCATGAAGATGACCTAAGGCCTGCCAAACCGGCGGTTGGTGGTTCGGACCCGCTGCCGGACGACCGCTTTTTATTTGCGGTTTATCTTAGCTAATTTTCAGTACTTCTCGCTAGTCGAACCGAAAGAGGACTTGAAGCGTGTGTGCAGTATTTTCAATATGACGATGCTTCTTGGAACACCACAAGCTTCGCAAGTCAGTCAATAGAAGCTTCGCTTGAATGCAAAACAATTTGAATTTGCGTGACTGTCGTGCTCTGCTCCGTAAAGGGGAACTCTGGCCATTTTTCAGTGTCGACCTATCTTAATGAAATTTTGAATATGTGTTCCCCTCGGCAATGTAATAATATATGCGAAACCAGGCAGGCGAAAGTACATTTACTTTTCCTGGAAATAAATTTTAACAAATTTGAGCGGATTCCCTCGTGTACCACCCTGTGTTTTTGATGTCTTCACCTTCAAAGCTGCCTACCCGAGCCTGCGGGCCTTCAAAAGCAAAACGGTGATACTTCAGTGCTCAAAACGTCGCTCTCAAGTTCAGGAAGGCTGACAATAACTGAATACATTGTAGGATGACCTCGATACTGTCATTTTTCCGGCACAGCTCGATATTTCTGACGGCGTGGAGTCTGCGACGTCATCGCATTCGCTGCACGAAGCATAATGACTTCAAGACGCAAAAAAATGTACACAGTCGAAACACAAAAGCGACTTTATGATCATTATAAATGGTCACCAACTAGCCCAAACAAGAGTTCTGATCCAGCAAGAAGCGCCTACCCATTTCGGTTTCGGTTTGAACACGCCTTTCGGTCGGTCATTTAAAATTATTGTCGCGTTTCTGTGCAAATTGAACCATTACAGGACTATCGGTACCGTTCGAAAACATCGGTATCAGAACATGGTAAACAAACCGCCGGAGTTCCCTTTAATGAACCACCTGCGCGCTGTACCTATAGCGCAATTCTCAGTTTCGTCGCTTAGTGTGTCAAGACGATCACTCGCTTATTATAACAAGAGCATTGCGCTCATTTACTACATTCGATACACTGACAGCACAACCCGCCGCGATATTTAAGGGATACGTGTTGGCTTGCAAATATCAAGGTCGCAGGATCAAGTCCCCACCATGATGATGACATTTCGACTTGGTCCAATGCAAACAACTCCGTTTCATACATCACGTGCAACGCTGTCAAAGCTAGCGCTCGTGCTTACGCTATTTAATAATAATACTCTTTATTCTGGCATGCGTAAAATAGTTACATGCCACCGAGATCAGGCAAAAGGAAACAGACGTTGCTGTTTCCTGACTAGGCCTACATCCCGGCACGACCTAAATGTAGTGCATTACCTTCGGCGAGCGAAAAAGAGTAAATGCCTCGCTGCCAGCCTTAAATCACAACGCACCTCTCATCGGCTTGACGAAACACGCCCGTATTGCTGGGCAGACAATCTAAATATGCGAGTTTTTATTTCATGTCTGTCGGTTGTTTGTGGGAGCGATGCATCACTGCTTTTCTTTTTTCTTTAAGGACCACTTGCGTAGCCTTCACATCATTGCGCCTGGTGTATGAAAGGGAGTACATGTGCCAGTGCACTTTAAAAAACTACAGATGGTCAAAATTGTCAGCACTTGTTCCGCTGTCAGCAGCTGTTCAACAACTGTTCCGGAGTCGTCCATTACACGGCTTGTCTCATAATGACATCGTCCGTATTGGCACATAAAATCCCATCAATATTTACTGAAAACTAGCGCAGTAATTTACGGCTACATGTAAAAGATGCCCCCTCCTCTCCCCACCTCCTCTTCCTGCTTACCGTACCCAAAAATAAGAGATCCCTAAACTCTGTACGCCTTTTACGCATGCACAAGCCACGTCCAACAAGTTTGCCTTCTGCCCAGAGCAATGTGGCGGCTTGTGGACATAAAATACGCGGGGCCCCAATGGCACCCAAGCAGCCTCATTATAACCTCCCAGAGTTTCTTACAGTATTCTTAGACCACCAGCGGTAAAGGATAAGCAAGGAACTCTGCAAACAGTTATTAGTTCTTTCTTCAGAAAAACGCTTGTCCTGGTCGTTCTTTGTGTCGTCCTTGTCTTTTCGCGCTGTCGTTTTTCGTTAGAAAACCAAGATTGCTAATCGAAACATGACGCTGATGTTTTGGGTTACGTTCTCCGTCTTCCTATGAATAAGTGGTTGTGGTGATGACCGCTCGTCGATCAAGAATTCGGGATTGATAACTGTATACCCACCGTGAAAAGGAGCATCCAAAACCTAACTTTTCCTATGTTATACGTCCTAAATGGTTTCTTTAATTATTGCTATAAGTCGCTGATACGAACGCTCAACGCTGGGGAAGATATCTAAAACGAGGTCCTACTTCGAAGACTATCGAATTGAACCGGAATATCTGCTACAGGCTGATGAAAGGTGCATACCCCTTCTGCGTCCATGTGTATTGTAGTAGTTCGAACGTGGGTGTGTACTTTAGTCGTTAGAATTGAAGCCCCAGAACCGGCGAATTCTCACGAATGTTATTTTTTTCTTGCTTCGATTGTGCTTTTGTGCACGAAAACCAAAACGTGTGCATGAAATTTCAGAGCTCGTACATGCTTCGCTTCAAAAGTCATATAATAGTTAGCAAGGATCATCGCTTCACTGGCACACGAAAGCGCGACAATACCTAAAAGTAAATTTGCTTTATCGAACAAGTAAACCAGCATGTCCTGTTCAGATAAAAGGCGCTCGTCGGGAACATCGAACGACTGTACAATAACATTCACTGCTGGTTGTTCACGCGGAAGCAAAACATGAACGACCTCCGAAGTTGACATGAAACTGCGCAGATCGTTACAAGTGACCGGTACCTCTCGTAATGTGCGCGTGTATGAGTAATGCCTGTTCGTTGGAACCAGCCAGGTCTGGGAATAATGAGAATAATTGATAGGTTTGATAACTGACAAAAATTGATGGAACAAATTACTCAGAAAGTAAACTATCGCACATTCTTCCCAAACTGCTTCACAAATCTGTGAAAGCTCGTGTTGATTCCTACAGGTGCACACTGCCTAAACTACGAGAGCTGCATATGTTCGCAATGTAAATTACATTATTGCTAAATATGTCTTTTTATTTTGGTTTGAATAAATTGCGCTATGCTTCTTTTTCTATTTTTGATACATGCTACTGCTGTATGTGCTACACAGAGGTAGCTGCGGACTCTTGTCAGGTTACCTCTACAAAGAGCAGCTTTCACCCGCAGCATTCCAAACATTGCAGTGATGAAATTAATAATAATAATAATAATAATAATAATAATAATAATAATAATAATAATAATAATAATAATAATAATAATAATAATAATAATAATAATAATTATCATTATTACGTGCCGAAACCACGATGATTATGAGGTACGCACTGTCGTACAAAGGCCTGAAGTAATTTCGGCCCCGTAGAGACGCAGCCACCGTGGCCGGGATTCGACCTCGCTCCCTTGAGCCCCGCAAGCCGACGACGCGTTAGCCGCTAAGCCAACACAGCGAGTCAAGTGCGGCATGAAAACAGTGCTGCTTTATGTCAGAGCCGGCGCTTTTGGTGATCGTACCTGTTGTCCATGTCAACTTGAAATATGTGGCGCTTTGTATAACTTCTTCCGACTTTTTCGCTTACTTTTCAACTACTGCATTTTCCTTATAATCGTTTATCCAAATATTTTTCTACCTCGCTCACATATCGCTCCCTTTAATTGATAACACCATTCATATCACAAAACAGCAGGCCCCTGCCGCACGTACTCCGAAAAATACACGGATTCTTTACTGGTCTCACTCCATTTTTTTTTCTTTTTCTCTTTCTTTTCTTTCTTGTGGCGCGCCTTACCGTCTCCGCCGGCACTACCCCCCCCCCCCCCCTTTCTCTTCTGGCGGCCGCTTTCAGCCACGGCGGCATTCTTAACCACGACGCTCCCCAAAACGAGCAACCACTTAAAGCCATGTTCGTCGCTGGACGGGTCGTTAGGCTGACAATGGCTTTCCCAGGATCGTCTCGATGCAGTAGGCCGAACGGCACTCCTTGTTTTTATTTATTTTATTTATTTATTTTCTTTTTCAGTGCCACCGTGGAGCCGACCACGTGCCTATCACCTCTGCCCTTTCCGCCAGTTCTTCAAAATTGCCGCCGTACGCGCATTGGAAGAAAACATGTTGGTACCCCTCTGCCCCCTCCCATCTTTTCCCTCTCACTCAGTAAATAGTTCCCGCCCTTTCTGCTATGGCTATATAAACTAACAAGAGAAAACTAACCGTTGTCTTGAGAAAGGTCAGGCTCTGACCGAAACGTCGACATATAAATGAAACGTTACTGAAGTGCTACGTCTCATATTTATATTCATGCGGCAGCCGAAGATTTCTATTTCACCAAACTATATATATATATATATATATATATATATATATATATATATATATATATATATATATATATATATATATATGGGTGGCCGGTGAAGGGTTCTCCAGCGCGAGCCGTCGGCATTTTTCAATCAAGAAACTCGCTAGAAGACGCTGCCTGCGTAAAGCTCGTCTCTCGCGGGTGAGGGCGCGTCCTCCTTCTTTGAGAGCTGGTAGCGCGTGCATCGAAGTAGTAGCGCGTTCCTAGTAGCGCGTTCCTAGTAGGTAACGCGCTACAACGGACGGACGGACCCAAACCTTAAGGAGCTTCGCCCCTAAAATATGCCAACAAAAAATCAAAGATATCTATACCTGCCAGGAACACACTGCCTACAAGCTAGCTAGTCCTATCGTAGTTGTATTGGTGAAATACCACAGCATAAAGGAAATGATGACATATGCTAAAAATCATGAGGAAGGAGTATTACTTGTTCCACAAGGCCAGGCTTCTGTAATGCAGGGCGTAGAGGACCTGCTCAAGGTCAAGGCAATGAAGGGCGGGGTAGCGCGCCTTGATTGTCTCTAGAGAGCGTGTAGTGTACGGACGTGCTCACAAGAGCGCCAACGGGGCTCCCTAACCGCGTAGTTGAATATGCTTATTGCCACTGTACACGTTTGCGGCATCAAGTCGTGTATGTACAGGTGCGCTAATCGTCGGCCGCCATCACGCCAGCGTGCACATACCGATACTTGTAGTACCTGCGGCGTTGCCGTCCTCGGTAAAACTTGCGTAAATGCGGAAGACTATATAGTCCCTTCCTGCCGCATGTGAGCCGATCGCATATTCATTCTTGCGGAATGTTTGAATCACCTCAAATATTCGAGAGTTTCTGATGCCTACGTTTCTGATCGAGTACGATTATTGAAAATGTAGTATCGGAAGATTATTCGAAACGTTCAAATATTTGCGTACTACTCCTTGTAAGCCGACAGGGCGCTATTAAATTATTACTTATCTTTGTTTTGCTCTTCTTATCTTGGTGCTAGAAGTACATTGCATCATAATAGTGTGGAAGAAGTGTCTCTAAATGGCAGTCGAGAACATTTAATGACGTCGGTCATTAGAAATTCAAGCTTCCATGTCGAAACAGAGACTGAATTTCATCAGAGATGCGCATCTAATGTTCCGGGCTGCCGAAGCTCGCGGGCCCGCAAGTTATGCGTCGCACTCCGAGTAGTGTGACAGCTTGGAGAGCAGTGACGTCGCATAAAACCAGCAAATGCACTTATTTCACAGACATTATTGAAAAGAACCGCTCTGCATTCTCTTAGCTGCGGAGCATATTCGAGGCTGGCCTGCGGCGTATTTCTGCTGTCGTCACAGTGGGCCCATCCTAGAGGCAGTGCAGTCGGGCACTGTGTGTGCATGTGTGGGCCGATCCTGCAGGCTGTGCACCCAGACAGTGTATATTTATTTATTAAATGCGAAGCACTTCTTAGCGAACTTCGGCGAGTTTGAGCGTATCTATCTATCTATCTATCTATCTATCTATCTATCTATCTATCTATCTATCTATCTATCTATCTATCTATCTAGCCGCCTATGATTTTGTGCTCACCTGGCCGTTTCGTAAATCGTACGTTTACGAAAATTGGTATGCCACATCATGACTACATGACGAACATAAATGACAGGTCATAACATGAAAATCATGACATGCGTGTCATGAGCGACACGATTTACATGCCATGGTCTTGGTGCTCTCCTGGCCGTTTCGCTAATCGGATGTTTACGAAAACTGGTATGTCACATCATGACTACATGACGAACATAAATGACAGGTCATAACATGAAAATCATGACATGCGTGTCATGAGCGACATGATTTACATGCCATGGTCTTGGTGCTCTCCTGGCCGTTTCGCTAATCGGATGCTTACGAAAACTGGTATGCCACATCATGACTACATGACGAACATAAATGACAGGTCATAACATGAAAATCATGACATGCATGTCATGAGCGCCATCATTTACCTGCCATGGTCTTGGTGCTCTCCTGGCCGTTTCGCTAATCGGATGTTTACGAATATTGGTATGCCACATCATGACTACATGACGAACAAAATTGACAGGTCATAACATGAAAATGATGATATGCATGTCATGAGCGGCATGACATGCCAAGGTCTCAGGGCTCTCCTGGCCGTTTCGCTAATGGGATGTATGCGAAAATTGGTATGGCACAACATGACTGCCTGACGAACATAAATGGCAGGTCATAACATGAAAATCATGACATGCGTGTCACGAGCGGCATGATTTACATGTCACAGTCTTGGTGCTCTCCTGGTCGTCTAGTTAATGGGATGTATACAAAATTGGTTTTGCCACAATATGACTGCACGGCGAACATAAATGACAGGTCATAACATGAAAATCATGACATGCATGTCATGAATGACATGGTTTACACGCCACGCGTTTCGTTAACGGGATGTATACGAAGATTGGCATACCACAAGATGACTGCATCATGAACGTAAATGACAGGTCATAACATGAAAATCATGACATGCATGTCATGAGCGACATGATTTACATGCCACGGTCTTTGTGCTCTCTTGGCCGTTTCGTTAGTGGGATGTGTAGGAAAATCGGTATGCAACAATATGACTGCATGACAAACATAAATGACAGGTCATAACATGAAAAGCATAACATCCATGTCATGGGCGGCATGATTTACATGCCAGGCGTTTCGTTAATGGATTGTATACCAAGATTGCTATGGCACAACACGACAGCATGACGAACGTAAATGACAGGTCATAACATTAGAATAATGACACGCGTGTCATGACCGGCATGATTTACATGCCATGGTCCTGGCGCTATACTGCCGTTTCGTTAATGGGATGGCTCCGTCTACTGACCAGAGGGCGCTACGTAGCTCTCGTCGGACGGCTCAGTCGCGCACGGTGGAAACCGAGGCGACAACGACGCGCGCGTTTCTTCGCTGCTTTCCGGGCTTGCTGCGAACCACACGAACACTCGCGGCGTCGCCCTTTGGAACAGTTTGCCGCAGGTTTGGAGCGCGCGTCTCAAAGGAAATAAAACGAAAGAAGGTGGGACGGGCGGTTGCTGCTGCTGTAGAGTTGGAGACGCGCATCGCGTTCGCGTATTTCCCTGTCACACTCTGCCCAATTTCGCTTCTTCTCTCCGCCAGGCAGTGCATTCTGGCGCTGACGTCGCACATGGAAAACTCGACTGCCCGGATCCTATACGAAAATTGGTTTGGCACAACATGACAGTATGACGATCATCAATGACAGGTCATAACATGAAAATCGTGACATGCATGTCATTAGCGGCATGATCTACATGCCACTCGTTTCTTTAAAGGATGTATACCAAAATTGCTATGGCACAACACGACTGCATGACGAACGTAAATGACAAGCCATAACGTGAGAATCATGACATACGTGTATGAGCGGCATGGTTTACATGCCACACTCATGGTGCTCTTGCGGCCCTTTCGTTAACTTCATATGTACCAAATTCGGTATAGCGAGACAACAATGCAAATCCATTTTACGTTCCTTATGCGTGCTTCGCATTTCCTTGATTCCCACTGTACGTGGGATCTGCCAATTTTTTATTTATTTATTTATTTATTTATTTAATTATTTATTTATTTATTTATTTATACGAATACCCTAAGGGCCCCAAAGGGGCATTACATAGGGGGGGATACAAGCGTGGGTACAAAAAAGGTGTGTACATATTATGGTAAAGTGAACACAGAAACCGCGAAATAAATGAAATGACATGTCCTTCGAATTAAACAATTTCTAATATCATCATTCTCGTTAAACAAAGAATAGAACTACAGAACTGAAGCACATAGAACTACATAGAAATAGGACTACAAGCTGAAGCACAATTCAGAGGAGGCAACAAGAAAGTCTGAAAAAGATACACAAGGCAAAGAACAACTAAAGGGTTCTAAAGGGTTTACGCTAATGCATTCGTGCTGTCGGCGTCTAACGTCGTCGTCGTGGCCACGGTAAAAAGCAAGTCCATTAGCATCGACTGACGTTTCCCGTGGAAAACACTGGCGCATCCCCGAATGCTTCGCACCTTCCCAGGTTTCACGCTAGTGGAGTTGTACTTTGTACATTGCGTGATGTAGAAGTAGGGAAGCAAAACGTAAAGTAATTTCGGCGACGCACACTTGGGTTTCCAACTGCATAATTGCAGCCGCTTCGGATTGCTCAAAATTAGAGAGCGCTTTTTTCTCTCCGCAGTTCCACCGCCATTTTTAATTTTGGTTCGGGACCGAGCAAGCGACCCTTCCTACACAGTTATTGAACCTCTAACCCAAGAAGGGGGAGGGGGGGTGGGCGCTTGTTCGGAATTTTATGGCAGTATTGAGCAAGAGAGGTGCCTAATAACAACTGACCACAAGTGATTGGGTGTTAGTAGGCGCTTGACCCTGCAAATACTACTGTTGATTATCTTTCGTTTCGAGTTTGGTATCTACGAAGTGCGTGCGAAACGCGAGTCTTCACTATTTACTCCCTACTTGTGTTATTTGAGCGAAACGTCCAACGGCAAACTTATAGCTAGCTTCACAAGCGCGTTGCTTTCAAGTAAAATAACTGGACAAAAATTTCAGAACATTGGCAAAAACTGCGTGGAGTAAAGCTGACCCAAGACTGACTGGAAACACAACAGATGAGACACAATTAACTATAGAATGTACTCAAAGAGAAACCACTTGTCATTGTTATGTCATAAAAACTATGTTTTAGCCACCGACGAGGACCCAGTAACATTTGAAGGCCATAATAATATAGCTTGTTTGACGTGCACGTTACAGACCTAAGTAAACATGACAAGTTGCAGTGTCGTCGTAAACGACTGGTACCGTAGTTGCGATGACGTCAAGAAAGGTCGCCTGTTCCACTCGTATAAACCAACCTTGGCGTGACAGGGCACCAGTGCATGAACAACATAAGTGACTGGACGTCACTTGAATAACATGGCATATGAGCGCCGTTCACGTCACTGCTGTCGATAAGAGAATCACGCGTTGCTCAGTTCCGCATTCGTTGGCCATGGCTTGCGCCGCACGTGGTTGCTTTCTGACAATTGTAGGCTATGCGAACCTGCATTTAGGGGATGTCAAATGGATTGCAGCTGAAATTAAATAGATGTGTGCGACAATCTGGATATTAGCATGCCACAATAATACGAATGTTAGGTTTGCAATAGGGAATTTCAAAACAGGAACTCGTCTCCCGTAATGGCATTTTGTTTCACACATAATTACATTAAGAAAGCACATTGACAAGCTATAAACGCAACTTTGCCATGGTCTGTGTCAGTATGCCTAGGTTGCCTTGTTAGATCGCCAGTGTATCGATAAGATCTCGCAGGTTAAAGCAAATTAGAATTGATTTCTGATGTTTTATGTCCCAAAAACACGATCTGATTATGAGAGACGTCATAGTGTAGGGCTCCGGAAATTTCGACCACCTGGGGCTATCGAAAGTTTACTGACATCGCACAGTGCGTGAGCCTCAACATTTCCCGTCCATCAAAATGCAGACCCCGCGGCCGGGATTCGATCCCGCGACCCTCGGATCAGCAGCCAAGTGACATAGCCAATGGACTACCCTTTCGGTGCACTTAAACAAAGTTACGAGTAACTAAATACTACCATAAGTAATCTCAGTTTGTCCACATGATGAGGCCACTGCAGCGCACGCTGTGGAGATACCGCACGAGGAGACGGCTGCGAGTGGTAGGCAGGCACGTTGTGGTTATATAAATGCGCACGATAGCACGTTTACATGCGCGACAACGGCACTCGCCGAGCATGAAGTCGAAGATGCTTGTCGTGATAGGGGATGTTTGGCGGCGACAAGTCGAACGTGGTGGCGTGCTCTTGCCTGGGCGCAACCGCGCCTGCGTGGAATTTGCCGGTGCCAATGAAGTTCCCACGGACGCCTATACCCGTGTGCTTTAGCCCCGTAGGTGTCGCCGATCTCTCAGCCACTATACGCGTAAGTGCAGAAGGTCGTCATTTTCGGCCAGATTAGCGGACCACACAGTCAATTTTTCCACATACTCGAATAACCTCGAATACCCGAAAAGGTCGAATACTCCGTTTCGGAATCGAATTGGAATTTTGCAAGTGTAATATTTGACGAACATTCGAAACGTTCGAGTATTTGCGCACACTTAGAAATTAGAGCGACTTTCATCCGATGACCGCTAGAGCACTGATACCGAGTGGCGTACGCTGTGAAGCCGCCTTAGCATGCGATAAGTGAAATACCATTTCTTTTTCGCCTCTGTTAGAATAGGATTGTAAGCGCTTTTCTCACAGATAAACAGCGCCCATCTTACGAGTTTTGAAGCGTGAGAAACATTGTTAACAGCTGGTGATTAGTGGGAAGTAAACCATACACATGCTCACACGTTGCCATGATAAACACGGGGAGCTTTACACACAACTGGCTGTTGTCCCCATGGTACTTTTTATGAATAATACACTGGTGTTGACGTTGTGCATGGAGGTACTTGCGCAGACTGGTTTCATACGATAGGATAACGCTTAGAAATTAGCCTTTAGACAAGGCAATACCATAAATGCAAACAGCTCAACGGAATTGCCTCGTCTGGCGGTAGGGGTGCAGGGCTCTATTAAGTGGAGATTGCGCATTTAAAGGGGGCTTTTAATTTTCAGTTACCGGCACGACATGAACCTCATTATTTCTCGCCGATGCCACCTGGCCTAATGCGCAGGCGGGAATGCACGCACAAGCAAACCTATAAATGGGAATTAATGCTTGATTCGTGTTCTGAGGTTTGCATGAGCGTGTGTTCCCGCCTACTCATTAGTATCAATCACGAACCCTACTCACCCAGCAACAAGTTCTGCAGGACTTCGTGTCACCCTTAAACGTCGCGGGGCGGTTGTTATTTAGAAGCGTTACATGGAAAAGCTGACAGCGTAGTGAGCGGCATTGGGCAAAGCAAACGTATATCTTCCGCGGCTTCCGTCATAGTGTACAGACAACTCACTAGCGCTGAATTATTAAAATCGTACGATAACGTGCGGTGCTCTGCGAAGAATGGCAGCACTCGTGTCGCGTAAGCGCTGGCGATATCTCACTGTCACTGTACGGGAACCTTCTTCACTGGAGAGTGCAGATAACTCAAGGCTATAGTATGAATAGTGCGGTCGGCGTCATATCCGCGTTGTCATCTTGTTTTGACACGCAGAATATTCTTTGCGCACACACAAAAGGAGAAAACAGGCAGCCGTTCGGAAGTAATCACCCCCCCCCCCCCCGCACATGAGTGGGAACCCCTCGCAGGCCACTCCTGTGACCTGCATATATCATTTTCCAATTTGATGCGTAAAATGAGAAGGGGAAGGTAAAAAAAAACAGGGATAGACCCTACAGATGCATTAGACAAACAAGCATAGAGCAGACGCAAAACTGCTACGAAAAGGGGCACGATAAGGTATTGAATCGACAATTTTATTTCACCGTGGATTTTGTTGCACTAATAATAATAACTGCTCGTGTTTTTAGTGCCTGAACCACGATATGATTAAGAGGTAGGCTGTACAGCAGCTCCCCGAATAATGTTTTTAGCACCTTGAGTTCTTAAACATGCACCCAAATCCGTCTACACCACGTTTCTTGCATTTCACCGTCCATCGACGAAGTGCTGCCGCCATTGCCGGGAAGGGAACCCTTCACCTCGAGCTTAGGAAGTCAGCACCACTAAGTTGCCAAGGGGCTGGGAGGGTCTTAGTACCATTGTAAGCCTAACCAGTGCAAGAGAAATTCATGAAACGTCCTCCTATCTATTGCTCACAGCACATGGTTAAGTAACATTCTATGCAAAAGTTGTTTTAGGGGCGAAGCTCCTTAGGGTGTGGGTCGTTCCCTCCTCTGTAGTAGTAGTATGTATGTAGCCACCTCGCGCCACTGGGACGCTCGCGCTCGCCCTCGGCCACGGAGGAAGCCCTCGGCACGTGCCTCCCGGCACGCGAGCTCTCTCGCTCTTCCACCTGCTGTCTTGTGAGAGAGAGAGAGACAGAGAGAGAGAGAGAGAGCGCGAAAGGCGCGCGTTGACTATGGAAACGCTCTTTCTTCGATGAACGCTCTACCAGCTCGCAAAGAAGGAGAACGCGCCCTCACCTGCGAGAGACAACGTTGGCGCAGGCAGCGTCTTCTAGCAAGTTTCTTGATTGAAAAATACCGACTGCTCGCGCTGGGGAACCGTTCACCGGCCACCCATATATATATCTAGGCACTGGATCTTGACTTGCAATGAAGTGCCGGTGGGAGATTTCACTTGTGCCTAGTTGAACCATAAGGATTCGTAGCTTGCGCGTTAACTAAATTAATCCGGAACTCGGAACGATCTACGATGAACCTCCGGAGCTTCGCCCACTCATCATCATTCACTCCGTGGATATGCTGTGGATTTTTTTCTTTTCGGTTTCCCAACAGTGTGCACAGCTAACGTGCCTTTTTCTCGGTGATATTCTTTTGTAAATGTGGCCCTCTTTATACATTTCGCTACCGCCCCATCCCTTATGCAATGCCAAACCCAGGGCCCTTAACGGTAAATAAATTATGATGATTACTTTCATGACATGCATTTGCCCAAAAAGGGTATAGGAGTCGTGCTCAATTGAAGAGTCACTTTTTGCCAATAGCCATTTACCTAACGAATGGTTGCTGTTACTTGCAATGGAGAAGTAATAATTTATGTAGCCCGATGGTTGAATTAAGAGGAGGGCAAACGTTTTCCCGATGTAACTCGTTTTGCTTGGCTGTTTTAATGGGTATGCATTCTTTGTGACTCGGCTCAATACGTTAATAACGTAGCCCCAAGTGAACCTATCCTGTAGGGGGGGGGGGGGGGGGGGGGGGGGAGTACTGAAGTTGCGAGGTGGCGTCACCAGATGTAACCAAGCTCCCTAGAAGGGTCTCATCCCAAAAGTAAAGTTACTACTAGTACTTAATTCGTGCAGTTAATGTCACAGAAAGGCATGACAGTAGAGCTGACAACTTTGCAGGCAAGTATTTTGAGAAAGCTTTTCCACATTTTTGATGATCCGATAAGCCTAGGTACACATGCAGTGGCGCTGGATGATTCCAACGGTCACTGTGTCTGTACTCGAGTGGTGTGTTTGAGCTTGCAAGAGTTATCCTTTACCTTCCTGGTAAACAAACCTTGCAATTTGTTGTGATATTACTTAGCACTGCGAACAAAAGCACCACAAACTTAAGTTACGAGAGGTAATTCTGTGTCATTGTATAACGTGCAAAATAAGCCATTAAATGTACGTTAAGGTTTAATACTTGCATAATTTTCTAGGAAATAAAATTTTGTTTAGGTGAAAAAGGGAATATGCCATCATTATTTGAATACACTACACACACTGAATATAGTCCATACGAAGAACACATTTGCTTTTTGGCATGGCCGATATTGAAATTACAGATAACGTGTGGTAAGTGCGTCATGGAGCAGCGAATCTAATACAGGGCCATCCATTTCTTTATTACGGGTCAAGGTAGTAACGCCTTTTTCAAATCTCTACGTATAAAATAAATGAAGTGTACGTATTGACTATTCTCCGTAATCTCAGGCTTGATGCTTTCTGATTACGTAAATAGGTTGGCAGTATTTTACCTCTAACTTTCTCTGTATTCGGGGCCCATTTTTTTACAGTGTACATGAATAGGTTTCCTCGCAACAGAAGTAACAATTTCCCCGTAACAAATTTACAGTCCGATCTATCCTATTTGTGTGCTAAATCGTAGCTTAAGATGTTCCGGGGGCGGCTTCTACTTTGAGAAATTGAATTTTGTTCAGTGGCGTACTGCACCATGGCGACGGGCTTGCGAGGTGGGCTCCGGATTCCTGCCGTAATAGCGGTAGCTCGAGATGATTACTTTAGCCGAAGCCTACATTGACACCGAATTGTCTGCAGAACTAGCTCTTTAAAGCTATCGCGTTAGAATTTGGAGGATTGGCGATGTCTGCTGAAGGAAGGACGGCGAACGAAACTGGGCAGCGGGCTTCTGGAATATGAGAGCTGCGCACCTCGGGCTAAGTAAGAGTACATGCATGCGTCTTTACTGTTGCATGTTATACGTCTAATGGTGCTCGGGGACCACAGTGGATTATGATGTTGCTGTTACCGCGGCATTTGATGCCTAATAAAGCGGTCATTTTTGTAGATAATGCCGTTTGAACATTAATTAAGCATGCCGGTGTTCTTGCTCTTCGTCCGCAAGCATTACAATGATATATAGAGTACCGTGAGCTGCAATAACTCACTGTTTGCTCGAACAGTCGCCCCCGGAAAGGCACTGTCGCGAAACAACGTGAATCGGAGAATGCGTCACGCTGGGCTTTCTTTTTCTTTCTCTCTCTATCTTTTTTGTCTATATCCTGTTCGTTGCGCCTTCCGTCACGCGCGTGACAGGCACGCTGAGTGGACCATTGTTCTTATCACGGTGGAGCGATGAAACTCACAGCCTCACGGCCGGGGTTGACACTGCAGCTTGCAATACTCTTCTGCGCATGTGGTTTCATTTATTCATTTTTTTTCAACCCACAGCCTTTATTACTTTGCACAAGGGAGGATAATATTACCAGCCAAAGTGATGCAAGAGCAAGTGTAATAAGAAAGCCTTGAACAATGACCAAATTCATACAAAATTGTTGAAACTATGTTCTGCTTATTGAAGTCAGCGTAACGATAAAGTTAATGCATGAGGTATTATAAATTCGCTATCAGCCAATAAAGAAATGAAAACAAGTTTCTAAGGAGAAAAGTAAATGCCATTTACGACAACGCAAAAACAATGGTAAACATCTGATGTAAGGAAGCGTGATGTATCCGTTATGGCAATAACTGTTTGTGCCATGACTTGCGTGTATAAATTGTGTGTTCCTGCAACAAAATTTCAGTTTAGAGTTGAGCGCCTGTCCTGTGAACCTCTTGCTTTCCCGTCCATGTTTTTCTTTTAGCACACAGTTTTTTCTTGCTCTTTCTTTCGTCTCGGCTTAAGCTGTTTGGTACACGCCGTCAGAGCGATGGAGCAAATTGGTAATGGTGACGGTGAAGTTGTCACTCAAGCGACTACGTTGTCTTGCTTCGTCTGTGCACGTCTAAAGTTGGAACTACTTCTCCGTCGACGATGTATTCGCCTCATATGTGGCGCAACACCAGATGCAAATGCGAATGCGAGAGAGGGAAGGTAATGCGAACTTTCCATGGGCATTCGCGGCTGTGCATGACAATTTCTTCATAAACGCAATCTCGGGTTTTCTACCGCACTGCGATAGACTCCACATACGCCTTTATAGCGTGCGCCTTTTGTGAACAGCGAATTAGACAATAGGGTGTGTTACGTTTAGGAGAAAGCATTACTCGGTCTATGGCTCAAAACGGCAACGCCATCGTTGTATTGTGAACGTGTTATGACGCCCTCGCACACATTCGCGTCAGCCCCGCCACGGTGGTCTAGTGGTTATGGCACTCGGCTGCTGATCCGAAGGTCGCGGGATCGAATCCCGGCTGCGGTGGCTGCATTTCGATGGAGGCGAAATGTTGAGGCCCGTGTGCTGTGCGATGTCAGTGCACGTTAAAGAACCGCAGGTGGTCGAAATTTCCGGGGACCTCCACTACGGCGTCTCTCGTATTCAGAGCTGGTTTTGGGACGTTAAACCCAACAAATCAATCAAATCATCACATTCGCGTCAACCGGAATGTGCGACCTAACGTAGCCTGTAGCATCAAATTATAACATCGTGTTTATCCAAAGTCGCCCAGTTTGCGTCAAAGTTCTTGGGAAGGTGTGCAGAAGCAGTCCCTTAAATGGTTCTGAAAAGGAAAGATTTGGTGCTCTGGGTAGGATTTGAACCGTGGTCCAAGTTTGCGGAGCTTACGCTTTCGTCCCACAGAAGAGGCGCTATAGCTCTAGGTGATTGAAGACGTGCTTTTTACTTTTATGGTTGCACACAACACGTCGCACTAAGCCGGCCGAGGTGCTTTCCCATGTGAAGAGTTCAGAAGCCGCGCGTGTCACTGCGGACTGTCTTCTTCTCATCGGCATATTTTAATTCTGTAGCGACGGTAAGTAGCACAGGGGGAAAACAAAGAACAGAGCGTGTTCATTACGCTATTACACGCCGCGCGCCTTAGAGGCGCCCCGCACGGTAAGCAAAGAAGAAATTTGATAATATATTCCCAAGTAACCTTAAACACCTACCTCACTCTTACCTAAATGGCCTTTTAGATCACCTGGCTCAGACAGACACAAAAATCGTGATAGCGACTGATGCGTCAGTCTGGGAAGAGGAGGCAGGTGTTGATATTTTATCCTCATCGCTGAATTGGTCCTTTTAAATTCGTTTACCGGACTTCACGCCCATTTTCCAAGCAAAACTATTGGCAATCGTCTTAGATGTACGAAGATTACCTCAGTCCTTCTCATCAGTCACCATTCTAACTGCATTAGAAGCATTCTATTCTCTTCTGCCAAGAAATTTACGCCTCATTCGGCTGATATGCGTGCCTGGGCACAAAGGTCTAACACTCAATGAATATGCGGACGTGCTCGCCGTGTCAGGTCTAAATGGCCCGGTAATTTCCGTATTGCCGTCGTCGGCGTTTGTTACAGCTGCGTGCTTCACAAAATATGCTACCTGCAATAATTTTAACAAATCTGCACTAGCCACAACTGACTTCGGATACTTGGCTTATCCGTGGAAGAACAGATGGTGCGAAACTAGAAGAGCAGAAATCTCAATCACTAAATTACGATGCCGAGTCCCCCCTCTAAACTTTTACATGTACAGGTCTGGTTTGGCTCAATCACCTTCGTGTCTGCATTGTGGTGAGGATGACTCTCTGGAGCACTTCTTCATATCATGTCGAAGATTCAATATCCCACGGTAAAGGTTTCTGGAAATACCCTTGAGAAACATAGGTTTAAATTTGTCTCTTCCGGTAGTGCTTTCTCTTGGTGCGACTATTTTCGGATTTAGTCACAGGAACGTTTGCAAGGCCGTATGCGATTTCCTTCGTGAGACAAAAACAATTCAATGTTGATCAGATCAGCTTTTTATTTTATATATTTTTAATCATGATCTCAGTACGTGAGAACCAATCTCCATAGCGTTCGCTTCTCTTTTTTATAATTATATACTTTCAGTCTTCGTAGAAAACTATTCCTTTATCCAAAATTTGATTATCGAACTTGTGCTACAATTTTTTGTATTTTTTATTAGTAGTTCTCTCCCACACAAATCTCTTTTTCGGTTCATGGCCGATCCCCCAGAGTGGGTTGCGCCAAGGTACCCAAGGACCAACCAACCAACCTAAAATCTACGTTACCGCGGAAAAGTGGACGAGACGAGTAACACACGCAGTATCGGAAAAGGGTTCCAGTGCATCACCTTGCTGCTTGTACTAAGTCTGTTCCATTCTTGTACTGCTGTAGGAAAGGAGGCGTTCCTTAGTGGACATGGTGTCTTGACAATGAATCTGGTTTCTCGTTCCCGTTTTATATTTTAGTTACTGAAAGTTCAAGTTGCGCGCGATCGCGCTCTTGCTTATGGATGCCAAGGAGAGGAACAGGATCCGATTATACTGGCCAGGAAACTAAGTGGTGCGGTGCTGCTATCGTTCGTCAGTTCGGCAGTCGAATCGTACCCGTATTTCCCGGTGTGCTTTCTTCTTAGCTGAAATGCTCGATGCGAAAATGCTCAAGAGCATTCCTGTAGTAATGCAAGTTCAGCTACCATTTCATATCCCCACTGTCCGGTTTGATCCTTTTCCTAACTTCTCTTGTGCTAAACCTGAGCTCGCAATCTTCATGCTGTAATCTCTTCCGAGACTTGGGCTACTTATGAGTAAATAAATGAAAGTGATACGCTCTTAGCGTGCAAGAATTGTATATGATTCTATGACAAAGACTTGGCTACTTTAAACTGTCAATCAGAATATCGCTAAACATATATTTCGCTGACGCGATAAGAGCAATAGCATAAAATTATCTGTGTCAGTGGCACAACTGCAATTTTTACGGTACGGTGCTACCGAATTTTATTTACATCTGTAGAATGAAACAAACTGTATTGTAGTGCTCTTAGTATGAATAGAGGAAAACCCGTATCACCCGGTTTCCACATCACAGCTTCAGCCTGGCCGTTCGCCGTAGCACGTTGGATTTCTCTTTATGCAGGCTATTGGCCCGCGTAACTTTTGTCACAAGGCAAAGGAAACGGCAGGTGTGTGAACGATAGGCTGCGTGAGCAGTGTAACAAGGTTAGAAAGTCTAAGCCGGATGAATTTTTAGCAATTCATTCTCGCCAGTGTGGATGCGTGCCGTGTGCGAAAAACAGCGTGGTTATTGGGAGAGGCAAGCCTAAATTAACGCGACTCATCATTGCGAGAGCTTACATAAAAGAGCTGGGGAACGCATGGGTTAATAAGCCATCTCTTTACTGTCCAGTATGGAACTGCATTTTGGGGAAGGGGGAGGGGGCATGCGTGGAGCATGAATTTCGCTTAATGTATTTTCCGTCTATTTTTTTTTTCAAGCATGTGCCCTTTATGTGCTCTGTTAGCAGACACGTGCTTTACAGGAGGGCGGCTATAAAAGTGGCGCAGTTTCCGAGAATAAAAATTCTTGGAAGTTAGCGTTGCCTGTACGTCCTTCGTCTATGCCTGTGTGCCAGTTTGCGCTGCAACATTTTCCCGAATATTATGCACTAAGAAGCGCAAATTTCCACTCTCATTGATTCAAAGGTGAAACACTGAATTTCTGTACATTTCGAGGGAGTGCGGCCAAGGTAAGAACGAAACGACCCGGACGCTCTTGCTAGATCGCGTTTGAATGAGCGAACATTTTCTTTTGAGCACCGGGATAATGGTTCTTGCTTCTGGCAAGACATCACTTGGGGGTCGTCGACAAAGGGACGTAAAAGCATTCCAATTCTCCTAAATGGCGTTCCCTTCCATCGTTCGGTACACTCTTCCTAGGCTGGAGTGGAATTTTGTCTGACAGGTACTGGCTCCTGGGTCACTGTAGGTGGAGCGTCTAATATCCACTTTAAAAAATTCACAGCATATCCACGGAGTGAATGATGATCAGTGGGCGAAGCTCCGGAGGTTCATCGTAGATCGTACCGAGTTCCGGATTAACTTAGTTAACGCGCACGCTACGAATCCTTATGGTACGTGCAACTACGCACAAGTGAAATCTCCTACCGGTACTTCATTGCAAGTCAAGATCCAGTGCCTATATATATATGGGTGGCCGGTGAACGGTTCTCCAGCGCGAGAAGTCGGTATTTTTCAATCAAGAAACTCGCTAGAAGACGCTGCCTGCGTCAATCTTGTCTCTCGCGGGTGAGGGCGCGTTCTCCTTCTTTGCGAGCTGGTAGCGCGTTCATCGAAGAAAGATCGTTTCCATAGTCAACGCGCGCCTTTCGCTCTCTCTCTCTCTCTCACAAGACAGCAGATGGAAGAGTGAGAGAGCTCGCGCGCCGGGAGGCACGCGCCGAGGGCGCGCCTCCCACACGTAGCACCATTCATTTCTTTGAAGGTAACATTTCTTTGAAGGAACAACGGACGGACGGACCCAAACCTTAAGGAGCCTCGCCCCTAAACCGCCGTCTGAGCCACGCACGTAATTGCCTTTTTTTTCTTTCGATCTCTCGTTATTTTCTTGGCTCAGGGCAGAGCATATCAAATTCTCGGCGCACCTACTTCCGTTTAGATAGCTTTCACTCTTTACCGTGACGACTGAGGGATTCTGCTGGCTAAACCTGTGCTTAGATATCGCGTTACCTCATACAACTCTAAGCTTGACGCTTCCATTGTGGACGTTTATTTTCCCCACACATTCCTCATCTCCGCGTCACCGTCATTGCATCTTTGCTTACCTTCTTCGTTGCTCGTAGCTGTTATCATCGTCATCGTACACGTGCTGTGGCGGTCCACTTCCGAGCTCCCGAACAAAAGAAACATCCTCCGAACAGCGACGTCTTACATCATGGACGTGATGGGTACATACGATTTCATGATGGTTATGATGGTGATGATCTTGGTGCTGTTAAGGAAAAGACGCTAATTTCTGCAGCCCATGTCGGGAGCACGGCTAAGCTTCCATGGGGGTAATGGAACGGGACGGAAAGAGATAGACAGCAGGGAGAAGCCGTAGTAAAGTGCTTCCGAAATTTTAACTACCTGGTGTTCTTGAACGTTCACTGAAAACAAAAATGTCGAAAATGCGACTTTCGCGACCGGGATCGAACCTGCGTTTTTAACACGAACGTTTTTTAGGCCGGGGTCCACCACGATCCCAAAACGTCACTACCGTGACGTATAGGACGCAGTAAACGTGAACAACAGAAAAAGAACACTTACAAAAGCTTCTGTTCATGCGCTGGGAATCGAACTCATAGCCGCTAGCTCCACTAGGAATGGTGACCGGCGCTCTACTACTATTCTAACGCCGCATGTGTCCGAAGCTGTACGAACGCGCCTGATCAGAGTGTCGGAACGGAACGAAAAACGAAAACGAAAAACGAAAAAAACGATATTTTTGACCGGAACGAAAACGTAACCGGAACGTTATTTATTATTTCGTTCCGGAGCAAAAACGAAATTTTTTTTATCGTTTTTCGGTGCACGGGAAGACTTTACGATCCGGAACAACCGAGGTCATGCAACGTGAGCAGTGATGCATAACTCAGGGTTCAACGTCAGCACGCATCTCGGGCAGGTGTTTCAAAGGAAAGATACGTTGAAATAATGCGGGAAACCAAGAAGTGGCAACCATAGCTCTTTGTATTAAATTCAAGCGGAGTTTCGCGTGCCTCTCACACAGGCCGTCGTGGAGAGGGCGTTGTCGTCGCTTATGTGTTGAAATTTTGAGACGAGCGCAAAGAGCGGCAACCGGAGCTGTACATGTTAGCGCAAGTGGCCCTTGGTGTGCCAGCCACACAAGTCAGTGTTGAGAGGGCATTTTCGGCACTCAATTTCGTTTTGTCAGAGCAGCTGTCTCGCTTATCGGCGAGTACACTTGATGACCTGCTGCTTCTGAAATCGTGTGCCCCCCTTGACGAAAATTCGGGATTCAAACTTGAGGAAAAATGAATACCAAGTATTTGTTGTGTCCTTCCTTCGAAACTTTTTGCGACTTCCCTCATAGTCACACCGTGGCTTTGGGACGTAAAACCCCAACAATTATTATCGCATTTTTATGTATTAGTTCCGTATCTTTTGCTGTTTTTAAAATGTGCTTTTAATATTAAGTATTTTGTTCGTTCTTATTATTGAAAAAAATAACGTTATGAACCGTTACGGAACGTTTATTTTTCGTTCCGGAACGAAAACGGAACGGAACATTTTTCTGCGGAACGAAACGAAAACCGGAACGAAAAACATTTCGTTCCGACACCCTGCGCCTGATATTCCTTCAAGGTCACTTCGTTCGACTCAGCGTGTGCGCATCAAGGCGAACATTGCCTGGAACCATGTCGCCCCCATCCAGGAGAAGCGAAGTGAATCACTGCAGCTTTACTTCGCCTCGCCTGGATGGCGGCAGCATTCCAGGCGCGTTCCAAATTCCGCCTCGATACACGCGAGCGGAGCCGAATATGCATCAGAAAAAAGCCTGAGAAGAAAGAACACAGCCGCGTTGGTGTAGTCGTTACGGTACTCGTGTGCCACCCTAAAAACGCGGGTTCGATCCCGGCCGAGGCGGTAGCATTTTCGATGGAGGCGAAAGTGCCAGAGGCCCGTGTACTGTGCGTTGTCAGTGCACGTTAAAGAACCCCAGTTGGTCTAAACTTCTGGAGCCCTCCCCTACGGCCTTTCTCTCCATTCTGTTTCTTTCAGTGCCTTTCCCCCACATCCACGTACGCTTAGCTGTGCTCCCGACATGGGCTGCAGAAATTAGCGCCCTTTCCTCAACCAAACCACAGCCAGTCATTACAGCTGCGAGCGTATGTGCGCTAAAAAGCGCCTGTCTCCTTTCATTATGGGTATTGCTCCCCGCCGACCTCTCTTCCAGTGTGATGGGAACAAGAAAACTGCTGCGTCAGGCGCCCAAGTACTGCAAAGACGTTAAGGGATCAATGTGGTGCAAGTAAATATCATTGATCCTTTTGTCGCATGGCATTTACTATTGACACCGTCCAGAGATTACGTAAAAAAAACTTCTGTTACCGCAAAGGGTTGGTCCTTGATGTTATGGAGGCGATGCCTGAACGTTTTGATCCACGCCAAACGGAGCCGTACCAGCGAAACACATAGCTATGGGGCAAGTTCATCTCGATGTAGCCATAAACATTCAATCGCTTTGGAAAAGACACATTTCACTTCCGTGTTATAACGATTCCTTGGACAGAGGGATCAACCAATGTTTTTTTTTGGGGGGGTGGTGGCAGCCGAGCACACTGTCCACCTCGTCACAGCGACCGACCAAAATAGGGTCTGTAACTTTGGAGACTTATTTACATTCGCAGCCTCCTCACTTCTCCTTCCTGAGGTGAACAGGCGGGGATTATCAAGAAATGTAAATCCACCAGGTGTTCGCCTAGTAAAAATACTTTTCGAATTCTTGCCTTGAAGCTGACGTCCGTGCAGTGTGACTTGCGGCGTGAAATGTCAAGTTTACTTGCCTTTGGAATAATGAACTTACGATGGACGAAGTCATGACCCTGGAGTTCTCAAAAAATTCTTTGTCGGTAAAATTGATTTTCTGTTTCATTTTAGTGCCCTTCTAACGAGCTAACTGGCAATGTCGTTAATTCGCCACTAAATATGAGCGTGAGTGCTCCGCTTGCTGCGTTTCGTGTGCTTCGTTTTAAGGTTAGGGGAATGAATGCGAAATTAACTCTACGGTATCTGACGCTTCCGAAGTAATGTTTTATGGATGCCTTAGCTTAAGTGTTTGTCCGGCAGTATGCAATCGCAACATTCTAGTGACGGCCTGGTCCCTGTATTCTTTTTTTTCGCTAAGAGGATGCTACTGTCGGTGCTTGACCATACATATCGGGCTACTACGCGAAGTGGAGCGATAGTTCACGAGTACTAGCAAACGTATCGCCGAGTTAGACATTTCGCAATTAATTTGTTCTCTCTGCCTAAGCCGACGTCCACGTACGACAGGCGGCTTCCGCTAGGCTTTTTAACGATACATTTTTCCTTTCCTTCAGCCCCGTAGCGCATTTACCTAAGCGCAGTTTTGACGCTTTCCGCTGCTATCTGACATTATCACGTTGTCTGGAACCGAGGTTACCCCACCGGATGACAACTGAGAGTAATAGCGCTCTCGAGGGGAGCGTCCATTCCGAACGCGACACGCATTTAAAGAACGTGTTCTGATGGAAACTGGCGTTCGAGCCACCGGATTAACGTACCTATGCCTTGACGGGAGTGTTTCCTGGTGACCATTTTCGTTTAGTCATCGCCATTTCATCAAAAGGTGCGTAGAGTTATGAAGAAAGGCACGTGTCAATTTTATTTCACAACAGAAAAAGCAATGTCACCCCATTCAGAATTTCATGTTCACGACGAGTTACTCCCGCAGTAGTTTCTGTGGTACTAACAGGGTAAACTAGAACAAACAGTTGGCCAGTGTATTCTTACATGGCATTTAAGAAACTTGCCCTTTTGATCTCGTGTACCTTCAAAGTCATTCATATCCGATAGATTAAAAGAAGGTGCAGATTTTGCCAGCTCTTGTGAGCTTTTGTTTAAGTTTACCTCATAGGCCAGTAATGTTGTTACTTCTTTTTTCTAGCTACTGGCTTTATCCTTGACACGGAAGTTACATATGAAAACAAAATAGTACCATGTGGTATGTCAGTGCTCTAACTCGTCGGTTGCTGCAACCCCGTACGACATACCACTCAAATGTTTTCTTAGATTGGTACTTCTGCTTCCTCAGAGATCAAGTTCCAAGTGTAGTATGCGTATTAAGGGACCGAGATATAGAAATTCATATATATGTACTTTCTGTTCATAGTGTTTGGACGGGTCACATGTACGGCGATAACTGCTCGCCATGCTACAGTCACCTAGAAAGGTAAGCTATAAGAGAAACTTATTTTTCCACCTTTGGTTTCGTTTGCTACAAGACCACGTCTTCAATGTATTTGTAGTAGTAGTCGCAACAAAAGTACTCTCTCCTTCGCTGGTGGATCAATATGTGCTATGTATCATTCACTGCGCGGAGCGATGCTTTCATATACCAAAGATTAAATTAGAACAATATAACGGTTGAGACGATCGCTGAGCAACTTCTAATAGATTAAGAAAGATAAAAATAAGTTTATTTATGGACGAATATATGGCGAAACAGGTGAGGGCGCTAGTCCTCTCGCAATTCAATGGGAAGCTAAAATACACCTTTCCTGTTGGGTAAGGTGCGGGCTGCCATGACAGAAGCAGAGCAGTGTGCGGTAGAAATTGTAGCATAGATGAATCAGGTGCGTTGTGCATACGGCAATCAGGAAAGAGCGCACCAAGCATTCTTCCTGAGGGTTAATAAAAGAAGTGTCCTAAAAAACAAAAACGTTTTAACAAAGCACAGATGAAATGATGTGCATCACTTGAGTAAGCTGCTGCCTCCTTTACTAGGTACCTTAATGACAACAGCCTCTTATTAAATTAGTAAGCCAAAGCAAGCATGATACGGTGAGACTCTTTAGATCAGCGAACTATATCCATGCATTAGTAAGTTGAGTGATAAGCTCTTCTTTGAGTGTAAGCTTTTTACCAAAAGCTGAAGCCAAAATATGAATGAGCGGCGGAAGACAGAAATAAATATGGAATGCTTATCAAGATATTTAGTGTAATCTGCCTGTATATGCTTCCCAACACCGCGACATATGACAATATGAAGGAGGTCGTGTAAACGCAAATGCGCTAAAGCGAAAACTGGCATAATTCACGTTTAATTTTTCTACTAAAATATGAGCTGCAATCGCTACCTCAACTATACTAATGTACCGCACCACCCCTTCATACGCCTAATTCGCATGTGATGTACGTAGATAGAGTGTAATTACTTTCCGGATTTGTGTCAATTGCGAACACGCTACAGCGCCCGTTTGCAAATGAATATGCGCAGCTGATTCTTTGTGGACTACATTGCAAAAGATGAGCGCATGCCTGTAGATGTGAAAGATGAAGAAGGTGGTCTTGACTAGGGGAGGACGACGTAGCTGCACAGCCTTTCAAAGCGGAATGGACAACACGAGCCCACCGCATTTCGTGAAAGCACTCCTTACTCCATGTGCTTCAAAATTTAATTTTAGTGCACTGAATTGTACAATTTAATGAAGACATGTATTAAGAAAGAGCACGCTGATTTTAGACTATTAGACTATTAGATTATTAGATTAGACTATTAGATTAGACTATTAGATTATTAGGCTGTAGACTATTAGTCTACCCTACAAGGATGGGGGGCGGGGGGGGGCGTGATAACACAATGGCATGCAGACGCACGGTTCGATATAGCCAGGATTTTGCGTATGTTCTGCAAAAATGTGACCAGGCATGCTTAGATTTATGGTCAAGTTGAACAGTAACATCTGATAACAATTATTCTAGATTCACCCAATACGCTGTCGGGCATTAGATTATGAGTGCTACAGTGAGCAGAACTCTCGCGTCGTCACGATTTGACATATCAAACTGCCCCTTCGCCTTCCAATACTACTTACACTGAACGTAGAAGAGAAGGGCAGGGGAAGATAGAGGCTTGAGTCGATGAACAGATCACTATAAACGACGTAGAAAAAATAATGTTGCTGGAGCCCAAGGCAAAGGCATTTCGAAAGAACGCTCCGATGCTACCGGCTGACTACACGGAAATGCGGCTGCCACGCTGTCGCCCACTCCACGCACATATACTCAGTAACTAGCTGGTTTTGAAGTGCTCTGACATGCCTTATCACCTTAAGACAATAAGAGAGTGGTAAATAATTGGTGAAAAATATATATGACATTTGCCGAATCATTCTTCATTTTTTGGTATTTCACATGCGTATAAGGGGGTAACAAAGAAAGGCTGAGGACCTTAATAGAAAAACAGAAATTAGAAAATCTTCAAGCCTCGGCTCATTCATCATTCGCCATTGACTTTCTTTACGAACTAAAGAAGAGAATATTCTAGCCTTCTCTAGAAACTCCATTGGCGTTTCATCCTATCGTACGAGCACAATCCTTGTCGTGTGGCTTTTCATTTTTAGCTGTTGTTACATGCCCTGCTGCTTCAGAACCCAAACATCACTCTTACTACATTTGGCCACTGCACTATAGCACAGAAGTGTTACTCTTATCTTTGCTCGTGGCGTGTACGGCGTTCTTATCATCTCGGTTCTTTTGTGTCGCAACAAGTTTTCGAGCGCCAACGTCCGCTCCTCCGACCAGACGTTCTGTTTTGTGGTTATGAGAATGCGACGGTCCAATAAGACGATCTTTCCTGAAATCTGTCGACACTGTAGGACAATGAAACACAACAATGCTACGGGGAAAGATTGTACTGTTTTTCTTTTTTCAGTGGAATGTGCTGTTTAGACGGCGCGTCTCATTCATCCCTCAGAGACGATAAAACAGAGAGGGAGACAGAAAATACGGGGCAGGCGATAATATTTTCTTATGTTAGCGAGAACGTTCAAAACTTCGCTAAACTTACAACACGCTTATTGAGCTAAGGACACTATCCTCTCCCGATCCTCTTCTATTTGGAATGCGTGTTCCTGAATATGTGGTACCTTTTTCGAAGGGTGTGATCACATCCCAAGTATGCAAGCACAAGCGTCTTCTAATCCATAGCAGCGCGTGCTACGGGAGCGGTAACGACTACAAATGTAGAGAGCACTTTTCAAACATATCGCATAGGAATTTTTATTAAAGGGCATCTCTAACACCCATGATAGGTGTTTCATATATTGCTGTTAATTATATACCTGCCATATCCCGGCAAGAATCTGCGGAAAAGTACGTCTATTTAGGTTGATTACTAACTGGGAACCCTACTCATGCAAGGAACCTCCCCAAATAACGGATGATCAGCAAAAATATCTCTGCGCATGCGCAAAAACTCGTTCTTTAGGTGCACCCTCTGTTTGCTTAGACCCACCCTATTCCAGGATTTCGAAGGCCGTGCCCGGTGGCCGGGCCGGCTACGAAATGTTGCGAGGGGTCTGACACTGCGGCTGCCTTTTGAAGAATGCGTTGCTTAGAACCTTGCAAATTATATTCATAGAAGGAATGGGGTCAGCGTTCTTGAAATCTCTGGGTGAGAAGCTGACCAAGAGAAAAAAAAAGCGGTGATCAGAGCGATAGCAGACACCTGAAGTACCAGTGCGACATCTCTATGGGAACCGAAAGAAAAATCGCGCATTTTATTACGGGCGGCCAATGATGCGCTGATTTGCCGGATTATAACGCCTGTGAAAGCAAGCTCACTCTATACGCATGCACAGTGTATACAGAGCTCCAGATCGGCATACAACTTTCGTGCTCGCAGACCGAGCCCTTCCCGTGTACAGGCTCCACACAGGCACTTTAGATTGCGGCAGGACCTAGCCGATGTCAATGTTGCTCGTCGCCGTCTAAAAATTATGCCGCTGCACATCTCACGAATATCCTGACGGACTTTCTGTAGCACCCACCTGCAAGGATATAACCGAGCCCGCGATATAAAAATCGACTGCGACATGTGACTGTGTGCACGGTGACTAGGCCGACAATGCTGCAATTTACGAAATCAGGCGCTTTCGTAAAGTCATGCCTCAGAAGCCTTAAGCTATCGCACGGTCCTTTTGGGCAGAAGTGGCCGCCACCAAAAACGGAGACACGCGATTTGGCACCGCACGGCGAATCCGTCCCGCGGCTCGAGACGCATTCGTATGCGACTCCTGTCGTGCATTACTTCTGCGCTTACGGTATTCCTCCTTCAAGGACAGGCCACATAACAATTATACGTCTCCTGGATGCGGCGGACGAAAGGTGTGAGTGTTGGAATACAGCTATTGTCAAACAGCGTATGGAGGCATGGAGCACCGCCACATTGGGCTGTACACGCCAGTATAGAGGCTCGTGTCACCTGCTTCGTTCCATTTGTCGTCGTGTGTGTGCCCTGTTTGATAATGAATACCTACTGGCACGTCAAGACTGCTACTAAAAACCCTTTGCAGTCTTCTTTTTTTTTTGGGGGGGGGGGGAGGGGGGTCATCGCACATATTTTGCATAACCAGGGGGGGTTATGGCAGAGCGCAGGGAGCCTTCGGAGAAAAGGTGCATACGCTGTGTTTACTTATATAACTTTCTTTTCCGGAGAGGACTTTTTACTTTGCAATAGTATTCACTGCCCATGCACCGCGGACAGATGATAAGCCAGCCCAGCTGAAATGTGGGACACCGGTATTTATGACTTGGTTAATCCCGATCGCATGGTTCACTGAACAAGCCATGAATCATTGTCTTTGTGCTTCTTAATAAGGCCAAACGCTTTTGCTTTGCGTGTCCCGCAGCGTCTCTTTCAATTGCCACATATTGGGCTCCCCATAATCAGCATCGCTTAGTATTGGGTTGAGTGCAAAAGTGGCTTCGAGTGCTGGAGAAGAGATAATTGCGCGAGAAAATGCCTCACACTAAGCTTTGCATAATCACCATGTTTTAGCGGTGGGCTATGGGCAAGAGCACGTCGAGCGCTAGAACACAGCGGATGGCGCCGAACGTGAACGTTCGTTATAGATAGCTTCGCTGACAGGTCACCATGACGTAATTGACGTGGGCTCCAGCATAAAAGAGTATAGGCTCTTCGTCATCAATGGGAACATTCAGTTCAGGTCATGGTAATGCTGTGCTTATAGTAACACGAACTCACGCGATACCTGACAGCTTTCACGTTCTCGGAATACATAACAAAAAAATAGCGAAAATACGTATTCCCCGCGAGGTATGTTTCGAAACGGAGCGCCTAATCGGAGGCAATAGCGACGATGCTGTCGTTGTCTTGCCTCCACAACTGAATTGGGAAGCCTCCACGTACAACAACCCATGTAACCTTCATCGTATCTGATGCGCTGAACATGTGCTGGCCATTCCCCTAAATTCTGCCACTTTATTTATTCAGGTTAGTTTCTTTTCTTAATGCGAAAACCCTTAGAAATGTGGTTCGTAGGAGCTCTGCTAGCTCTGAATATGGACCCGTGAATTAAGTTTGCCGCCTGGAACAGCAGCGCCCGAATGTACAGCCTGGCGGACGGAAGAAGCAAACAAGGATGGACACGTGTGTTGGGTTGGCCCGGCTATGGCTATGCAACACGCCAAAGCGGCCCGTGCGTCTCGTACCTATAGTTCGTCTATGAGAACAGGTGTCCCACTTTACTGAACGCGCGTGTGTGTGGTTTTGCGTTCTGTTGTGTTCCCCACAGGGGCGTCTGGCAAACACAAGAGTGTGGGGAGACCACAAAACGAAGCCAGGACAAGATGGCCCTAGCCCTGGGGCCCTGAACAATAAAATTTTCTAATAAGAAACCCAACATATGAGCTTGCCTCATAGTCTTCTTACCCCTAGCGACCTTTGTCAGCGACATTGCATTACATGAAGCGAGGGACGTAGCGCCCTCTGGCTACTGACGGATGCCTGTCGTTATCGCTGTTGTTCGCGCGTGTTCGCCCGCATGGTACCCCTTGTTTTCACTATATCAGCTTCAGCATGCACACAATCACACAATTTGGCGAAACCAGGATTTCGTGCATTAGAATGCACCGTTAACGACGAACAGTTTGGACTTGAAAAGAAGTTTCTTTTCATACTTGAGCCGCAGGAAGACAAAGTTATTGCTTTGGAATGCTTTCATAACGAAGAATGAGAATCCATTCATTGCAGCAAATGCAGTGCTGTGCCTTAGAGCATTGGCGCACTGGTGCGGAAAATGTAAAGGATCCCGAGCTGGATGAGCAAAAGTGTTTTTCTCGGAAGGATGCTACGGCATATCGCATGCACCACCCTGCCCCGCGGCGACCAACGCCGCAGATAAGAAGGAGATCACGCAAACTTCTTGCGCGGCCGGAGCGGCGGTGACCACGGGCGAGTGGCGAGTGACGAAAGCCGTGGAGGCGGCGACATCGACGTCACAGACGCTCTTTTCCCGGACGATTTCGGTTTCAAGGAGCCTGCCACGGGGAACTAATTGTTCGCGTAGCTCAGACATGCACTCCGCTATTCAAAATTTGATCGTTGGGACAGGTAGTGTCGAGGACGGGCTCCAAAGTACTCATTTACTATAGCCACCAATTGCTGATAATTGAAAAGATAATTAGCGTAATTTCGCTAATTATGCATACAAGTGCGGTAATTGTTCTGTATCTAGAGGCCGCCAACCCGTACACTCGAATGGTACACAAGACATCCCCGCGATTTATGTGTTTCTAATTTTAAAAATGTGTTGCAGCTAAAAAAAAACACCCCGTATATATATATATATATATATATATATATATATATATATATATATATATATATATATATATATATATATATATATTCCTTTACCGGCGTGAGTTTACGAACAAAATCAAACTGTTGCTGGTTACAATAAGTGCAAAATGTCCAAGACATGTGCGCTGTGCAGTTTGCATCACCTCGGTGCATTGCATTACAAGGAAAGGTCAGCAGTATCACATGATAAATAAATGTCATTCGTGAGAAACGCACCTGGCAACTGGAGTATCACAAAGCAATGAATCACAGAGAAGCACAGCGGAAGCCAGTGCGTAACGCGGGTTGGTTTTGATATACGATACGCGTTTCTATTTCGTCAACCGGATGTGGCCATATTTCTGTGCGGACATGTGTTTTATTTATGTTCACCTCAAACTACGCCACAATCTGAAACAAACGGTGCTTGACAGGAGCAGACGTGCTGCGCTCGGCCGGCTGATAACGTTGTTAGTGGGCGACTGTTACAGTGGTGTCTGTTTGGAAGGTGTGTGAGCGATAGCACCGGGTGTATCGCGAACAAGAACGCGCCGAACACGAGGGCACTCGGACGACAATGCTCCTAGCTGAAGCCCTTCGTTCGCACAGTCACGGTGCGACAAAGTGTGTTCGAGCTGTTTGAAGGCGGCGAAGGCGAACTTGTGCTAACGTGCACAGCCTGAGAGCTTGAGCTAAATGAGCAAGAGTTTGTGAAAAAGGCGAGAAAAGAAGCCATACGCTGTTCGTATGGTGACGAAGCCGAGGATAAACAACGGTTCCTTGAGTCTCAATAAACAATGGTTCCTTGAGCGAACGCGTGTTCCGCGAGGAACTCAAGGCAAAAAAAAAAAAGAACGCAGATCCCACGTGCAGTGGGAATCAAGGAAATGCGAAGCACGCGTCAGGAACGTAAAATGAATTTTCATTTTTGTATCGCGATAGCGGGTTTGGTACATATGAAGTTAACGAAGCGGCCGCAAGAGCACCATGACTGTGGCATGTAAACCATGCCGCTCATACACGCATGTCAAGATTTTAGCGCTATGACCTGTCATTTACGTTAGTCATGCAGTCGTGTTGTGCCATAGCAATTTTGGTATACATCCCATTAACGAAACGAGTGGCATGTAGAACATGCCGCACATGATATGCATGTCACGATTTTCATTTTATGACCTGTCATTTATGATCGTCATGCAGTCATGTTGTGCCAAAGCAATTTTCGTATGCATCCCATTAACGAAACGGCAGTATAGCGCTAGGACCGTGGCATGTAGATCATTCCGGTCATCACATATAACATGAAAATCATGACATGCACGTCATGATTTTCATGTTATGCCCTGTCAATATTATAGTCATGCAGTCGTGTTGTGCCATAGAAATTTTCGTATATATTCCATTAACGAAACGGCCAAGAGGGCACCACGACCATGGCAAGTAAATCACGTCGCTCATGGCATGCATGTCATAATTTTCATGTTGTGACCTGTCATTAATGTTCGTGATGCAGTCATGCTGTGGCATGCCAATTTTCGCATATATACCGTTAACGAAACGCGCGGCATGTAAATCATGTCGCTCATGAAATGCAAATCATGATTTTCATGTTGTGACCTGTCAGTCACGTTCGTCAGGCAGTCATGTTGTGCCATACCAATTTTCGCATAGATCCCATTAGCGAAACGGCCAGGAGAGCACCAAGACCGTGGCATGTAAATCATGCCCCTCATGACATGTATATCATTATTTTCATGTTATGACCTGTCATTCATGTTCGTCAGGCAGCCATGTTGTGCCATACCAATTTTCGCATACATCCCATTAGCGAGACGGCCAGGAGAGCACAAAATCGTAGGCGGTTAGATAGATAGATAGATAGATAGATAGATAGATAGATAGATAGATAGATAGATAGATAGATAGATAGATAGATAGATAGATACGCTCATAGTCGCCGAAGTTCGCTAAGAAATGCTTCGCATTTAATAATAACGACGAAGAAGCGAACGTGCTACAGATGGACCCGCCAGTTGATCGTCAGCGGAAAGAACGAATACCGCGGTGCTCTTCCTGCGAGCACTTTCTGTCTTCGCCCCTTGACGGTGGTCCAGTGGCTATGGTACTCGACTGCTGATCCGAGGGTCGCGGGATCGAATCCCGGCTGCGGCGGCTGCATTTCGATGGAGGCGAAATGTTGAGGCCTGTGTGCTGTGCGATGTCAGTGCACGATAAAGAACCCCAGGTGGTCAAAATTTCCGGAACCCTCCACTACGGCGTCTCTCATAGTAAGAGCTGGTTTTGGGAGGTTAAACCCCACATAACAACACTTTCTGTCTTCTTATCAGATCTGACAGCCTGTTCAGCATAAGAGAGAGGGGGGGGAGAGGGGAAACGCGCACTTCGCTTCGATCATAGGTGTGATAACCGGACGTGGCCAGTCGCCGGCAACGGAACGCATTAGAGAGAAGAAAACTAAAAGGAAACAGAATTGGTTCGCGACAATATTGTTAACCGCACAAGCCGGCCGTGTGGCAATAGGTAGTAATAGCTAAGCGGCTCGACGGGCCAGAGGGCCCAACGAATCACCGGAGACGTGAACTGCGCATGCGCATCGCGCTTGAACAGCCAGCGCACTTATTTCCGCTGATTTCGTCTCTTCAGCGTAGCTTATGCAGCGTGCGAGCTTTTTGCGAAATGACAGCCCCAGCACAAGCGGCGGCGGCATGTCATGTCATGTAGCAAAATACGGATGTGTATTTTCACTTAACACCTGTGACACAATGAAAAATGCCTTTTGCAATATCCTTTTCGCAGTAACCTTACTTTTATTGGGCAGGTAAAACCTCTGCTCGATCAACAGTAACTCCAACATTGTTCAACAGGTGGCGCAATGTGTTCTGCTGAAACAGGAGGGGCATTGCTCAGCTAGTACTCTTCCCGCTGGCCAGCTGAGCCATTACTCCCTAATGCCGTGTTCCCATTCCGCTCTCAAGGACCTACGCTGCGAGACAACTTCGCACTCTTGCACGAACGATGCCCTTAATTGAGTGGAATACCACATACGTATACAAGGCGCACCAGACTGCGCCGGCTAAACCCATCGCTGCAACTCGTACCTCCGGCTGGTTTGCACCGACCTGAGGCTTCGCTTCTGTGCCCATTGTGGTTGGGAGTGGCCTTCAGGGACGCTTACTGGGCTCTGATTGGAATGGCTGACAGTCCTGCGTGTGCTGTCTGCGGATGCGCAGAGACCATAGATCACTTGTTGTGCCACTGCCCACAATTTGAGGAAAATAGACTGCCTATGACCGAGCCCTTCAAAAAGCTCGACGATCGTCCACTTAGTCAACAGACAATCTTGGAATACCGTCCTCACCGACCGACGGCTTTGAAGGCAATGGGTATTGGGCTTTCTAAAAACATCTGGCCTTACCGAGCGCCTATGATATAAGCGACTGTCCTGTAGGCACACCCCCTCTCTCCTTCTCTTTACTTTTCTTCCCCTTTTCCCATCCTCCAGTGTAGGGTAGCAAACTGCACTCCTGACTGATTGACATTCCTGCCTTCCCTTCCTTATTTCTCTCTCTCTGACTCCCTTATATTGTCCACCCTAGTCTGGAGAGCACATTGCACTATGAAGAAGTTGCGACTGCTAGACCCTCTGCAAGTGTCATCAATCAGAGCAAGCCGCGCCTGAATGTAGCGGGACGTTACAGAATCCTTCCTATTGTTCTGATGAATTGCAGGCACGGCCCGAATGGTGGCGTACTTTGCAGAGCGCTACGGCACGACTTGCGACTGTAGTGGAAGAACGTGCTATGGCCAACGCAGACATAACTGCAATAATTTGAAGTTTTACCTCCGAAAACCACGGCATGATTATGAGAGACGGTTTAGTGGAGGGCTCCGGAAATTTTGACCACAGGGGCGTTCTTTAGCGTGAAGTGACATCGCACAGCACATGGGCCTCAACATTTTGCCACCATCGAAATGCAGCCTCCGCAGGCGTGATTCGATCCCGCGAGCTTCGGATCAGCAGCTTAGTTCACCGTGGCGGGCCAACAAAGATACAACAGCCGGAGCATATCCGCAAATGATATTTCCCACTGCTGGCGGACGCGATCACAGCAGGCGTTCTGCGTGGACAGTGGCTTTCTTTCGTGTAAAAGTTCCAGCTCTAAGGGTATATATAGTTCCTGCTCTAAGGCTAACGTATGTTCTTCAAGATACGTTACCATTTGCTCTTTTCTTCGCTGTCAGAAGAAGAAGTTAATATCGACCCATGGTCAGATTATCGGGCAATAAGAGTTCTCTTTCCTTATTTTATCTAGGAAGACGCGCTATTTTTTTAATCGCTAATGTCAAATTTCTGCATATAGTGATTTGCATGAATAGAGATTGTGCATAAGCCGTAAATGCCATCACAAAAGCATTTACGGCTCTTCCTCTCGAGCCATTAGGCTTTAGGTTTTACTCGATTTAAATATTCTTCTGGGTTGTGTTTTTCGTTTTATTTCAAAAACAGAAACTAAAAAGGGAGTAAGGCAGCCTACACGTTTTTTAGTGTACAACATGCCAAAATCTGAACTGGAATTGATCGATTCGTGCATTCAGAAATACATCGGCAAACGCAGCAGCGCGATCTCAAAATGCAGTGCGCCAGATAGAGGAAAGGAATACGAGGGAATGTCCAATCCCGAACTTGATTGGACGAGATCCGCATCGGGTGAAGTTCACGAAAAACAACGGGAGGATTCAACGGTTTAAGAACACGCGAAAAAAAAGCGACGGCAGAAAAAGGTGGCATGTTGGCAAAAGTGGTTACATAACTGGCGGTGCCGGAATGCCGGTGAGCTGACTGAAATAGTGCGAAGCAGGTGCAGCGAGAGGGTAAATTGGCATCCACTCGTTTTGTAGCACAAGGCTACGAGTTGGAGTCGAGAGTCGGACGGAAACCCTTCTGGTCAGGAGCATACATGAAGACAATTAACATAAGACGCTGGCCACAATAAAAGCAAATAAAAGCGAGACGTTTCGGCTGCCGAGCGGGAACCGAAACGTTTTGCGTTTGTTTGCTTTTTTCGTTGTCAGCGTCTTATTTTAATTGTCTTCAAGGCTACAAGTTCCCGAAAAATTCGTCCAGGTCCGGGAACCTGGACGAGGACGATATTTTCGGCAACTAGCAGCTTTCATTTTTGAGAAATCCGTATGGATTTCCTTGTAGCCGTGTGCTACAACGTGGCTGGCTGCCAGTTTATCATTTCATAAACGCTACTCCACATGCGGGTTTCCGCTAAAACGCATTTGCCAGGTGCTGTGAGAGATTGCACAGTAACGTCGAGTCGAGAGAGGACGGAACAAGCGCCGAGCAGGCTCGAGAAAGGCACGTCTGGCATACTCCGCGAACTGCAGGGGGATTCAATGTCACCAAATACCAAGGTAGGACGACGCAGCATTCTTAAGACACAAAGCAAGGACGCTTGCCTTCTAGAAAGGCCGGCAAGGGACAAAACGTACGCGGATAATCTGCGCTCATATTGTGCAGGGGTTGAAGTGTCCGAGAAGCACGGGGGCTACTAGGCAGCACACCTTCAGTGACTTCAGAAGACCGGTGTCAAATTGGCCCACAAGAGGGATTTATCCCTGGCAGAGCAGAATGGATTACGTAGGTTGTAGTGGAATGAGAGCAGGCAACTTGTGAGGTGGAAAAGTGGCAGGTGGTTCGTCAGTCGACGCGCTATTTTCCGAACAGTTTAAGTCCTGGGTAGAAATCCAAACTCTAAGAGAAGCTCAGGGGAAGTTCGAGGCTTGAACGATGGACAGATCGATAAAGACGATGTGGAAAAGGAAATCTCGCTGGAACCGACGTTTCGACAAGGGTACTTGTCTTCCTTGCCGTCCTGACGATGACAAGTACCCTTGTGAAAACGTTGGCTCTAGCGACACTCCCTGTTCTACATCATTTTTAGCGATCTGCTGATCGATTTAGATCTTGGGTGTGGCGCACCTGACTCCGGGAAGCTTGATGATAGCTGTAAGCGGAAGGTACCGGCGGCAGAAACAGAATTTCATAGGAGGGTCCCAGAACATGTGGAAGTACGGGCATCATTAGCCGAGCTAGCGGGAGTGCGAGTTCCGAACCGAATTCCAGGGTGCATGGAAGCTGCTGAGGTGTCTCGATGGCTTAGGGCCGCACTGTGTTAGCACTATTAACTATATACTACACCTCGAAAGCCATATTGGCCCTGCGTAGTCGTGGCAGCAGTCGCTACGGGAGCCCGCCTAGACTCAACGAGCGGAAAATGGCCCCGAGGCACCGATTGCGGTATCAAGTCACGTGACAGTATGTTTGTGGTTGGTGTCACCTTATTTCAACTATAATTAGTCTGATCAAAAAGACAGATATCTGTGAAACGTTCACGTTTAAATGTACCTCGATCAACGGGCACCCTTTTGTCGAATGTTTCCAATCACCTCAGCAACATTTAGGTCGATCTTCGGGCGTCATTTCAGCGAATGCTTGCAACCACCAGCAGGGACAGCAACAATAGTGACGCGGACTTACCGGGAAAACTGCTTTGTGCGAGCGTCGCGTCGCCGTGAGGCGTTCTTTTCTCTAGGAGCGCATGTCATCGAGGTGACGCAATGACGCCAACGTTGTTGTGCACGGGTTGGCGCCGTGTTCCATGTTTGTTGTGTGTATGTGTGTGTTTTTGTGTTTAGTAATATGGCTGTAGGCACTGACCCTCTCGCCTCAACTAGTGTGTAATGAATGGGATCGAAGAAGGGGAGGTAGGAGTGCCGATAAGTGTGCAGATGGTTTTCATTTGCCGCGAGGGCTTTCGGGCGCAGAAACCAAGGGGTTAAAATGCGACCATTCGTCCCTGCCGGGCCGGCTAAGAGGCTGGTCATAGGAGCAGTGCTATGTAATGGTCGGCTGTGCCGGATGGAAGCGACGATTCCTCCTAAGTTCCACCAACCAGAGACTGTCTGTAAATATGTATATACCTCTTGTACATAAAGTCGAGTAGTGCCTGCGTAAGTGAAAGGCTGGTTTCCATCCTTGAAGAAGAGACAACGCAACGAGAGAGGCGGGCAGTAGGGGAAAGCACGTTTATCCCACCCTACATTACAGCGCTTACGCCACCTAGGGGAACTCTGCTCTACTAGGAAGGAGCAAAGTAGGAGGAAGCGGAGGTCGACGAGTCCCAAGCTCGTTCACTTTCACTGAAAATTACTGGGTCAAACTGCTGTTCTCGCGCGAAATCATACTAGAGTTTGTGGAGACAGTCACTAATTACAGGGACTATACCGGTGAATAAAAGCTATGGGCGTGCAAAAAAAAACTTGCTGCTGCTATCTACTATTATTCTTCTTTTTTCAGTGTTAATGGGATTTATTTATTTCTTTAATTATCTATTTATTGAAGCTAATCTCAATGCGTTACAGAGCGGAGTGGCTATATACGTGCGCTATGCATTGTCACACAAAGCAGCGTGAAACGATGAATGGTCTGGGTTGCCGGCGACCAAGGCGGGAAGGTGGTCCCGTACAGATGCTTTTTTTGGCAGAAATGAGTTCAACAAGAGGTTTGCCTGCAAACTTGGCACTCGGACTTTGTAGCTGTAGTCAATTCGCGTTGATTTGCACGCAGGTGGTGCGATGAGCTCATTTTGTTTATTTCTTTATGGAAAAATAAATTTTATGAGATAAGATAAATGGGCCAGCTTCCTTCTTAGTGAGAGGTCAGGCAGATCAAGACTACTTTTGATGGAAGGCATACTGGAACTCTGGCAATAATCCAATACGATGAACAGCGCTGACCGGTTCTGCATGGCTTCAAGCATATACGCGAGATGAGATGCAGATGGGTTCGAAATTGGTGAAGCATATTCAAATTTTGGCCTCACGAGCGTTTTATACAGGATGAGCTTCAGAGAAGAGGGGGAGCAAGAAAACTTGCGACTCAAAAATATGAGAGAGCGATTAGCCGAATCGGTGACATATTCAGTATAATACTACCATGAAAGGGTGTTAGCAATTTGAACACCTAAATATTTATAGCACGTGACAGAAGAAGGAATACATTTGTAAATCTTGTATTAAAATGTAGAAGCAGGACTGTGACGAGAAAACGTAATCACTTTGAATTTGTTTACGTCTAGTTTCATCATCCATTGGGTACCCATGAACAAATAGCGTTAAGATCAGATTCAAACAAGAGTGAATCAGCTGCATTAGTAATTTCGCGATATATGACGCACTCGTCAGCATATAGCCGTATGTTAGATGCAACATTATTTGGCAGGTCGTTAATGTAAATAAGAAAAAGCGAGGGACCAAGTATTGAGCATTTAGGCATACCAGAGGTTCTAAAAAAAGGTTGGTGAAGCGGAGTTGTTAGCAGTTACGAACTGTGTTTGATTATGAAGGAAACACTCAGTCTAGGTAAGTAGATGTAGCCGACGTTAACTCTACTCAAGTTCAGAAGGAGGCGGCGGCAAACCTTTTCAAATGCCTCTGCAAAACCCAGACAAATCCAGTTAATACAATCCTTGATCTATAGCTGAAAGCAAGTCGTTAGTAAGCATAACTAGTGGCGTTTCACATGAGAGCTGCTTCCGAAAACCGTGCTGATATTTGCTGAAAAGTTATTAGTTTCAAGGAAATGCACGAGCTTGGAGCATATAATGTGCTCTAGAAGCTTAGAGGGTATGTTTGTTAAGGAAATGCGCCTCTGTAGTCAATTTCAGAAGGTCCGCGCAGCACTGTAGAAGCTACAGCCCTCTTGGATTAATCCGGAGGGCGAACACATGTTAAAACATGTCCTTCCATGGCTTGTCATCTGCCAATGCCGGGAGCTGCAGTAGCAGCTGCCGCCCTGAAAGGAGGAAGATTAAGCGGGGTGTGCGTGTCCATGGCATTTCGTCTCGCTTCGGAAGAATTCTGTGCGTGGTGGCCTCGTAGCCTTGACTGTGCTGTACGGAACTCCTGAAACAGACTATAGTTGATAGCGCTTGTAGGATTACCTTGTTTTGGGACAAGCACCACCTTCTTCGCCTTTCAGCCGTTAGGTAGCGCGCCTCTCTAAGGATTTTATAAAAGTCGAGACATGAGTAAAGGTCGTCGTAAAAAGACCAATACTATGGCTGTCCGATGTGGTGGAGTATGTGCTGGCGAATGCGCGCAGCCCCATGGCGGACATTTGGTGAAGACCAGACCAATTGTTAAATTTGTGGTAGAGCAATGGAGGTGCCACAGCCCTCAATCTGGAACCGGCTTGGCAGGCGTTTGACAGACCCAGAAAAACGTGTAGTTCGGTCCTTAGGCAGCGTGTCGAGGAGTGTTTGTAGCTACCACCTGAGCCAGCTTCTGATGCAGTAACCATAGACGCCACACGGATTTTGCTGATTAAAATGCACCGCACCAAACGACCTTCTTTCATTCGAAAAATTACTGGCGCAGTCGACAGGATCGCAACAATGGCGGCAGCGAATGCTCCGCATTCGAAGGACGTTGTGCTGCGGGTGACGATCTCATCTAGAGCGGAGCAAGACAACGAGCTCCAGTCGGAGCGAAGAAACCAGCAGCCGAGAACGACCAAGCCATGGACCCAAGGAAGGCGATGAAGACAGTTCATCTTCCCAAGTCAATTCCGGCGATGGTATTCACCTGGCATCGCACAAGGTGTCGGGGAAGTAAGCGGCATCATCTCGAGAAGCGGTTGTGTCCTCTTATGTACTTACACATCAGGGGTACCACAGCCTTTGGTAGCATTGTAGTGCGTATATACGTATACGAGGTTCGCGCACTTGAATCCTGATAGGCAAGTGCCAAGCATGAGTCGCAACTCGGCGGACCAGAGTGGCGCGACAGACATGGAAGTGGCAAGCGGGCGGGAGGCCAAAGAGGTGGGCAGTTCCGAGACCTCAAAGAGGTGGGCAGTTCCGAGACTGCAAGAGTTGCGGGTTGAGATCGGGAGACTGTCGCAAATGATAAGCGAGAGCTCACAAAGAAGCATGCCAGAGTTAGACATGCAGGATCCATGTAGCCAGATGAGGCAATATTGAAAAGTGCTCAGTGGAGTGCTCCCGAAATTTTCGACAGAGGCTGAAGCACCAGTGTGGTTCGAGTCTTTGGAGAGTGCCCTAGAGGTCTACGAGGTACCAGGGGAGTTTCGGGGACGGTTGGTTTTCCCGATGGTAGAGGAAAGAGTCCTTTACTTATGCACGCGGCTTAGCGCAGCACAGCGTAGAGATTACTCGGAGATCAAGGAAACGGCACTTGACGAACTCAAGCTGTCGGCGGGTGAATACCTCGAAAGGTTCCGGGAGCCAGGAAAGCGCGCAGACGAAGGCTGGAGGCCCTTTGCAACGCGTCTCCAGAACTATTTGCACTTTTATCTGAGCGCGAGGGAAGTGTGAACGTTTGAGGCGCTAGTTCAGCTATTGGTTGCCGACTAGTTATAGAGAAATTTGTCGGAGAAGGCGCAGTGGTACGTAACTGTCCAAGAACGGAGAAAGTGGATGCACGCCCTAGAGATATCCACGTTTATGCGAACGTTCGAGGAAGCGGAGGGTGCGAACAGCGCGGCGAGGCATGTTGGTCAGACGGCGGTGGAGTCGCGAGGCTCGAGCGGTTTTGAACATGATTCAGGGCCAGGTAATCGTGGCGGTGCAGAAAGACTAGGCGCGGAGGTGAAGTCGAAGATTAGGGGCTGTTATTTGTGCGGTGCTACCGGACACAAAATGTGGAATTGTCCGGCGCCGGAAAGATCGCAAGCAGTTAAAGATACAGGTCTTCGAAGCAGCTTAACAGCATGTGTCTGTGTGGAAGAGTCGGAAGCAGCACTAGTGACCTAATCCAGCTGTGGCTTGGCTGCAAAGATACGAATATCAGGGCAGTATAGTTGCACACGGGTGCAGAGATCACGGTGTTGCGTGAGAGTGCGATCCCGCAGGATACGGTGCGAACACGTGGTACAGTCCACCTAAATTCAGTGTTTGGAGAACGGGCGGAAGCGAACCTCGGGGTAGTTCAGGTGACGATGTCTCTCGAAGACGGTGTTTCGACAGATGTTCAGGATGCGATCCCAGTTTTCTGTGCTTTAACTGACCAACTGACATAACACACCCGTCTACTGCTTTCAGAGCTTGCGTGGAAGTTGCTAAATGGGGATTGCGCCTTTGATGCCACAGGGAAAGACGCTCCAGGTGTTGGCAATCCACAGCCAGGACGCGAAGGCGAGTCGCCGATCCCAGGAACATTGCAACAGCAGCATGGCGAGGTTAGCGCATGTGCGCATTCCATAGAGGAAAACACAGCAGCAAAGGCTGTGGCAGAGTAAGGTAGAGCTTTAGGACAAGAGGCTATGCAGTTGATAATGCAACAGAAGCCACAGAGTAGAGGTAAGTCTGGAAAACAGGTGCAACAAGAGCGAGCATAAAAAAAGAGCGAGGCCTGCGCTGATGTTATGGTATGAAAAACTTTATTAGGTCCTCAGGGATCAGTCTGGGGGGGACTGATGCGGGCCACTCTATTCTGCCACGTAACATTAGATTTCTTAATGCGATTCCTGGGCAGACGATATACCTGTTTAGGTCTTCTAGCAATGATTTTTCAACCACAGGCGGAGTAGCTCAGTGGTAGAATGCTCGACTGCCACGCAGAGAGTGTGGGTTCGAATCCATGCAGAGTACGAGTTGGAATACTGCTCCGTCCTGGTTATTTTTTCTAAAGTTTGCGCGATAGTGGTTACGGACACCGGCGGCGGCGGCGCGGACAACTACGGCGCGAAAAAGACCCTTGTGATCTCATAACAGCTTACGCTGTAAAACATCGAGTTCAAAGACGAGGCAGAATCCACGAGCACAAAGAAAAGCACATGGGATTTATTCCGCGAACAAAGGCAGGGGCACTCAATGTCCCCAGACATTCGGGGGGCACTGCGATGCATTGTTGAGACACAAAGCGAGGGCGTGCATGTTGTAGAAATGCCAGCAAGAGACCAAGGGTACGCGGACAAATGGCCCACATGATGCTCAGGGGATGAAGTTTCAGCGAAGTAAGGGAGGGCGGGGGTGCTGTTAGGCAGCACAACCCCCATGACTATGGTAGGGCAGCGTGAAATACCTCAAGGAGTGCCCAAGAGAGTGAGCAATGTTAGTTGACAGAGAGGATAATTGTGAACACGAATGTTACAGGTGGCATGTCCAGTAGAGTGGTATTCGGGACAATGTGTAAGTTATATGCGCAAATGACCCCAGAAAGATCGCTGAAAGCTGTGGATGAATGACAGCGACCGCAGAAACGGAAAGCCATACCATGCTGGTTTTGTGTGGCGGCTACCAAAGCATGCTCCAAAAACACATGGAAGTGAGGGGATCTCTAGCCGGGCTAGCGGGAGTGCGAATTCCGAACCGAATTCCCTAATCCGCGGGAGCTGATAGGGTGTCTCAACGGCTTACGGCAGCACTGCATGAGACAGTGCGCTGGGATGTATTCCGCGAACAAAGGCAGGGGCACTCAATTACACCAGGTATCGAGAAGCCATTGTGGCCCTACACAGTAGCGTCAACACTCGCTGCCTGTCGCAACATGCGAACTGTGACACCGTAGCGCCAGTCGTATTAGACAGACACAGGTTCTCTCCAAGTCAAACGAGCTCGCCTGCTACTGGCGCAGGCACTTGCAGTGATGGGAGGTCCAGCTCGTTCGTGCTCTGATACTCAGGCGCACAGGTTTTCTTGGTGTGATACTACAAGCACTCTCGTTTTCAACAGAAAGCAGCCGGTTTCTGACGCAAAATTCGCAGTGGTGCTTTGGGGGTAGTTCGGGCAAGAAAGGACTAGTCGCGCGGTGGACACTCGTGATGTGCGGACGTCGAGACTGTTGAACAGAATCCTGTACTGCCGAGTATGCGCGTCAGTGAAAAGTGCAGAATGTTGTGTGTGTGTGTGTCAGTGACAGCAGGAACTCAGTGTAATTGTTATTTTTTGTGCCATTGCTGAGCGATTCCAGTGTGCAGTGTAGCAGAGCGGCGGACCGTTTGGTAATGGCTGTGCCATTGATGTGTTTTGAAATTATTGCACGTGTGTTGCAGTTTCTTTGTTTGGTTTGTCAGGTTTTTTTTTCTTTATTTTAGTTTTGTGAGCGCCGGTCACGGCGGTTTAGGTCCGTTCCGACGAACAATTGAAATTCGCGTACGTGCATCACAGCGCTATGCTAATCTGAGGAAGGGCGTGTAAAGGTTGTCCTAAATATACTGTAACTACGGTAGTCCGATATGGTGGGGTCGGCGCCGGCGACTGCGCGCAGCCACGTGGTGGACATGTGGTGAAGACGGGAACTATTGTTAAAATTAGTGGTACAGCAATGGGAGTGCGACAGCCCACAATCCGGAACAGGCTTGACCCATAAAATAATCCAGAAAGAAGGGCGAGATCAACCAATGGGCAAGCGGTGAACACTCCAAAACTTGACAGGAGCGTTTTGTTGTCTTCTAGACAATATGCTACGAAATAAGATTCTTTCCTTCATGAAATGAACAAAATTGTGTTATGAAAACCAATAATGATTTTTTTCTTGAGTTTAAATGCGTGACGTGCAAAGGTAAGGCGGTTATGCAAGAACGTGGAGGCGCGCCGCTACTCACGAGGTAAACATGAGAATGGCCAATGACATGCAGTTAAAAGCGAACAAAACCGCCCGCGTTAGCAAACAACGATCTCCGATCTCGCCCCTGTAGTTCGGTCCTCGGGCAGCGTGTCGAGGAATATTTGTAGCCACCGGCCGGACCAGCTGCTTAGGCAGTAAGCGTAGTCGCAACACGGATTCGCTGGTTCAACTGCCTTTGGTTGTCAGCTTCGCGTCGCCCTGTTGCCTCCTTTTGAGTAAGAGCACGTGCAAGCGAGGTGCAAAATGGAGGCCAACGTTATTGTTCACGGGTTGGACTCAACGGGGATGTTCGTTTCTGTATGTTTCTTTGAGTTGCCTCTTTGGATAGTTGGTACTGCACGTTTTGATGTTTGATTCGGTAAGTTTCTTTAAGTTCCAGCGTTTTCGGCATTGAGCCCTCTCTCCTCCCGCCAAGTGTACAGTAAAGGGGGGGAGGGGGGGGTGTAGGAGTACCCAGTGTGAAAACAGCTGTGTATTGCTGTCACAGCTTTACTGGCGGAGCAACCAGTAGTTTAAAAGGTGGCCCCTCATCCCTGTCAGGGAGGTTGGAAGGTTGGAACGTGGAAAGGGCTAGAGAGGACATTTAGCTCTAGTCCAAGTGGTGATTCCGAACGAGGAGTGGTGCTATGCACTGTTCGGCTCAGCTGCATTGAAGCGAAGGACCCACCTAAGTCCTGCCATCCGAACAGCAGTCTGTAAATATGTATATTCCTTCATTCGAAACTTACCAGTAAGTAGCACTGCATTAAAAAAAAAACTGGTGATTAATTTCACCTGGACCAGGCGCAGATACCATTAAATTCTCGATGAGTTTTCATAATCCAACTCAGTGCATGATTATGGGATCCATCATGGGAAACATGAGGCTTTTAAGTAAACGCGAAGGAAAGGGCTGATATTACAAAACGAACGTTCGAACACATCCTTAAAGCAACACAGCATACATCAGAGGGTATGGCGCTACCTGTATCGTCAAAAAGTTGAATGTGTTGCTTTGGTTTCCTACTATCTCCCAAAATTTGCGCGGTTTTTTTTTCAAAGCAAGCAGGGAAGGGTTTGAAGGGTATCACAATGGAAAGTGCGTTTTGCAGCCTCAAGCTCGCGTTTATACTCGCTGACGCAAGTCCGATAAGCTTTTCATTGCTCAGCTCTATTACTTGACCCGCCTTGTCTGTAAATTCTTTTGTTCTTGTTTCTTACACGGCTTAGTAATGGTGTGAACCAAAGCGAGCGAAGCGCTGAAGGTATTTTACATAAAGGGTTATGCGTTTCAATGAGGGAATGCATTTTTTTCCATTAATTGTCCAGTTCTCTTCTACACTATTACATGATGATACGCGTAAAAACTATTCGTAGAAGGACAGCATTTCGACGTCAATAACAGTGTAATTTGCTTTAGCATTACAATTTATCGTTTTGCTGTACTGTGGTGCTCGCTTAGAAACAAAGCTGCAAAGGGAATGAAGGATACAATGGTCGCCTAAGCCAGGGTCATTATGGTACTGGGCAGCCGATTCAAAAGAGCTGATTTGATTCTGGCTGCTGCAGTCGTATTTTCGATTGAGGCGGAAATTCTAGAGGCCAGTGTACCCTGCTTTTTCAGCGGAACTTCGAGTACCCCAGTTGGTCAGTATTTCCGGAGCCCTCGACTGAGCGTGTCTTTTATTTATAGCGTGGTGTTGGAAGGTCTTGCAAGAGCGTATACTGTTTAAAGGTACGCCAAGTCGGCGTACCTTTAACAGACACTGTTTACATATCGAGTTCTTCGGAAGGCTGTCTGCAACGCATCCACCTAGAGCACGTGGTGTATTATTCTTTCTTTTTTTTCTCCTTTTGTAGTTTGCGCAATAACCACCTCATTACGCAAGAGATTTCTGTTCAGTTTTCGCTACCGCTTGAAACAATAGGCCGAAAGGACTGCACTCCCATTTTCGACGTCAACGAAATAACGCCCCATTGTTTTCGAACAGATGCAGTTTCGCAATCACTCTACTCACTCACTTATTCAGTTATGTCAAGGTGAATCGAAGACAGTAGGCTATTTAAACACTCTGATGAAGACAATTTCACATCCGCCTGTTTTGTTCGAAGGGTGGTGGCGGTTCCTTTTTCGGATACAAGCTCCGCTGTAGCTTCTAAGGGATCCTTTGTTCGACCACTGCTGAACCCTTACGTTAAACCAACAACAGAACCGAACGAAATAGAAAAGCGACTGCATCAGCGCGAATGAGGTTTAGGGGGTAGAGAAGCAGCGAGAGGACGCGTCCATCGTAAACATCCTCTCAAACTTGGCTTGTTAACAAAGAAATGACCAGCGCAGTCACCAGGGGAGAAGCTTGGAGGACGGTGGCCTGTAGGATCGTTATCTGCTATGCTTCCGTAAGTACGAAGCATTGGTCACCGTCCTGCTACTTGATTGATTTGTGGGGTTTTCGATTTCAATTTTATTTTCCCATCTTATAGTACAGATGGAGGGGTTGGAGGTAAAAATACTCAAGGGCCCCTTGACGAGTCTACATAACTGAAGTTCAGCAGGGAGGCAGTACTATTGGAAGCTATACACTTGAAAACCCAAATACACAAGAATCAGCAAAGAATACAGGAATCAACAATATGCATATGTAAGTAAACATAAATTATTTTCTTTAGATACTTAGTCTGAAGCTGCGTCTCAAAACCATGATATATTATGAGAGACACCCGTTCTGCTGTTTCGTCAGGCCCGGAGAATGTAAGTGTACCTAACAAGTTCACTACCAATGGAGCAGTTCAAATATTTGACTGCTTACGTAGGAAGGTCGTCCACGGTCAATCACCCTAATTGTTGCTCTTATCCTTATCTAACTTGACGCAACATGCTTCCACTGTAAAGATTGCGTGGCGTTGTCGTCCGTAATTATTTACCTAGATTGAGTTGTATGTTCTGATGTAGCGGTGTTGTTGATAACGATGCCACAACGTCTAGCCGCCTTTGAAATAAGCAGCCCCTTTGAATTTTACGTCCGTGGACATAGCTAAATGAAGAGCCGCTTCGGTCACTTTTGACAGATTTCACAAGCACCCGGCGTAGGAATGTCGACTGCGGACTCTGGAAGTTCCCTTTCGGAGTCAGCGTGTTCTGAGGTTGCTAGTCGTGGAAGTAATAACACTATCCGCAAAACGGCAAGCTCTCTCGACGTGGTTGCCATCCTTTCATTTTTCACACAATCTGAAAGCACTTTGTCCGGAAGAATGAGAATGACATTGCACCTGTGCAGCCAGTAGCTCTAACGTGAGGCCGATTGTAAAAAATCCGTTGCCTTAGTTCTTACCTTTCTGTCCCCTCTTATCCGTGTCCCGGTGCTGGGTACCAAGTGGGTGTTCTCTTCTGATTCACCTCTATGCCTTCCTACCAACTTTCATCTCTCTCTCTCCCTCCAACACTTTCGTCGAGAACGGAAGCTAAGGGCAGCCTCGGTTTACTTGCTAAAGCGAAAATACGCACTTCGTGGCATGACGCTAGTGGCTTGAACGGTCGCCTCCGTAGGATCAGTCCATCAATGAAGCTGCAAGCTTCATCGTTTCTCTCTCGGTAGCTATGCAACTTTATTTTGCAGCCTTGTGGCAAAAAATCCCAGTTTTCACCTTTTATCTTTTCTTCTTCTTACTCTTTTCGAAATATGAGGCATCTGCGCCTGTGACACTATTGAACACGTTTCGTTTTTGGGAACGTTCTTATAGCTGGCCACTGTGTTGTCCGAACTGTGACAAGCTAACCGGGACATACCGGTTATCCGAAGGAAACGTCCTCCGATTTTCACTCCACCTGCCTGAAGAGCCACGCGGGTTTCGCTACTATTTCAATTATCGACGAAAATCGGTGATCTCTTCTGGGTGTGTAATGGGCAGTCGTACATTCTTGCACCTGTTAGAAACCTTCTTCCCTCCGATCTTGCTCGTTTCATTCATGATCAGTCTCGCCAGAGCGAGGCCGCACACAGGGTGACCGTAAGAATGGCTTTGCTATCTCTCCTGCATTATTTATTCCTCCTAGCCTAGCGAATAAGTTGTGATTTCGTATTTTTCTGATGTGCTCACTGATGAAATGTTACGAGCCCCTTTCGCTGCATTTCCTATTCGAATTCCCCATCTATCAAAGGTTCCTTTTTTTCCGACTTCTAATAGTAAAGTACACAGTCACATACATACTGTATTGTTCACAAAATACAAGCTCTATAAAAAAATCCTATTGAGCTAAAAATTACACCTCTGCATTTTTTGTCTTTTGAGCATTTAAGCGTAATAAAATCAACAGTTTCGCACTTCACGCCGTACAATACACCGTCAATAGCTTTACATGTATACACCGGGGAATAGCAAGACGACTATACAACCATGCGCCGCGCAGTGCCCCCCTCCCCATCTTTTTTTCTTTGAGAAGCGGCAGTTTAACTCACTCTCGATGCAACGTGGCACTTTTGCGCCGTTCCTTAGGCCGAATTTCAATTTAGGAAGCCATCGCAGCGAGCGAGATGCCTCGCTTGGGTGCGCGCTCCAAATACAAACAAAAGACCAAGGGATGCGCGAGCAAGTGCGTGGCGCGCCATACGAAACAGGGCGCCCCTGCACATCCCGCGCCACATGCGTGGCGGAAGCCCTGGATGTGGCCCAGTTGGGAGGAGCATCTGTCGCGAGCCGGTGCGTCGTCAGACACGGCAGCCACAGTGGCTATAGCCTCTGCTGAGCAGCGACTCCACTCATTCAGCGCGCGATCTTCTCGAGTGCTGGTGTCCATTGATGACGCCCAGACATCCGGACGGCTTTCTTCCTCGGAGACTCGAGTCGTGCTAGTTCATGGTGTCCTTGCTGGCCGTCGATTAAAAAGCAGCCACGCTGAAGTCCCATCAAGACGACGCTGCCCCTGTGTCAAGCCCTAGAGTGAGTGGGACAACTCTGAGAAATATTTCTCGAATCTCGAAAGTGTCTTCAGCTATGAATACGCATCAACGATCAATGACCAATTTTGCCCATTTAGAGGCCTGAAACTACAGCGCGGCGTGTAAGGTTACCCGTGCTAACTGGTTCTTCGGGCAAATAGTGTCTTCGTGAAATGAGAGCTTAAAATTTTTCTCTCTCGTTTCTGCGTATTTACCAGCTGTAATTGGGGTTGGTACACTTGAAAAAGATTATCTGCGTTATGTAGTCAAGTACATATTCCGTTGGGCGTTGCAAGATTCGGGAGCTATCTGTGGCTGTCGACACAACCAACGCCATTGAATCATGTACGTGACAAGCGAAACAATTATACTACAATATTGACCATCTGAGGTTCACTCAGCGGAGCACAAACCACGTTGCGAGTAGCTAGTTTATATTTGTACCACTGTAGTAGACAACAGTCCTTCAGTGCAAGAAATGTGTGGCGTTGTAGTATGACGACTGTAACTTTCGCTTCCGAATCCGAAATTTCTTCTGGCACTTCCAAATAAAAAAAAGAAAAACAAGTTCTTCAATGTTTGCTGTTTCCAGCCAGCGAGGGCTCTTCCAGGGGCATAAAATTTCTCACGATACGCTCAGTGAAGTCAGAATCGCATCCTGAGAAGTAAATCGCCATAGTCAGCATGCGGACGCGTTCGTGAGGTGTAAGATGGCAAGGAGGGTCAACTCAAGGCAAGGGTTTGCCTGCTTAAGTCAGCAAAGCGCACTTTATTCACGCCGGGAGACTGACACATTAGTATGTGTCAGATGAGGTTGACCGATGAGTACCGACTCTCCCTTTCAATATACGTGACATTTAAAGCACACAGCGGGTTCTCAAGGACGCCCTCTGTAATAACTTTCTATATTTGTATAACTATTACCGAAGGCTCGAGAGTAGCATGTCAGCTATAATGTCATGTACTTTTACTATTAGCTGCGCGTCACGTAGGTGGGCACAAATATTCAGCAACATGCACGTTTAGGAAATGTTTTGCAGTGTATTGATTGAATGCGACACGAGAAATCACGCGATGTCGTATTAGGGGTAAGGGGTTACTGCACGAATAACAGAAAAACACAAATAATGGTGAGAGTGTGGACACATACAAAGCGGAAACATAAAAGGCAAATATAAAAAGGCAAAACTTCCTGCAGGCCAGAAGCAGCTCTAAGCTTCCTTACTATTGTACCATCTTCGCACGCTCGCAAAATCTTTATATCCCGTTCCTCATTGTGGCGTAGAAACAAGGGTGACTTGAAAACTTTCTTGTGCGACAAGATATTTTGTATATTTTGTTTTTCTGTGGATATGACTTTCAGACGAAAATATACTTTGTTTTAGGCAAACGCGACGGTTGGTCGCGCAGTTATTCCTATTGGTTTGAGTCAACAGTGCACACCTAGCCAGGGTATGAAGGACAACAAGCGTGTGCCGATTAGGCATGTTTTCCAGTGTAGTAACGTTGTTAATCTGATATGATTTAGTAACGAACCGAGTGCACTATCTTGGAAGGCTTCTATGTCAGTAGTAAGAGTAACAAACTAAGTCTCATATTTAGCAATGTACTAATGAATCAGAAGCGCCTTAGCAAGTAAAACAACCTCGTGGACTTCACTTGGTATTCTGTCAAAATTTGTTCTCATGAAGCTACGTACGCGGCTAGCTTGTTCAGTGGTATAACTTGAAAGGCTGTACCAGGGGAACATTTACCTCCTCAGTACCGGGCTTAGTCACTTATTTCTCTTTGTTGTCCATTAAAATGGCAGAGGTTTCGCACAGTTGCGCGCTTCATACAAATGAAGTGGTGACAACTTAACATATTTATCTTCTGTTTACGGCACCAGGGCCGTTTTTGGCAGTCTTGGGCAGTAACTAGTTACTAGTAACACGTTACCGGTAGCTATTTACTTTATTCAGTAACTTATAACTGGAACTCGTTACTTTTAATGTAGAGGAACTTGTAACACTCTTACTTTTGCACAGTAACTGTAACTCGAAATACCGTTGCAGTTACTTCCTTTTTCAAAAATATACCCTGCAGCAACAAACTTAAAAGCACGGCTACGCAGTATCGTGATGCATAAATACCACGATGTTCCTCATAAATAATCTCTGCATCTCTGCATCGACATACCCTTGCAAAATGTATTACTATCTCACTAGTGGAATACTTTTACGATGTATCGCGATGCTGTGCAGGACACGGACATCTCTTCGCTTTTTTTTTTCCGAGATCGACTGGCATATTTTCAGGGGCGAATGATCAGTTGCTTTTTTTTTTAACAAAGGAAAGCATAGCGCCACCGGGCGGCGGCACAAAAGGGCGGCGAAGGGTTCTGCCCGCCCCCATGCAGAGAAGAGTGCGCGACACGGCAATATGGCCGGCCTAATTGACTAAAAGACGCTGTTGTTCAGAGGCCAGTGCAGCATCCTTAATTTTTTTTCATGTGGCCGGCCACTTATTCCTGACAAGCCGCGCGGAAACCACCTGGGAACAGACGCATTGCAAAGCCTCGCACAAGTTCAGTTCTCGAAGCGGCGAGACATTTAAAAAGCCCTTCCCAATTGGCGACGGCAATGTGGCCCGAAGGGGCCTATCCACTTTGTCACACATAAGGAATGACTCCATTTTTTATTTATGAGCGCGCAGCAGTCCTTTGTGATACCCGGCTGCCCAATTTAGTTAGTAAATAAATTCCTGGCAATCAATAAAAAACTTGTAACAGCAGAAATGGGCGCACACAACGATTGCTGGTGTTGGGCTTATGAGTGAGCCTCACTCCGTTTTGATTAGCCGCATGCCCTCATACCTTTTTATTAAAATCTGTAATTTGGTTTCCAATGTTTTACTTAGTCTTGAAGAGTAACGGAAAAGTAACGACGTTACTTTTTAACAGTAACTGTAACTTCAACAGTTTACTTTCGGAAACTGTAACTGTAACATAGTTACGTTTCTGGCTTAGGTAAGTGTGACTGTACACTGTTACTTTTTACTGGTAACGTGCCCATGACTGCTGAGGAGCCGTATCTCCTTTGCACCTCGCACCGCCAGCTTATCTTAGGCTGCATGTACAACTTTAGGGTATTCACAGTGATCCTGCACCTTAAGCTGCGGCTGCTTTGTACCGTCTTTTCAATTCCGCTTGACCGATGGTGACATTCTTGTGTCGTCTCCGTTTTTACCTTGGGCGGAGCTAGCATAGATACGCTGCGTAACACCTGTGCTCGATCCTATCCATTCTTAGGAGCGGCCGTTCTCTTCACTGACACTGTTTCGTGTTGTGACCTCTGCGTTATTGCTAGTGCCCTCATACATATCCGCCAAATGCTGTCTCGATATCATTTAATATGTTTCTATTTCGACACTGCTTTTGGAGGCGTCTTGGTCGCAATCATGCTTTATGTCTTATCCTTCCTCCCACACCATCTGAAGAATACCATTCTACCTTCTGTGGAGCGAAGTCTTCTGTAATAAACTGCCCCTTGCTCTACAACTAGGGTCCAGCAGTTACCTCTTTCTTTTTTTTTTGAGCCGTTGCCGCTTGCTGTTGATTTCCGTGTTTGACGTTCCAAAACTTCCTAAAGTCGAACAACTTGCAATGAACTTGAAATAATCCTTGTCCCTTTACAAGCGACAATAATATAGAACACTTTTTTACGCAATGACACGCCAACATAGGTTTAGCGGTTGAGATGGTACGTGTCGACGCGCACTTTCTTACCATATGGTACGAAATATATATGTCACTCATTCCATTTCTCACAAAACCAGCCAACTGCACCACGCTAAGCCAACATAGCAGAATTTGTTCTGCATATCGGCATCTGGCTCTGTGAATATTACACGCGCCTGAATGACGTCAATGTGGCAAGGGACGTGATAAGCCGGAACTCGTTAAAGGAGACCTTAAACGAACTTGCTGCCTGTTCCACAACTGCTTTCTTTTTGTGCTAGTCAGCTCTCGGGTATGTATGCCAACAGACTGACGCAACATTCTTTCCACGTAATCACGTATGTATCCATGCGTACAAACCAGCTGCCGCCTTCAATTTCTTTATTCATTTCGCGTTCTGCCTGTTAGACCTGGTTATGTTTAAGCGAATACGGATAAAGGGCGCTGATGTCGAAAAAAATAATTAATAGCCATTCCTTCCCAATCCATTCAGAAAAGCATGAATATCAAGGAGTGTCAGTACAACAGCAATGTCCTTTCTGAGCATCTACATTCGAGCGAACATTTTTTCGATATGCAGTCATGTGTAGGTTCGTTAGTTTTTCGGAATGGAATAACCTCTCTGCATACTTAAACGCACATACAGATTTTTGTCAGGAACGAAACACAAACGTCCACAACAAACTGAGGACGATCACATGTATTTATTCACACAGAAAAAGCGAAGGGTATATAGCCGAGGTAGACGAAATCAAATGAAATTCAAGTGTAATACGGTGCATTCCTCGTCGCATTAACTGCCGCTCAGGGCCTGTAGCCGGGGTAAGAAGCAGGAAGGGGAAGGCGGGGCAATAAGGCTCGACCCCCCCTCCTGAAATTTTTTAATCGGTGCAAAACTACCCTCCCTTCTTTCAACCTTCTTTCCACCCATGGCATTTACGCACCGCATCGCATAACATACCCCGAACAGACCGTTTAACATTCCCCGAAATATATTTCTCGTTGTTCCAGTGTCACTTATGGATTTTTCATGCATGCCTTCAGGGAGAGTGCTTCGTATCTACATTGACCTCGTGACGTTTCCTAACATTCCTTCACATTGCCGCAAACACCTTCACAGCAGAGCTCTTAGTCTTTTCGTTATGCGGTTTCTCGCAGACAGAAGATAGTGGGGCAGCCCTGGAGGCCGTGCGGTGCACAGTTCTGCTCGAGATCGCGTCGCCGAGAAACCACCTGGCGTTGCCGCGCTCGCTTAGCACAGCTTAGTCACAGCTAGTGCGAGCGCGCAAGATGACGTCACAGCTAGTAGCGAGGTTTATGTCACGCAGTGTGACGTTACATACACGTCACCTAGCTTAGCCCCATCTCCACAGCTAGCTAGTGACAGGTAGCGTGACCATGTAAAACGACCTCACATATAGTGACAACACAAATAACGTAACCTGACGTCAGAGTTAGTCACACGACGCGTTCCCGCCAAAACCGTGCAGCAGCTATAGTCTCGTGACATGTTCCTGCGAAAACCATGTAACAGTTGTGGCGTGACAAACCACGCCACTTAGTGGAGCATCGAAACCGTAAGAATATAGCTCGGCCGCAAATACGCCGTTAAGTCCAGGCTTGCACCACTAGTGTGTGCTGCCCACTTTTTTGCTTTATTTTATGGAAGGTGATAATATCGGACACGCTGCTTTTTCGCGCTTGTTCACGCGATCGTTGAGTCACGTTTTTTCAGCACAATCGCGGCCGCGCGCAATGATTTCAGAATTGTTCCACATTGCTGTCGTATGCCACTAGCTGCTTTTGAAAGCTTCTGAAAAGTCCTGTGCTTCCTTCAAAGCGAGCGCGGGTGAAAGTAGCGGACATCCGGTTCTGCGCACCAAGACTGCAGCCGCCGTCGCAGTCTAGTTCTACAGTCGTTAGTGGGGTCGAACCGGATAATAAGTGGTTTCTTTCATGGGCTTTGCAGAAACTTTCTTTTCTTTTTTTTCTGACGGTGGTATGATGGCCTTTGCGGGTATGATGGCCATTCCACGGCAGCCTTGATTCACCTCCAGATGGGGCTTGCTATGTTGTTGTTGTTTTGTGGGGTTTTACGTCCCAAAACCAGTTCTGATTATGAGAGACGCCGTAGTGGAGGGCTCCGGAAATTTCGACCACCTGGGGTTCTTTAACATGCGTTGACATCGCACAGCACACGGGCCTCAACATTTCGCCTCCGTCGAAATGCAGCCGCCGCGGCCGGGATTCGATCCCGCGACCCTCGGATCAGCAGCCGAGTACCTTAGCCACTAGACCGCCGTGGCGGGGCGGGGCTTGCTATGAAAAAGAGGGAAAAAAAAACACCTAATAAAAATAAACATCCAATATAACATCAAGCTTAGAGCTTCATCATGTATGTGTGCTATCATGAGATAATTTTAGTATATAAAGTGTCATTTAACGATAAGAATAATGATGATCGTCAATTAATTTGAGGTAGGTACGCACTGCATTGGGTACGCGGTGTGAAGAAGAAAGAAAGAAGAAAGAAAGAAAGAAAGAAAGAAAGAAAGAAAGAAAGAAAGAAAGAAAGAAAGAAAGAAAGAAAGAAAGAAACGAGTTACATGTGGACCCGCACGGGATATTTGGGTCTGAGCCATTCCACCGTTGGGGAAGTATTTGTGCTGTGTTCGACAGCATTTGACTCATTCACTCTTTCCCAAATCCACAAAAAGTTAAACTTTTAATAAAACCCACCAGGGCACCGTGTCCAGGCGCCGTTCTCCTATAATTAAAGAATAAGAGGCAGTGGCACTGTCGCATCCATGTACGAATCCTCCTGTTATGTCATTTTACCAGCTGCTGAAGCAAGTTTCTTCAGTAGGAGTATTGATATACCGGCGACGTAACAGTGGTCACCATGCGTCGCTTCCGAGGCCTAAATAGGAAAGGCTTGACAATGTAGCTGTCATCCCAATCGAGTAGCTTGAATGTGGCTGCTGGCTACGAATCCATAACAAGAAAAAAAAAGAACTCATGTAAAAAGAACCTTTTTTAGAGCGACAGCGTGCCTCGTTTACGCAGTAAATGCGAACGGCCTATTATATGCAAGGCGCATTACGACAGAAACAATTTGAAATGACATTTCAGATGTTTTCGGCACTTCCACGTACGACACATTTATCGGCTTTCCGGCTAGTATGCACCTTATAATAACAATGACGTGGAGGAATATCAAAAAATAATAATGATTGCTGAGCAAGGATGGTGATGGATGGTTTTCCATATGATTTCCATGACAATCGCCATGCCAACATTGCATACGTCAAACTGCACAACCGAGCCAATGCGGTGAAGTTACGTATCTTGGGATTCCTTAAGCTAGTTTTTTCCCCTTTTCGCAATATTGCTCTTCTCTCGTTGCAGTGTAGCAAACGGAGCGGGCGTCTCGTTAACCACTTCATTTTTTCTATCTACTCGCATTCTCCGTCTCTCTCTCAACAACAAACAGCTTAACTTGGAAGAATACATGAAATGAGGATAAATAGAGAAACTCGCTCTGGATATGGTGGATTGGAAATCGTTGGGAGAGGCCTTCGTCCTGCAGTGGACCTAAACAGGCTGATGATGATGGTGATGATGATGAGAGATGCTTCGTTGCTCTGTTGACATTATTTAATACACGATTTTTGAGGTCAAACGGTGCATTCAGCTTCTTAGGCAAAACGTAAAATCATAGTCTACAAGAGGATATTAGAAGTGACCGTGACATAACTCGCATTCGCGCCATTAATTGAGCAGGAGGGTATTGGAGAGAAGAAATAAATATTAAAACTGCAGGTGTGGGAGGTACGAGCTCTAGTAGAAGGGAAGTGTGAAAAAAAATCGTTCTTGAAGGGCGCACACACCACCGTACCATTACGAGGATCGGTACTAACGTTTGCAGCCCAACTGTCTCTATGTAGGCACTTCCCGTTTCGCTCTCGTTTGAGGTCGTAGGCTCTACGTGTGACGACCTCTTACACGGCGACCTTAATGTCACTGTACACGGGACGCCGCATTGAGAGTCAGGCGCTATGTATGAGAAGATGTCAACACTTCGGCCGGCGTACGCCCTGCATAAGGACATACGAGTCTCATTTGCGATGCAACAACCTTCACCTTGACTTCGTTATATGCCTGAGGGGCGGGATCGACCCTGACAAGAATTTGGTCTGGCCTCTTTGACACCGTCAACAATCACGCTCCCTGTGTAGGCGCATGAGAACGCAAAGGAGAATATTGTTTATAAGCGGCGCGCGAGTCATATTGCTTCCTTTGCAGCTTCAGGGACTTCCGAGCCGGTAGTGCCTATATCCGCCAGTGACCTTGCTGATGACGCTGCCAGCAAAGCACGGGAGAAAACAAGCATTGTTTGCACGCCTTTACGAACGTTCGATGCGGACACCTAAACGGTGGCGGCCAAATTGGCGCACACCTGTGCAGACTCGCCATAAGGGGAAATTGCAGGGGAAAGGGACTGAAAACGATTGAAACGAGAGAAAGGCCGTAGTGGAGGGCTTCGAGAAATTTCGCCACCTGGGGTTATTTAAAGTGCACCGACGGCACACAGTACACGAGCCTTTGGCATTTTCGCCTCCATCGAAAATGCGACCGCTTCGGCCGGGATCGTTTAACGACTTGGAGTACCAAGTACTTTACTGTTGGGCGAGCTGTAATATATATATAGCTGTCCCTGTAAGCGGAGAAATGACATTTACCTTTACGTATTTAGAGAAATTTCTTATAGCACAGATGTTTAACACCGATAACATTACAACACAACATTATAGCATTGCAACACAAGTTTTCATGCATGACGTCCGATAACGAGTACCGCAACACAGAGTTCAGTCACACAGCAATGCAGCCTATATAACAGAATGTTCTACATATTCATAGACATATGCAAACGAGTAGCAACAAGAAAAGCGCCAATCAGGTGCAAGTATGTACACATTATATGTATGTATATATGTACGCATTGTAAATATACATGACATTGCTGCCAGCGCTAAACGATGCATCAGCCTTCCAAAACCAGGCAAGGCGAAAGACATGCTTCGTACGTTTTATCAGAGACCGACGTAAAAGGGCAAGACCAATGCCGAAGGAATTATTCCTCAGCGAGAAAGACCATTTCATCCGGCAGAACAGACAGAAGCTCTGAGTAAAGTCGCTCTAGGATGGGAAAAAGAGCGCGACGGTGACGGCCTGCTGCAACCGCCGCGCAGCGGTTGCGGCATAGGCAGAAGGCACCTGCGACAATAAGAAGGCGAGCAAAACGATCTCGCGAACAATGCCCAGACGAGACGAAGCGATTTACACCGAGCCCACGCAATCCGGCATTCACGGCCCTCCAGAAAACAGGATCAACGGCAGATTGCCTCAGAACGTGTATATTAAATCCCTTTAGCTCTCATGCGATCATTCTCAAGCAGTGATGAACGACATCGCCATGTCCTGGATTGTGTCCTCTTTCGTAAAACCGTGTGTGCATGAAATAAGCGCGGGCTTCAAGCGTGTCATTTAGACGCGCATTAGTTGTTTTTTTTGACGTGCTTCCAAAATGTGCTGCTAAAACTGCTTCCAAAACACACATTACGCATCTGTGAGAGAAGCACATGTTTTCCTTTCGTTGCAGTGTCCACTGCCACACAATGCAACGAAAAAAAAAAAACATTCATTTTGTGAAGTTGGGATATGTCCGCTGAAGGCAAGAACAAGAAAGGACCTGTAGATATTCCACACGCCTATACATCAGGTAAAATATGTGGGAACTACAGTGTTAAGGTTGTTTCGACTACTGCCAAGTAAACTAGGGCTCATATGCGCGGCCATCCAACAGAATAATACGCGTAAAAAAGAGATCGGAAGGACAGGCATTTTTACTCCAAAACGCCGCCAGAGAAATGCGCGCCGCACGGCCGGAATCTATATCGTTGCGTGCAGCGATTCTACGTAGAGACGGCAGGCTGTTGTAGCAACAGTAACTTAATCCAAAGTAAAATGACGTTAGCCGGATGATCGCCAAATACCCTATCGTTGCACAATATGTACTCTCAGAGTAGACCAAAATTCGACGAACGAAAGCATGTGTGTGCGTAAAAAGACGCAAAAGGGCGCTTAGGAACCCATATTGTGAATAGCGAGATTCGGTTTAGCGCATGAATAGCAGTACTGTAAAGTCCGTATTTGATTGCTCCATCCCGAAAGACGGCACACGTCGAATTTTCTATGCAATACAAACTATTCAAAACTGGCGCCGATCGAGAAAGATATTTTAGATAACCATCCCAAGTCTCCGACAGGAAGTACTATGCCTTAAAGCTTTTGCAAAATTTCTCCTCAAGGTGACGATTTGCGATATTCATTTCCTTATAGAACCATGAGGGGGTTCAACGCTCTTCCGTCAAATATGGTAGGTATACAGACCGGTTTCACTGCACCTTGATTGTTTAACTGAACGTCATTTGATGCATTATCGGCAAAGGAGATTTAATTTTTCATTTTCATTTTTCATTTATTTGGACATTTTCACTAAATGCCCACAAAGGGGGCAAAAGGAGAGTGTGTCTCCTGACTTGGCCCACTCTTCGTGAGGAATTTCGGGCGCTTACTGCATACCGTTTCGTATTCCTTTCTTTTTTCGCCATACTGCTGCCTTTCAATTGAAATCGAGTCTTTGTGTTTGCTCGTTTTCGACTGAGCGCGTGCCTGCTCAGAACGTCCTCCTTTTACGACATAGTTACATTTCGAAATTTAACGATGCTAGTCCGTTACTTTATTGAGCCTCATGTGGACCTATAACGGGCTTGCCATGATGCAGAACCTTTGCGTCTTTACGAAATGACGCAGTTCGGCGTGCCCCGCGTGAGCGCAGTGAGAAAGCCTCCGCACTCACGCCAATTGTCCATCTGCGACAAGAGGCTCGTAACACCATCATGTTAACATAATACTTTGGAACGTTAAATACTTTTTTCTGGACTCCAGAGGAGCACGTCCACGAGAACTATTTAACGTCACAAAGTGTTATTTTAGCACGATAGCTTTACGAAGCTCTTGTCGCAGAAAACCCACTGCCGGCGCCAGCGCCGGTGTAGGCGTCCCCGCCGGAAATAATTACCTCCAGCTACCATTGTGTTTCGCGCGCAGCAACCGAACGCCCAATACCTCCACTTGACACAGCTGCGTTAGTCGACAAAATTCCATTTCTCAATGTAAAATCTATCAGAGAATCGCAAACTGAGTCTTAATCAACACGCACGCGCAATATAGCTCTGTAACATAAAGGTTACGAGAAAACATAAGTCTCTTGCAAGCAGGCGATGCGAGCGGAGTCCAATGACGTTATAGCGTTTGCTCTTAAGTGCAAACTTTAAATGTCTCCCAACTTTCATCCAACGACGCACGGCCTGCAGGCGTTTTGGGTATGAATTCAGCCCCACGCACAAATTGACAGCCGGGTTGCGATGCACAGTCGCGGTTAAGCGAGACATGCTTTCACAAAGAGTCACACATGGACCTCCAGCCATGGCTCGCGAAGGAAAAAAAGACAGCTGCGGGGAGTGGCGGAAAGACACGCTACGATGCTATCTCTTCTCGGCCGAATAACAACGAGTCACTCGTGCGGCACAATTCACGCCGATAGTCACAGCTGTGTTTGCAGTAGCCTCATTGATTATGCAATGTCTGTGTACGTACCCGGCGTGGGGTATAGTGCGTGACTGTTGTGACGTACGTCTCTAAAAAAGAAAAAAAGAAGTTCGCGTTCTTTTTCTCGTTGTGCACGTCAAACTCCATACGAGCTCAAAACAAGTTCTTTACTTACCCACCTGCTTTTATTTAGTGCAAACGGAGCCGAACCGTAAGTGCTCACGGCAGAAGCTGTTTACGAGTTGTTGTGGAGGGAAATCGGCAATTTTGGCATGAAAGTGCATTCTGCTGAAGAAAGACTAGTGAAGCGTACAGGGAGCCAGTATTTTTGTGCGAGGTGCTCATCAGATTTCCTCTTGGGAGCTGGTGCTGTCGCGCTTTGGTCAAGTAGAATGGGATGCCACGGTTTGAGAAGCCCGCTTTCCTCAGCGCAACCAGTAGACGCATTTTTTTCAATGCTTGCTCGTCTGACCAGTGCACACGAGGAAAGCGTCTGGTCTCGCAATTTGTGAGTCTTCGAGACCTTTTTAGTCTCTAGCCGACCAATTAGCGTCTTTTATAAGGACCTGAATAAGTCGTCAGGTTGCGGACGGTTGAATAGCCTAAATATACAGGTAATGCGAAGGCAACAATACAGCACCATCATACAAGGCTAACGCAGTGCAATGCTCATCGCTAGAGATCATCTTTATTGGGATTTCGGAAGCCGGGTTAAAAATACCATTGCATGCACCAACCGAATGAGTCTATTGCTGCTGCACGCTTGCAGAAAGCTTCTGTACCGACGATGTTTTCTGAGAAAAAAATATGATTTCAAGATAAAGTAGTTGTATTTGCGCGCACGTCTCTATGACCAACGCCAACGTCCTAGATAAAATCGGTTCGACATTTATCTTATTAATGAAGAGATATAAATAACATTTTCCATGAATCTGCGGTGCAAGTTATATTCCTCATTACTCTGCATAGTTGGTCATGCCGTTCTTCTATATCAGTTGCTTTTTGATAAGAATGCATCCGTATAAATTAAGTGGAATTAACGTTTCGCAGCAGATACCAAGTCACAATGTATCTCCCCGGCATGGGTTTATGATATCATATTATGCTTCTCGTAATTATTTAGTTCGATCCTGCGAGGTAAATGTTGTTGCACAGGTGGAAAAGATATGGCGTCATTAAATGGTTAATGTTTCTGAGGTTTTATGTACGTAAGCCACACAAGGTCAGTGGATTCGCTGTAATGGTAAACATTCTCGAATTACCTGTCTTGTTTTCGGTCATTTGGAACCTCATTGCTCCTAATTTATCCACAAGGACAGCTTTTTACTTTTCTCAACATCAAATAGTGGCAGTACATTAAACCTGTAGTTTCGCTCTGAGCCGTCTTACGCCACAGACTCTATGCTACCGCAGCGGGTCATTTAGTTAGAGTCCGCTGTTTAAGTATCTACAAATCATTGCGCTTTCGCGTTGGTATCAAATCTTGCGTCTGAGTGAGCAGCTGTGCTTAGATAACGTTGTCCTCATTTTTTTTGTTCATTTGCTCTCACAGCGGCTCTAAAACACAGAGTGACCTTGTCGTCTGCAAAACTAGGAATACGTAGAAGGTTTGGGAGCTAAAACCTGCCGTGGGTTGATTACTCTGTCGCGTGAAAATGAGGTCATTCTCTTCAGTAAAAAACATAACTAAGAAACCTCTGCATGAAAGCACTCCTCTTCGTAAACCCTCCGTAAACATGATCGATCACTGGCACCCATATATGCACGAACTAATGGTTACAAACACAGTTATTTTCCTAGAATGGTTAAAGAATGGAATTCACTGTCTCAGGAGATTTTCGCAAATGAAAATTTTCCTGCATTACTGGAAGATTACCTATTTGGTGTTCAGTGTTCAAATGTGCTGAAATTTTGTTGCTGTTTCACAGACACTGCTGTCTCTTTTAGCGTGTCAATTGTGTTTTTTTTTTTGCAACGAATTCATGTTTTCTCATTGTTGCTGTTACAATTCATTTGATCTTTTTTTCACCCTTACTGCTTGAACCCAAATGTTGGTAAAATTAAAAATAAGCTCTAATTTCACGTGACTTAATAAGAACTTCGAGGCTGCCGACATGGCCGGCAGCCATCGCCAAGGTATTTCTACATTGCTAATTAGGTCTCATGTTTTATGTTCCCACACTGTGATATCATTATGAGGTTGGCGTATCGAAAGACTGCGCAATGGATGTTGACGAAATGGACCACTGGGGTAGCTCAGCATGTAGAAGTATAGCGCTGCTGAAACGACCCTGAAACACTTTTTGAGTAAGGTAAGAAAATGATGCTGATCAGCCACGGCGAATCCTGCAAAAGTGTGCGCCACATGTCCTTGCACCGCACGCATCGGGGAATTCGCAATGTGGCTTCAAACGCAGCCTGAAAGCGCGCGCTCTTCTTTCAACAAATGACATCAGTGGGGGCACAGGTTGCGCCTGTTGAGACAGCATTCGGTAGGGACGGAATCTATGACTTCGTTTAACGCGACCAATGCTCCACCAACTGAGCTACGATGGCTGTCATTCTCCCATTGACTTTATTGGGTATTTACGTGGCTCTAATCCTGGGGCTGCTATTCAAGGACGACATTGTTAAAAATGCAGTTAGAAACCGCTTGCTCTTACGTCAGCACATTACAACATTAGGAAAATATGGCTTATGTAGTTTGTGTTAGTTTCATGGTCGCGCAAACATTCCCTATAATGATTATATTGTTCGTACTGAGTTCGATAAAGAATATTTATGTCCCTCTCTTGAAAAATTAGGTGAGGTTTGATTCTGCTAGTCTAGTTTTTTTCTGCTAGCCTCTTTTTTTAATTCTTCATATCTGCCGCTTCCAGTGCGCTTGTCCGAACGAAAGCGGCGAGAAAACGCTTATGTGTATGCTTAAGTAGGGTGCGGGGGAGAAGGGGAAGGGCTCGGAAACTCCGCTTATGCTGGACGTATGCGAAATATTTTTCCAGCAAGCTATTTCTGAGACTATCAGCTTCCACATTGAGGTCATGCGCAGGTTACTTGGAAAAGGCGCAATTATAATATAGGTGCCCGAAATTACATCAAGGACCCCTCTACTGTGTACCTCGTAATATTACGGTTTTGGCACGTAAACCACCATGTTATTATTATTAAATAAGAGGCACTCTATAGCGCACTTAAAGGGCAACTCCGGCCGTTTTTTCGCCATGTTGTGATATCAATGTTTTCCAATGGTACTGACGGTCCTGTAGCAGCGAGGGTGGTTCAGTTTGCTCAGAAACGCACCAATAATTTTAAATAAGCAACTGAAAGTCGTCTTGAAAGCAAAACAGAAACAGGTAGATGCTTCGTGGAGTGCATGCGGTGACGTCGGAACTTTCCCGTCACCAGAAATATGGAATTGGCGCCAAGGAAATGCCAGTGGCGAGGTCATCCGACAATTTATTCAGTTATGAGAGCTTTTCTGATCTTGACATCGGCTATTTGAGCGCTGAAGTAATTACGTTTTCACTCTTGAAAAATCACTGGCTCGGGTAGCAAAGGAGAGGGGATGACGTCAAAAACACAGGGTGGCCCGCGTGAAAATCCGCTAAACATTTTTAAAATTCATTTACAGGAAATATGAATGACCTATATCCACCTGACTTGGCATATATCATTACAGTACCGAGAGAGAGAGAGAGAAAACTTTAATGAATAAATTGATCAGTGGACACTGAAAAATCGCCGGAGTTGCCCTTTAAGTTACCTTGATCACGTGGGAAGACGTGAGGCGTTTGCTTCCCCAGATTTATTTATCCTTGCTTTTAGCATGTGCGACGACAGACGCTGTCGCTTTTGCCGCTGTCTTCTATCGCGCAATAGGCCCACGTACGTGTAGTTCCTGTCCATCCACATTTCTCCACTTGCCTGTGCTGTTTTGTTAGTCGACGTCGCTGTCCCTCTCGCAACAGACGCGATACTCACTGCGGCTTTTTCCTTCCTCGTGCTTACTTCTCCGCTTTATTCCCTTATCCGACTCTATAGCAGGTGCTCACGCATAAGCAGCATAAAGTATTTACTGCGCTGGAGCTCTGCTTAGGAAATCAAATGCTGTTGCCCTGAATAGGCAAAAAGCAGAGAGCAACGTAGGATAAACAAGGGATCGCAATCACACCGTAAAACAAACACAGTGCGTGTAGGAAGCTGGCGAAGCGTGAGAAGAAGTAGGTCACAAGCACGGTTGTAGGCGCGATACTCACAGTAAGAGCAACGGAATGGATACCAAGAGAGGGAAAACGTAACAGAGGCAGGCAAAAGATTAGATGGAGCGATGAAATTAAAAAGTTTGCAGGCATAAAGTGGAACCAACTCGCTCAGGATAGGGTGGATTGGAAATCGTTGGGAGAGGCCTTCGTCCTGCAGTGGACCTAAACAGGCTGATGATGATGACGGTTGTAGGTGCTTTTGTGTGCAAATTGTCGCTGCTGTTGTATACGTGAGAGATACACGTGCGAGGAACTTATCTTCCACACATGTTTGACGTAGCGGCCAGCATCGTCGTTTATGTATCCGTCTCTTTGTGTCCCTTATGGTCGTATCTATCGGCACGCCGAAAGTCCATGTGCATAGCCGCCATATTTAGTTCGATTTCGCTTGCACAGTTGGGCGTATCGTGGTACTTGTCATTGTTTACCTGATACGGTTTTCTTGCTCCGTTGCGTAAGGAAACGAAGCGGTAGTATTGCTGCGCTAACCAATTTTATAGTAACAATCGAGATGTTACGGCAGAAGAACTCGAGTTCATATAACCGTAAACCTGACATGATTTGTGCGCTTCACCGAACATTCGTGGGCTACATCCTACGCAGTAATATGTTGAACTTACTAGGTGGGCTCGTGCAGCACGCAGTACTACGTACTACGTACAGTACGAGACTAAACCGCCCAGGTGATTGGTATGGCTTTAGGAAGCTCAACTCAAAGACATCTCTAAAATCGTGTCCTTGCGCTCTCTTCGTTTGGAACCTACTCTAAACGAAAACTTTAATTGGATATATCTTCAGATTACAGATTTAGACGTTTAATGTTGAACGACCGACTCCAACGGCGTTCCTCGTAAAGGAATAGTTCGTAATCGAATGTTGTGTGTGTCTGCTGGACAGAGAAAATACGCCTTTCTGTTCAGTTTACGTTACCACACTCTCCTATTTATTTTTTGCTTCCTTAAACGCTTCTCTCACAACCACAAATCCGTGACGTGGAGAAAAAGCGTTACAACTGAGATGCACGAAACGTACAGTATTTTAAGCTCAGTCAACGGCACTAGTATATTTCAAGAGTGATCACTTCGCTACAAGGCTCTCGTAGTTGCGTTCGCCCGGCCTTATCCACTCCGCGTAGTCTCGACAGCACACACGCATCTGCGAACTCGTGCAGTGAGGCAACCAGCTGCGCCTTGCATTATATCCATGTAAAAAACTCGAAACGAAAACCACCGCAGTTGTGAATCAGCTGAGATCGCCACTTCAGCCCGTGACCGTCTCAAAAGGAAAGCTGCTTAGCAAACGAAGTTGCAGCGAACGTACGAAACAAATGCTCGTTGCAAAACTGTGTAAGACACAGGGCTGGAGTAAATGCTCAGCTTGCAAATGCAAGGCACAGTAACGTATTCGTTCATTTTCTGAATGGAAGCAGCAATATAAAACAAAAACTATCCACGTTACAAAGTTGTTCTGGCAAACAATGAAGGGTATTTTCCCACAACCTGATTCAGTCGGAGGCCGCTACCCGTGACCCTTAGATACACTGCAGTGTTTCGAAATTGTGCATATATGCGAAACGCGGGATTCGCGGACGATGTCTGGTGATGCCTCTTTCTGCGAGATACAGAGTAACATGGCTCTACGTTTCTAGTCAGGCAAATGTACCTCGTCGGCTTTGACAAATGCGGTTACGTCTGCACGGCTGGTGTCGTCGTAGGACGATGCGGTGCAAGGTGTTGCTACGTGCGCTGATTCTGCTATTATACTTCCTGTCGACGGCGGATACGTGCATGCATGACAGTTACATTTGTGCGCTTGATGCATTCGGTAAAACTGCAAAATTATTTACGATGCAGTCAGTCTCCTTAGAGCAGAACCAATATCCGCGGAGTGCCTTTACTCGGACGCCTGCCGCTAGGCATCAGAACGTGCCACATTTCAGCAGTGTTTCGGTAACCACTCCTACTTCTGTGGCATGTCTTGAGATCAGACATGCTGCTGACTACACTGGTGTACGCGAGCTATCGATGTATTAGCGCTATCTTTACGCCGCGAGATAATCGACTTATTCTTGAATAAAGAAATGAACATGCACTCGACCTGTCCTGAAGCGGCGCATTCTGTGAGCGTCCAAGCCGCAAATTCAAAACGCGATGTGAGACGGGGACTGTACATATATTTTTTGTCGACATGTTGTGCAGCATGGACCGGACAGCGTTCACAGCTGGTTCACGGCGGGCGCCTGTGCCTTGTCGGCCTTCTTCGCTCTGGCCCCGTTACGAGCCTTCGGCGTCCTCTTCGTGGCCATCATGCAGGAGTTCGGCGCAAATAGGGAGGAGGCCTCGTGGACACTTATGCTGCTGGGCGGTGCGAGGGTGCTCTCGGGTGAGTCAATAACCTTTTCATTGTCTTAAGCCTTACGCGGTGCATTGTGAGTAATTTACTAAAAAGAAGAAATACATGTAGCAAATTCACACTCAAAATAGCTCAACTGCATAATGAAGAACACCTTTGCGGGCATTTATTTGTATACCGTTTGCTTGAGTTGTAGCACATGTGCATTAAATGTACATCGATTGAGGGGACTGGAACTTTTTTTTTTTTGAAATCAACCGTTCGCCTATTACAACATTAACAAGACATAACCGGTAGATTGAATGGAGGTGTTGGAGCAGGCGTGTTTAGCCTTGTATACATAGCCGGGACTTGTTCTGAATGAGCTCCCTGTGGATAGTACGAAATTTATTTCTGGGGTTTAGCGTCCCATAACCACGATAAGATTATGAGACATGACACAGTGGAAGGCTCCAGAAATTTCGACCACATGGGGCTGGGGCTCTTTAACCTGCACTGACATGGCAACTACACGGGCCCCAATATTTCTCCTCCATCAAAATGCGGCCGCCGCGGCCGGGATTCGATCCTGCAACCTTCGGATCAGAAGCCGTGTGCCACAGCCGTTAGAGCACCACGGCAGGGCGAGTTGTTCAGGGCACGGGTGTGTTAGCGTGTATTACACGCAATGTATCTCGACCGTTTCATATTATTCGACTAGCGCAGAAGCAACGCATGCAATAAAATGGGTCCAATGCGCGTGCCCACCTTGCTGCTTTCGTCATGTGTGCGTAAGCCAAATAATGTTCTTGTAATATTTTAGCATTGCAATGAGCGTAGACCACAGCGTGATGGCAGACTTCACGTGTTGCACTTTGCAGGCGTGCTTGCCGGTCCCCTTGCGCACCGATTCACGACCAGACCGGTCATCCTCTTGGGCAGCGTCATCTCGGCTGGTGGCGTCATGCTGGCCTACTTTGCCACAAGCATGTGGAGTCTTCACCTTACGCTAGGCGTTCTTCATGGTGAGTATAACACAGTGGTGAGCTGGTGATGTACTAGTTTCCGTTACTTTAGCGGCTGTTCTTAAAGGGCCACGACGGAGGCGGCTATAGAGGTAACTGTAGATGTCGTTTTCCGTAAATGATGACGCACCTGCTCATTAAGAAAAAGGCGCGATATTTCCACAACGAATCCTACGTTCTTTTAAGCGAGAAGGAGTCACGCAGTCCTCGGATGATTATCGATGTTACATTAACTAACCGTGACGCAGAATTAGCAGCATTATTTTGTTACCGCACTTCCAGGGTGTTGCTTTTAAAGTAGTTAAGTCACGACCTCGCCTTCGCAAAACATTTTACTGTTCCTTCATTCCCCGGTAGTATTTGTATCATCCCCGAAGAGGAGCCCGTCCGCAGACATGCTCCTACTTAGTTTAATTATCATTAACAAGTTGAACGCTAGGAATGTTAAGAACCATTTGGTTTTAAGGAAGAGCCAGGCCTGCGCGGAACCGCAGGACAGTGACAGCGTAAGCTGGAGGAGCTGCTTTCTTAGAGGCCACTTTAAACGCTTGAGGAAACTAGTGCAAGTAGAAGTGGTAGGTATCTCCTGCGCCATAACTTACCATTTTACCAAGTAGGGAAGTACCCACTACGCCATAATTACAAGTGCCTCCGTAATGGGTTCAGAGCTACAAAGCACGCAGCCCTGTGTTCTTTCAAATGATTGCTCGACCTCGTTATACAATCCATTTTCGCGTCGTGTAGCGGCGTATTACTATTTTCCAACGTAACATTACGTTTGTTAATGCGATTCCGCGGCAGACGTTATACCTGTTTAGGTCTTTTAACGATGATTTTTCAACCCCAGTGGTAGAACACTCGACTGCCACGCAGAGAGTGTGGGTTCGAATCCAGGCAGAGGACAAGTTGGAATACTCGTCGGTCCTGGTTATTTTTTTTTTCTAAAATTTGCAGCGATAGTGGTCACGGACACCGGCGGCGGCGGCGGCGGACAACTACGGCCAAAAACGAACGTTGTTGTGATCTCATAACAGCTTACGCTATAAAATCTCCCTCGTTTCAAAGTAGCTGTCTCAGATCGAGTATGACAGAGCAGTTTTACTTTCGAAATTTACCATATAAAAGAATAATAAAGACTCATATATTGAAACTGCATCGCAGAAATATCCTTCAGCTTGTGCTAAACATACACTGTGCGGTAGCCTTCCGTAGTTCCAGGGGGTCCAATCACGTAAACAAATTGACGCTTAATATTTCATTCCTAAACGCGTACAACATCGTAGGAGGTAAGGGTTACACACACATACACAGACAGACAGGCAGGCAGAGTGAAACCGAGAGAGAGATAGGCGCACTGTTAGGCATTCTTGCTGCTATGATCCACTGCAGCCATGCCCTAAGCAGTGTCGACTATTCCTGTAACACATTACAGCGTTTCATATCAAATTGTTATATCTTCGAGCTGATATATTTGCTGACTACAAGTAAAATGTAGGGAAGAACGAGAAAAACTCTCATGACAACGAAAAGTACAAAGAACACGAAAATACGGCGCGGTTTCTTTGTCTTATCTACAAGCTTGCGCGCCTTGTTTGCGGAGTGCCTGCACTAACATGTTCCTATAGAGCATACAAAAATAGCAGATAGACAACGTAGCGCACGAACGAAAATTCATATAAAAACCTTCGCTCTCGCGTTTGCAGAGCAGCCAGTAAGATTTCATAACTTCAGTGAGGCCGGAGTGTTATAACCCGTTGTGGTATAGTGAATCTAAGCACTGCAGTAAAAGCTTAGGAAGGAAATAATATGATTGCGCTCATATTTCGTGCACCTCTTTGAAACAGTTCTGCGCCGATAGCCCTCGAAATATCGGAACTAGTAGTTAGATATTGAACATTCTAGAATAACAACCGCATTTCACTGCTAAGAAATTTTCCACGTACTTGCAGAATATTTCGTATTTTTACAGTGTCGGAGCTCCTGTGCATGGGATGTGCAGCCCGTGTGTCTTGTTTATATATACAAATACTCTGTACAGTTCGTAATAGTAAAAAAAATAATTATGTGGGTGAACGGGCTGAGCGTAGCACATGTGATTTTTTGTTGCACAGTTCGCTGCTATTTATTGCCTGCCATAGGCTGTTCACAATGCTCTGTGAACGCACCCATTAAAATGCAGACATGGTGCTTTGGGTATAGAAAGTAAATGAATAAATAAAGGAGGTCATGGAGAAGCCCCTGCAGACTACAAATATACTATGAGCAACCTACACTGCTAAAACATTCAATAAATGCATCGTACACCAGTGTGTTTAGCTCTTTCCTGCTTCTATATGTGGTAACGATTGCCGGGTATGCAACATCAAGCGCCACGTTCATCTGCACATTCGTGCACTCACTCAGGTACAGGAATGCGTGTTAAAGAGAGGCAGGACTCATGTGAAACAAATACGTCAGATCCACCTATTGTGGGAATGGGTGTCATACCAAACAGCCAGCGAGGAAACATTGCGTGTGGCCACTCTTTTTGCACTCGGCCAAGCGTTACAAGCAGGATGAACGCTTTTGTGCAAAGTGCATGAGCGGTGTGTGCTTAACGTGGCGTAAACAGGAACGGTACGTTTTTTAAGTACTCATCACGAAGACAGTGCAGTAGGAGCGTTACATAACAAACTGCCAGGAGTCAATAGCGATCGCCCATGAGACGCAAAGGGGAAAGCCATGAAATATGGTAGTATGACTTGGGACCTAAAGCCTCGAACCGAAGAGATTCTTTTAGCAGTGGAATATCACGTGATTGTAATTCAGCATGGACTAAAAGGTTAACATTCACGCGCGCTTGGTACCCGCAGACACATGGCTCATAAACCCCACAGGGCCATATATGGTCATTAGCCACAGATGATTTCATCACCTTTAATCGTGATTTAATTTACTAACACGCTATGCTATTGATGCATGATTTATTCTACAATTAACTTAAGAACGCAACTTTATCAGAGGTAAGGTAAAGTGTGCTAGACACGAAGAAACTGTAATTTCATCGGGATGTGCCGCAGTCAGCGGAATCGGATTTCTGTGGCTCACATGATAAATTTGGATTGCGGTGGAACTTGTGAGAGTGATAGTTCTGCAATAAAATGAAATAGATTGGCCTAAAGAGTTATGGTTTCCTGTTTTAATATTTAGAGCTTCGATATGGTATATGCGAGCCGCAGGTAACAAAATATCACAGTAAATGTAGGTGAGTAAAGAACACCCATGTTCTCATGCACAGCTAACCACATTCGTCTTATGCCATGAGGATTGTGACAGCTTGACGAAGCTCTTTCCAAACTACCGTGGTAGCCCGGCGGCAAGTGGGCTGGCTTGCTAATCTCGAGGTCGATGGCGGGCCGCGGCGCTTACATTTTGATGGCGACGAGATGCAACAGTACAAGCCAGTGTACTATGACCTGTGTCCACATTAAGGAGCTCCTGGTTCTCAAAAATTAAGCGGGAGTACCTCGCTACGGCTTGCCTACGAATCATTTAGTGGTTTTTGCACAGACGACTCCGGCGGTTATCGAAGCTCTTCCCGGCGTTGCTTCCTTCGGCAGGTTTCGGCTCCGGCATCGTGTACGCCATGAACCCGGTGCTGATCAGCGAGCACTTTGTCAAGTACCAGACGATGGCCACGGGTGTGTGCTTCGCCGGCTCGACGCTGGGCAGCTTCGTGTTTCCGAAGCTGATCGAAAAGCTCATCGCGTGGTACGGCTTTCAAGAAGCTATGCTGATCTTCGGCGCCATTATCCTCAACGCGGCTGCGTTCAGCCTATTCCTGCGTCAGCCCCTTTGGCTTAAGCGATGCGACAGCTCGGTGGAATCGCTCAACACAGTGGTCAGCACTGACGAGAAGTCGTCGCTGGGATTGCCCTACGTCATTCCAACGCGTCTAGACGGAGGTAAGCTGACGTCCATTGGAGGCGTCCTTTTCACTTCTAAATCAAGCAGTAAAATTCGCGTGTTCTAGTATGTGATAAAACGCATCCTTCCCCGTAGCCTGAGAGTAGAGGCCAATAGGTAGAGGTAGCCCGCTGCACTTATGTATCCAGATTTCGATATGAAGCGCATGTTAAACCACATAGATTTCATACTGGGCTGCTGCAATTTCACGGGCATGCACAGTTAAAAAAAGAACTTTAATATGCACCGTCAGGAGTGTTTAAGTCGCGATCGCTGTCGAAATGTATGGGTACCCTTGGAAACTAACCCTGCGTGCTACAGATGCCGATGTCGAAGTCTAGGCTTTCTTACGGCGCGGGGTGAAATTCCGGGAGCAACCAATACGTCACCGCCACCCTCCACCCTTCGTGTCTTTACTCCTTCGAGCATTTCTCAGCGATTCGCCGGAGTCTATTATCGTAAAGGGAAGACATTACGAGCAATAAAAAATGGCAAGGTCTTAACTGCGCTATAGGCCTATAGCTATGCCGCTGGATGCCAGAACAACCTGAGTAGCATGTGCGCGGTCGTACCATGCAGTTTTGAATATGGCGACGCAGCTGCGGCTTCGTACTTGTTGACGTCGCACACCGCACGTCTGCATAGAAGGCCCTGTTCGTGCTACTAGAGTAGAGGCCGTGTTTTCGTATTGAATCCCGGATATTTGTGGAAATGAAGGTATTAAGGGAGATGTACCTAAGATGCTAAAGTAGGATACGTAGAGTGATCGTTTTCTGGCATCTTTATATAGGCGCAGGGTACATGTTAGTTGAGCCAACCTATACTTTAAGAAGGCCTAGTGGTGGATTACAAAAGCTTTAGGCGAAAATATGATATGAATAGTGCCAAACGTTTAGCTAACATCGTTGCAGTCACACTGCCGAGATATACTCGGTGTATTAACATTCTTTTCATAAACTATTTACGCTCATCCACACTACTCTGCTAATTTTTGATAAATGACAGCGAAATTGAAAGTATTATTGACAAAATAATGTTGATATAAGCGAAGAATTAATACCGATAGATGATAAAGGTGATCGTTCTGCATGGATTACCGTGTTCTCAGCCACCAGTCCACCTGCCATTCTGCTCTCGCACTTTCTCGTGCTATCGAAGTTTCTAAACAACCCGTCTGCTGTGGCCTAGTGACTACGGCACTTCACTGGTGACCCGAAAGGCGACAGAAAATAATCCTGGACGTGGCGGCGTACATCGGTGTAGGCTCAATCCAAGAAGTCCATGTATTGTGCGACATCAGTGCACGTTAAGGAACCGCAGGCGGTCGAAATTTCCTTAGGCCTCAACTACGGCATCTCTCGTAATCCAACGTAGTTTTGTGGCGGAAAATCCAAGGAACTATAATTACTTTAAACCGCAACTAAGGTGCATAATGAGAAGTACCTTTAAATACGGCCCCCAACGGCTCAAGCCTAGGTATCGCTCTCTCACAGCGGCGGTCGGATTACCAAATAGGAACATTTGCTTTTCTCTGAAAAAATATGTGTATGCATACAGGGTGTTTTTTTTAGCTGCAACACATTTTTAAAATTAGAAGAACATAAATCGCGGGAATGCCTTGTGTACCATTCGAGTGTACGGGTTGGCGGCCTCTAGATATAGAACAATTACCGCACTTGTATACATAATTAGCGAAATTGCGCTAATTAACTCTTTAATTATCAGCAATTCGTGGCTACAGTAAATGAGTACTTTGGAGCCCGTCCTCGACACTACCTGTCCCAACGATCAAATTTTGAATAGCGGAGTGCATCTCGGAGCTACGCGAACAATTATATCCCCGTGGCAGGCTCCTTGAAACCGAAATCGGCCGGGAAAAGAGCGTCTGTGACGTCGATGTCGCCGCCCCCACGGCTTTCGTCACTCGCCACTCGCCCTTGGTCACCGCCGCTGCGGCCGCGCAAGCAGCTTGCGTTATCTCCTTCTTATCTGCGGCGTTGGTCTCCGTGGGCAAGTGACGAAAGCCGTGGGGGCGGTGACATCGACGTCACAGACGCGCTTCTCCCGGCCGATTTCGGTTTCAAGGAGCCTGCCACGGGGAACTAATTGTTCGCGTAGCTCCGACATGCACTCCGCTACTCAAAATTTGATCGTTGGGACAGGTAGTGTCGAGGACGGGCTCCAAAGTACTCATTTACTATAGCCACGAATTGCTGATAATTAAAAAGTTAATTAGCTTAATTCCGCTAATTATGCATACAAGTGCGGTAATTGTTCTGTATCTAGAGGCCGCCAACGCGTACACTCGAATGGTACACAAGACATTCCCGCGATTTATGTTCTTCTAATTTTAAAAATGTGTAGCAGCTAAAAAAAAACACCCTGTATAAACGTGGGTTTAATTGTACTTATTTCACTTACACAGACTCCAAGGATCGCGACACGGGACCAGTGTTTGAGCCAGCCGCTGCAGTGGTGCAGAAACGCCGCCGAAACATCTCCCTCCTGTGCGGTTTGGATGTACTGCAGATACCCATGCTGTACCTAGTCATGTTCTCCTCCGTGGCCTTCAACCTCGGCTACGACTGCTACAACTCCCTGCTCGTCGACTTCGCCGTCGACAAGGGCATCGCGCAGAGCAGCGCAGTGACGATGACGTCACTGAGCTCTCTGGCGGATCTAGTGGGCCGACTAGGGCTTCCTGTGCTGGCCGACCGACGGCTGCTCACCAGGCGCACACTCATGGCCATGGTGCTGGCCTTGGTGGGCGTCATGTATGTGCTGATGCCGCAGTGCACGGAGTACGGGTCCTTGTTCGCGATGGCCGCGGCCGTCGCCTTCCTGCTGGGAAGTGGTGTCGTACTGTTTCCCGTGATTCTCGTCGATTGCGTCGGGCTCGACCGGATCGCGATGGCCACGGGACTACTGACGGCCCTATCGGCCACGTTCTCCTTCGCCAAGCCGTCTCTCATAGGTAAGCGAGTCATTAAACAATGTTGTGCCGGGTTTCTCATCTTGTAGCTCCTTGTATCTTGCATTTTGATGGAGGCACGCAATTCAAAACTTGTGGCCATATGAAAATTTCAGTACATTTAGGCATAACGTTTTACGTGTGTTCACATACTCGGCGCATAACGTAGAAAACGAGAAAAATATCGGAGCGTTCACATGAATGACAACCCAATTGTTTAAAACCATTATTCTTGCATTCCTCTGAACAGTTTTACAACAATCTCTGGCACCTTAAATAATGCGGTAAGGATGCTACCCTTCCCCGAAAACTTTCTATAGAGCTTCTTTCTTTAAAGGTTCCGTTTTAAAGAATATGTCTAGCGTACGACACAAGAGTAAGGCAAAGAGAAACCAATGCATTCTTTTCTACTGTAGCAGGAACATCTGAGAAGGTCCGATAGCTCAGGTAGTCTTCTAAGTAATTTAGAGCCAATGGCTTTATCCTACTGTATAGCGATTATGCGGTAACTAAAAACATAATCCAGCACCCGTTCTCTCATAACCTGCACTGCAAGTTTCGTGTGGCTCAGCAGTTTTCGTGTGGATCGCTAACTCGCGCATACTTCAGGTTCACATCGAACAATAATATTATTTTTACAGAGCACTTTGTTTTGCTTCAAATGAATTTGCAGTCATTTTCTCGCTGAACGCGAGAGCGTCAATGCTGGTCGGCACATGTTTGATAAACACGGGAAACGTATCCAGTTACCAAAAGGGGTAAGTTTCCCCCTTTTGCTACACAAAAGATTACGCTCATAAGCATTCACCTGTTGCCAGTTTCATCGCGATAGCATTAAAGCGCTTGTTTTGCAGAAATCGCGGCGTCGGTGTAGGCTTCGTTGCTTGTGAGCGAGAATTTGAGGTGAATGCAAATAAGTAAATAATAATAAAACATTCGGTGATCCGGGAATGGAACCTGGGACCCTTCGCGATGCGCTACAATGTCGGCCAACCTCCATGTGTCCTCCTGCCTTCGTCACCTTGAGGTGGGTGCAGCGTTACACGAAACACGGACAAATAAGAAGACGCACCTCGCCTGCGTGTCTTCTTCTTTGTCCGTGTTTCATGTAGCGCTTCACCCAGATGAAGATGAACCATTTCCAGCTAGCTCAAGTCGCAATTCTAATGTGCCTTCTTTATCGGCGAGTTTTGATAGCGCATCTATATCAAATAGCGCAAGACGACGAAGGAGGCCACGCAGTAACGCAAGTGACAGTAACTTTGTACCAAATGGTGTCATGAGGATTACGTGTCTAGGCGAATGAAGACCATGGGAAGCGGAAGAGGGGGCGATGAGACTAGGGCCAGGCATCGCTATCGCGTTCAACTCTTAAAGCGAAGCTTAAGGGTCCCACACTTTCCTTTTCTTGTTAAACGAAGTATTGCGACGCCAGCGCACAGTAAAATGCGATTCACAATCCTTTTGTACATCGTCCAGAAAGTGTCACAGTAATTAGCTGTGCTTGTGCACGATGCGCTAGCCGAGCTTTCCTTATGTTGGGCGTATTTCCTCAAGTGAAGGAATTAAAAGCGGCACTATTTCTGCCTTGATTTCTGGTGTTCTCCGCACGCCATAGTTGCATTTGAAGCAAGACTACCTAGAATAATTGTCTTGATTTGCTAGAAACCCAGGAGATGGAGGAAACGTTACGAATGAGAAATACCGCCACATTTCCTATAGCGGTCAGGAATCTGCTTGATGTGTAAAACGCTTTCTATCCAACGTCTGCTCTTTCTTTTCCACTTACCCGTATTTCACAACCACTCTTACGTGCACACGTTTCGTAGCTGGGCGATTCCCATGCGAAAAACTGGGACGGACTCTTCACATTGCAACAAATGCCGTTGCCATGCCATTTACCTGCTAACGTTCCCTGGTACAGCGCAAGGTCAATTATTTCTATTTTCTCGAATATACCGTTCATATTCCATTCACCGCGGCTAATCAATTCGCTCTTTTGAGCGTCTGCTAATGCCATCCTGCATTATCTCAGCTTAAGTTACTTCGCGAGCGCCTTCGGCATCACTGCCCGTTAAGCTTCTTACAGCTACAAACTACTCGAAGAAGCTGATGCTCGGGAAATAATGTCGCAAGTGCTATTCGAAAATACAAAACGTTATGTTTTGTATTTTCGAATAGCACTTATCAGCACTCTTAAGGGCGGCGTCACGCATCTTCCGCAGCGTTTGCGAAAGTGCAATCACACAGAAAAGCATTTCTGGCTAGGCAAGCGGACGCGACGAACAGGGATTATAAGTGTGCGGAACGTGATGAAACTTCCTGCTGCTTAAGTTATTTGATGCACCGCACTTGCTGAGCTGCCTGTTGTTCAAGGCCGTCGCTTAGTCAGGTGTTTCACTTGGGCTGTGCGTGTGGTCGCATATGGTAGAGGCAACAGCCTTGCGCCACATAAAAGAACGCTTGCGCGTGGGCGTACAGCACCGGGTGAAATGGCAGTCGTATGAGTTTAGTGCAACACGTCTTGTCCTGTATGGAATGAAGCGCGCACTCACACCTCATATTAGGCCACGTTGAGAAGAAAAAGCGACAGCATTGCCATTTATCACTCCAGCGTTCGTAAATTGCCCTCTTAATTTCATATTCCTCCGCAGACTGGCAACGAGAAATTAACTTTTCCCTCTGTTTCCGTCATTTGTAAACTCTGTAAGCCTACAGCACTATGGAAGGCATCTGACAGGCTACAATTTCTCGCACATAATTATGGCTTCACAAACTACTGTCCCACACCCTCTGTAACAAGGTGCGGCGCTATATAGCACGAAAATAATACGTCAGGCGAAACCGAACACTACTGAAATATGCGCCTTCCCATGCTCGTTTGCGCAATGGACAAGGCGAGCTTTAGTGACCCTGATGATTCTTTATGCCTGAATCGCGTCGATTGCGCACTCAGTATTAGATATGGTCGACTGCGAGCCCAAACCAACACGTAGCTCGCCACTTGAAGCCATTCATCTTCTTAAGGAATTGAATGAAACGAAGAGCAAATACTTAGGCAGCCAGATTATCCACATGTGCGTCGACGCATTACAGCTTACTACAAGGCGACACTCTGCAGGGCTCGTTCCAGACTGTGTTATGCATTCCCATAAGCCTTGCGGATTACACTTCTTTTCGTTGCACCGAATTATTAGCGCATTATCGATTGAATAAATAAAATATTATGCTTGTGGATCGAGAACATGAAGGTCCACCTGCCTCTTTACTAACACATCTCTTCCGTTAGATATTGTTATCCTCTAAAAGTCGTACCGTCACCCATGTCACCCATGAACAGTAAATTAATTAGTATATTTCCTGCGAGGATTACGCTGTATAGGATGCCTAATATACCGCTTAACGTATTGCTTTTCAGAAGGTGAACCTAGAGCAAGTCAACTGTCCAGTACATTTTTCAATTCAATGTCCTTTGCGATTCAAAGTAGAAGATAAACTCAAAGAAAGGTCGAGGCTTGAATCGATGAGCAGGTCGCCAAAAATGACGTAGAACAGATAATGTCGCTGGATCCAACGTTTCTACAAGTGGACTTGTCTTCGTCAACTTGTCTACCTGTGGAAACGTTGGCTCCAGCGACATTACCTCTTCTCCGTCGTTTTTAGCTAGCTGTTCGTCAATGTGCCATGGAAGAATACAGAAGCCTGGAGGAAAGAAAAAACAGGCTATATCTCTTTTAATACAAAACGAATCTCTCTAGCTTCCTTATGCGATTATTTCGCGCGCAACATCCTCATAACACAGAATTGCACTTTACGATTACATTCAGGGTCATCATCGTGCCTCAGCTTCTCATTCAATTTCGACTTAGGAGCATGTGAAGGATGAAGTGGGTTGTATGGTGACAACCTTGCCCAGTGACACTGTAACTTCGCTACTAGGCAACTTCAAGCGATAGCACAGAAGATTACGCTCTCGCTGTCGAGTGCCTCAAGCAGCCAAACCTTTCAGAACAGTCGGCATCACCACCTGTCGTCATTACGGCATTTTGGATTGCCACCAAAATTCCGCCGAGCAGAGGCCACCCTGCTTTATCGTTCGTGGTTAAGAGTGGTTTTTACGAACTCGTATTCTTTTATGATTGGAATGGCCGACAGCCCTCTTTGTGACACATGTCGTCGGGAAGAGACAACACATCATATGCGACTGTCCTCGCTATAACATGCAGAGGCAATCACTGGCGTCCGTTCTTGCGCACCTTGACCTGCGACGAATGTCGGTCGATGCCAATCTGGAATGTCGACCACTCACGCCGTTGCAGCTGAAGGTGACAAAGGCGCTGCTGCAGTTTTTAAAGACGACAGACTTGCACAAGCGACTGTAACAGCGATGTGTGATGTCGCGTACCATGCAGGTGCCACTGACTCTGACAATGTGCTATATGTGCGCCCCCTCTCTTTCTTCCTCTCTTCTTTCAACTTTCAATCTCCCCCGTCCCCTTCCCCTCGTGCAGGGTAGCGTACCGGTCGTCCTATATTGGTTAACCTTCCTGCCTTTCCATCTCTACTATTTCGTTCGGTCCAACGGTGGTTATTTTATTTAACGATGTAGGAAGGAACTAAACGTTCTTTTTAAAAGCGAAGGTGCTTAAGGCGACCGTCTAAACTTTGGTGGCCGCAGAAAACCGTCTCAGAGAGGCTCGCGTTACCTAGCAACTGCTAATGCCACAGCTCCTCCGCACCTGCTCCGCGACACCTATACACCACTCCTCACAGTTAGCGCCAGCTGCACTTGCGCTTAGCTGCGCCCACCTCACTCAAGGTAGATCATAGCGTTGTCTTGTAAAGTATAGTGTGGCAACATCTGGGAAAGGGAAGTGAAGGTGACGGCAGCACTATAGTGCGTAGGTGCTCCAATATTTTTTACTGCCGATAACGATTTCTACGATATGCGTCGCGCATATGATTTTATTATATTGGCCATCCCCAATTAATAATTCAATCGCGGTTGCTGATTACAGTGCCCTAGCTTTACGTTATGTTCGCTGTTTTCTACATTTGCAATAAGATCTATTAGTGATGTCTTCTGTTAAAGACAGATAATCTTCATTTGTAGGCACTGTGCAACGATCAGTGCTTGATGGCAACAATATGGGAAGAATTTAGGCTACTTCGTTGGAAATTTCCAACTCGTTACCCATCGCGTGGAATGCCAGACACTTGTGTGCTGTAATTGATGTCGGTAAAGGCACTCGAAGCTGATTACTTAACTCGTCCTTTTAGAGCTTAGTTAAAGTTAGTAAAACGTTCACGAGGGCTATGCAGAAGCCCCGGGTGAAAATTAATCGATTTCAGGTGCAGTGGGTGCATGTTAAATTTTATCTGGTTTATGTGTGACAGTGGTGTGGGCTACAAGCCACGAAAGACAAATCCCATAATACTAAGTGTCACTGCAATGATCTACTCGTGTTGTGCTGTTGCCCAGTCAAGCAATGTAGCAGTACTAAGGAGCGAATGAGTGAATGACGCTACAGTCCGCTTGAGCTGTTGCCTTCTGTCACAAATTCCGTCGAGTGCTAGGCTCATGTAACCCAAGAATGCAGAAGCTGGGTTCAGCATACTCGCAATGCATCACGTCTGTTTTCTGATGTTAGCTCGTTCTGCGAAGTGAGGAGAAGTAAGGCGTTATGCGGAGTCCTTAGGCGTTTGGTTCATTTATTTATTTGTTTATTTATTTATTTTCAATACTGCTGCTTCCAGCTCAAAGCTGAGCAGGAGTGTAATAGAAAAAGCTAGTACAGTATATGAAACATACACAAAACCATCAAAAATGCAAACATATATAAGAAAAGAAAGGTAACAGCAGTGCATTAAAACACACTAACAGTGGCTACAGAAATACCTGCAATTAACTGGTACATTTGATACATCACTCATGTGTTACTGCCTCTGATTGGACACCATTTGGACACGGTTTGCTGTAGCTTGCGAGTGAAACTGCCAACATAGCAGGCGCACAGACAGAGACAGGCTTCAAGCTACCACGTTTAAGGAGGCAGGAATCGAAACCGGGGACCCGAGGTGCCAAGTAACCATGGTAGCACTAGCCCACGGTAGCACGTCCCACGTTTTACACGTTGTGAACATACCTATGGCGTCGTCAGCACTTGTGGTAATGGTGCTTTGGCTTCATTCGCACACAGGTGCTCACCCTACTCGTAATGCTTGGCTGAATTGGCTGAATGCCAAGTAGTTCGGCATAGACAAATTCCTGGCTGATTGCTTTGCATGACATCTCTATCCACAATTCGTGGGATCCGCTGGAATTTTACGTATGCAAAATGAATGAGACGGAAGTTACGCGAGGCCCGCCGCAGTGGTCTAGGAGTTGTTTCGTTTGACAGCTAATCCGAAGGTCCCGGAATCGCTTCCCGTCGGCTGCGGCTGCATTTCGATAAATGCGGAATTCTTGATGCTGAAATGTCGTTGCACGTTTTTCGGTACCCTATAATACGGTATCTCTGGTAATCACATCATTATTTTGGTAGGCAACAGCTCCTGAAATTATCAACTATAAGTTAGGCCAGCTATATTATATCTTTCGACGCCGCTACGCCAATTAACACATTCCACTTTGAATCAACCACTTAGGCCTTTCGCTGCGGCAAAAGAAGGAAAGCAAAATCCTGGAGAAGAAAGAAAACACTTTCTGCTCAGCTTATTGACCGTGAGAAGAGCCTGTGACACACTAACGCTATTCAGTGAATAATCACATGGTCAAGGTACATTGCGCATGAATGGCTTTGACCTTGAGCATTTGTCGATTGTCACGTTTTCCGCATAGGATACAATTCTTCACCATGCTGAGCCAAAAAGAGACCTTAAGTGAAATAAACAACTCCACCAAAATGTTGCTTTTCAGGAGAAGTTCGGCGCTCGCTTTTATGACGCCATGAGCCCAAGGACCAGCATCGACTTTGAGTGTAGTGCGCAGTGTCTTTGAACTTTTCTGTCGTCACGCTCAGCGTTCTACAGATATTAGTTCACGTACTGGAGATCCATCTGTGTGTTTCACTGTGGAAGCGAACCTCGCGCTACATAATGTTTTGCAATAGAGATCCAGATCCTCTTTACTCAGCATTGGCGCCAGTTGCAACATTCAGCTTTATTGATAAACGCTATTGGAAACCAAGGCCCGTTTGTGAGCGGAGCTCATGTTACGCCTCATCGAATTTCGTTCGCAGCATTCGCCATGCATCCGTCATTTTAGTGGCGGACATAGATCAGACACGTTTGAGGAACTTACATTTGGGCATATGAGCCATATTGAAAAACGGCAATTACGCGAAATTTTATGGCAATATAAAATTAAATTAAAAGCGTTCATTGTTTTTCTTTTCATATTCAGACACCTTCCGTGAAAATCGAGCAATTATACATCTGGCATAACCCATATAAAGGTTCCTTTCGAAAGAAAAAAGCGTATAACACTCGACTTGTTTCAAATTGGCGTTCTACTCAAACAGCTCGTCGTTAACACCGCATACCACCCTGCGCTTTTACTTGGACCATTTACTCTGCTATCTTGCTTTAACGCGATGTCGTTAAGGCGCACATGTTCCAGAAAATCCGACGTTGGCACTGGCGTACTTGGCGGAAATGATAAGCAGCGACACCTATATGGAGGCGGAGTTTGCGTGGTTAGGTTACTCGAGTAATTGTCGTCCACATGGCGCTCGCTTCCTGGATAGCGCCACGGAGAGATACGTGCAGAGTAGTATAGAGAATGCGCTTGTTTTATTGAACGTTGTCTGGACGTTTTAACGGGATAGCGTTGCGATGCGAACAAGAGGCGCTATCGCGGTCCACTCTTAAAGGCGAACCTTAGGAGTACTCTAATTTATTGTTTGAAAATTATTCATTTAAAGTGCCAGCGGTGGAGGTCAACTGATTGGAGAGCGTTCCAAGAAGAGCAGGCTAAGTTAATCTCTCTCGCTTCATCCCAGCAAAGAACGTACGACATTTTACGTGTTCATAAAAAAAAAAAGAAATCTGATGTGCTCCTTCAAATGAAAAATAAGAAATTATGAAATGTATTGGAGAGTAGGGCAGTCACCTGCTCCTCTATTCATTCAGCAATTACAGCGTCTATTTTCTGCTGCATTTCTCTGTTGTCCGGTCAAACTTTGGTGAAACATCCAATATCTACGTAGGGTCGCTGGCTCCTGAAATGCTATGAGGGACGGCTTCGAGGAAATAAGATTGTTTAGGTAAATGTCAGTGTAAAACATGGCACAGATATTTATACGCTCCCACGATTAGACTTTTCTGGAGCAAGACAGGCCATAACTACCATGTTCGAATCAGAAAAGCTACATAGAAGTATTGACTTGTGGGGTTTAACGTCCCAAAACCAGTTCTGATTATTAGAGACGCCGTAGTGGAGAGCTCCGGAAATTTCGACCACCTGGGGTTCTTTAACGAGCACTGACATCGCACAGCACACGGGCCTCAACATTTCGCCTCCATCGAATATAGAAGTGTATAGAAGCGCTACGGATGTCTATGGGGCCCAATAAAACGCTTGGGCCTTAATATCGGTTGTGGTGTCACTGCACACGTATCAGCTACAACGCGGCTCTAAAGTGCATTGGCGACATGAATGCTATTGAAAAAATGTTTCGAAGTAGGTTCGCTCGTTTTCTCAGTCGCAGACCGCATTTTAGCGTATTTCACTTAAAGTGGACTTGATTTTTTTAGAAAACAAACACATTTATTCTTTTGGACTTCGCTGCTTACTTGTGGGCGATATAGCACATCGGTTTAACACTGTCGACAATTGTTCGACAATTGACCTCGTCATTCGTTGATTTGAATATTGAGTTGGGGCTTATCCAAGTGCCCTTTTCAGGAAGTGATTTCAGCCGCTGCGTTTTAGTGCTCCATATTGAACACATTCTTCCATGAGAATAAATATGACGGCATTTTCGGCATGCGCAGGAGTATTACTAAAAATGGTGGGGAGCTAAGCACGTTCTTTGAATGCGAAAAGTGAAAGCCTGGTTAGGCCTTCTGCTTACCTACTGCTCTCGTCGCGGATCCAACTGCAGCCGCTTCCTTCACCGACGGCAGTTAACACGACGGGCATTTCGAGCTGTTCTCGCCCATCCACCGTGGGCTGCTATCCCAGCCTTCTCCATCCGCAACTGTGGTCTGGTGGATCATCACCCACAGCGGCGGAGAATCAAGCAGACTGTCACAAACTCCCCGCTTCGCACACAAACAGCTTTCTCAGCCGATGGACTTAACTGCGCTGTCTCGCGCTTATGTTTTTGAGCTCGTCTTAGGGAGAAGCTCCGAACCTCGCAGGATCGAATCCCGGCCGTGGCTCCTACATTTCGATGGAGGCGAAATCTCGAGGCCCATGTAATACGGCAATGGCAGGGCACGTTAAAGAGCCCCAGGTAGTCAAAACTCTCCGAGCCCTCCACTACGGCGGCTCTCATTATCATATTGTGGTTTTGGGATGTAGAACCCCAGAAATCAATCAATCAGCGAGGAGCTGTGAACTCCGCTGAGAAACGAAGCGGAAACGAAGTGCACGCACGTGCTGTCACGGCCTGCTTAACATTGACTTCGCAGCGAAACCGGAGATGCGTGTCTGATGCTCTTGCGCGTTCGCATATTCTGTATTATAGAAACCGACCGTCAAATATAAGAGTGTAAGGCTTCTGCCTTGAAATATGCAGCTAAGGCCCTCTTCTTTCTTTCTTTTTTTTTGCGATTCACCCAGTCATGACAGACCATTAATGTTACTTCTGCGACGTTCTGAGGTGGTACTCCAGCATCGATGCCAACTCACTTGAATCATGAACTGAATATATCTAGTAATTTGTTGCGTGAATGAAGATTAAAAGGTATTCTAGAATGTAGAAGGTTTTTCCTAAAAAGCGCTCGTTGTCCTAAGTACACAGTTAAACACTTTATGCACACGTGCTAATTCCTTTTGTAGTGCTCTGTACTTAAGGTTCGCATCGATATTTATTACTACACAACGACATATGTTGCAGCTTATTAGAAATTTGGTGTTAATTAGTCTATCAGTAGTGTCCGTACAGCGCGTATGTCGGCAACTTAAACTACTACCCGATTTTTGAATGCAGCCCCCCTTACCCAATGCCTCTCACGAGGCCTGCAAGGACCTTTTTAAATAAATAAATAAAAATAACATAAAACGACATATATCTAAGGCGTTGCACAGGGCCAGATCTTACGCTGGTGTATCAAATTAATTTTATCCCGACAGGTATTTCACCAGCAATGAGTAATGTTTATCACTCTGAGCCTAGGTATTGTGCATCAGTGAAATTCCTGGTGATTTTAACACTGAATTACTTGTTTGTACTTGTATCGCGGATTTTGCTTGCGTTTACGAGTGTTGAAGGAACGACGTCACGGTGTCTGCATGTCATACTGTATGCTTATATTTATACGGTGACACCGAATTGGGAAGCTGAATGGCGGCTACAGCGTCCAGAGGCAGCGACTTGGACCGAATTCTTATTGCTGTTCGCGACACCTAAACCGCGTCTGCAGTGATGGTGCATTAATAGTAGAGTGCGTATGTCATATCAGCCGTATATATCATATATATAATATATATATATGTCATATCAGCCGGTACCATGTCTGTTACCACACCGACTTCCGATGCTAGGTTTCCGTCGTCAAGTTGTTCACGTCTGGTGGGATCTATACATAGTGTTTTGTTTTTCGTTGAGAGGCAGGAAGCGTGCATTTTGTCTAATATTTACTATTTGTGCTGCGCTGTCATAGCATTGCAATGTCGCTTCGGAGACCAGAGTACGTTTTCATTTGTGTGTAGTCATCGAGGATACTCACTGAATGTCTCTCGACTTTCATTTACTGCAGGATACTTTCGCGACACACTGGGCTCGTACGACCTGTTGTTCGTGGCATGCGGCGCGGTGGCCATAGCCACATCGCTGGCGTGGGTGTTCGTCAACTTCTGCATGTGGCGAAAGCGCAGCACTTGGACTCCGGACACAGTCATCGGAGCGAAATCGGAAGCAGGCTCCGGACGGTTCTCCTACCAGCCGAGGCTCATCTACATCGGCGATGGCCGGTATATGGAGACGCGAAAGTCAAGGACGCCCAGTACAATAACGGCACTGTACTGATTGGGTGAAGTGATGTGCTCAACTCCCGTGCACCGGGCCCCTACTTACACGGCTAGCCTGATGCTCAACAGACGTCTTGCCATCCAACAGTGCGGGCATTACCATCGAAACATACTCGGTTACGGTGCAACGCTGAATGGAACGAAATGCCAGTGCAGTGATAACCATCAATTCATCCATACGTGTCAAATATTTCATTGCCCATCAAATCATTGCATTCTTTAATGTGTACATTTCGCAATGTTGTAACTTGCTGGAACAAGTATTTCGGAGCAGGTGCTTCCACAAAGGCGATGTCTTCATCCTTGTCAACATTGTTTAGTCCTTTATCAGAGACACGTTTCCCCATCGTGCATACGATCGCAGCTAGGTTCCTTAATTCTACTGCTGTTAATTTCACCGATTTGTGTATTTGTACAAGCCCTTCACTTGCACTAAGAAGACCACACGTGCTGTTTGGCCCTGCTTTCTATATTTCCCACGTAAGCGGCAACGTAAATAAACAAGTCTTCAGTTTTCTATTGTTCCGTCCATAGAGATGGCGCGCATACCGACGCGCTGCATCTCTTGTATCCTATCCAGATGATGCTGCTCGTCGAAGATATATTGCACTTTCTGTTTTTTTTTTTTCATGTCGTACTTCTCCTTAGGCATAACGTTTCGTGTGTTATGTCTTATATGTGTCTGCGCTGTGTATGAATTGGAGCAATGTTTTGTGCAATCTGTTATTGTGTACGCCAGGTGGTTTATGCACGTTTGGGGAACCTGTCGCTGAAGCAGCTGACTTGCACAACAGCGTTCTAACGCAGTGGAGTCACAGCCGATGCATATTTTTTCATTGGCTGCAGATTTGGCAGTGATACTATTACAGTAATTGAATTACAGTAAATAAATATACATTTTCCTGTAATGAGTGTTGTAATGAATTATTATTGTGGGCTAGTAATTTAGTATTTAAAGAAGAACTTTAAGAAAGTAAGCTTACATAATTTACTTTTCGAATTACTTTTAAGTAAGATAACGCGACCGCTTTCCTTATCACTCAGTCAAAGAACTTTATTAAACTGTCCTGCGATTGGTGGGACGGGCGAAAAGTCCCACGTAAGAAGCGGCCAGGGGTTCCTGAGCCCTGGCGGCTACATCTGCCCGCTGGACATACCAAATTTGAACCGCAATGGCAGATCTCAGCAACACAGCTTCCCAGTGCGCACGGATGCGATCGCTAGAGGCTGCATCCCGATTACGGTTTGTAGCCCATCGACACTTCCGTGGTATGTGTTCTAGAGTAGATCTATAACCACAGTTCTGGCATTCTTCTGTCTTATATAGGTCTAGATGAATGATTTGCGACATCTCCGGGTTAAGATAGGTTCTGTTCCTTAATTGCCGTGATTCGACAGATCGCTTTCTGGGTAACTTTTGGTGATGTGGTGGGAAAACGCACCTTTGCAATTTGTAGTGCTGTGCGATGTCACTAAATCTGGTCATACGATCTACACATTTCCAATCCGCTTCATCTTCATTCCCGGGAGCTGCTAAGGTGCCTGCCATACCATCAGCCGTGACTCGGTCCGGAAGCCCTCGAGCCACGTTATTCGCCATCGTATTATTAGCGCTGTCTCCTGGCGAGATATATGTGTGAGTGGGTGTCCACAGCAAAAAAAAAAAACAAAAAAAAGAAACAGGATATTCAATTTTTTACTCTTTTTGCTTGCATTCGGATTCGTAGTGCTTCAGGAGAGACGCAGGCGTTATGGAAATTTCTTACAGCCGCCTGAGAGTCACTATTACGTCCACTTCAGTCTGTGATACTGCTAGCAACGTCAGATACTCTCCCCTCGAGTTTCCTCATCGTTTCTCCATCGTTGTCTTTTGAGTCAGTGAGGAGTCCATAAAACTCGGATTATTTCGACTTTAGTTATTGGTTCACCATCGGCGGTATGCAACTTATGTCCGTTTCTAGATTATCTTCCTCTCGCTAGCTGCTTGGTCTGCGACCCTTGCGTAGCGGCCTGTACAATAATAATTCTGACTTTTCCGCCGAGGAAATCAAGTCGGTTCCCTTTAGGCATTGTTCGAGTACTTCAATCGCACTTTGTAGTGTCTGTACTATGTTCCCATCACAACCGTCATTTATCCACACGGTAATATCATCGGCGTATAGTGCGTGGTTAAGGCCCTCAAATTGTAGTTTGGCTGGTAATCCGAGCAGTGCCAGATTAAACAGCATCAGCGATGACATTTAGTTTGGCTGGTAATCCGAGCAGTGCCAGATTAAACAGCATCAGCGATGACATTGACGCCTGTGGCGTGCCTGCGCTACCTATATCAATATCTTCCTAGACAAGGCCAACGGTGATCTTTGCCTTCCTTCGAGATATCCTATTGGAAACCCTATTGGAAAACCCAGTGGCACTGGGACAGTCTCATACCTGATTGGAGGACCGGTCAACACCTCCCAGAACTGGTTCCAGGCCTACGTGTCACGTGCCATGACGTCAGCTACGTCATGAGCCGCAGTCCGACCTGCCCGACCCCGAAGACCAGCGCTGCTTCAAGTCCCTATCTACTACACAAAGCCTAGGCGCCGTTTAACACCCGCCTTGAGGATGACTCACTCTATTACCACTGCCGCTTCTTCTCTTGCTTGTTCTGCTGCATGAAGGTACTGTTTGGACAGGAAATGCGCTTTGGTTCCGAGAGAGGCTGACCCGTCAATTTGGTGGCATGTGTTTATTATGCATATTTTGAACTCACAAGAAGCACACAACAACGACGACGACGACGACGACAACAACAACAACAACAACAACAACAACAACGACAGCAACAACGACAGCAACAACAGCAGCAGCAACAACAAGAAAAAGAACACAATATTATATAAAAACGGAAGTTACGCTTTATATTGAGGTTAACGTTTTCAACTTTCGGGCTTTGGCGTCAGCTTTTGCAACAGCAGCCACGTCGTTCCGTTGCTTGCAATAGTTGCTCAGCAGTATGTTTCTTGATCGCTTTGCTATCATGCTGACCAACCAACTTGGGTCATGCCCATTGAAGCATGTCACCATATCATCAAACTGTGGAAAGGACTCAATTACCAGTTGCCTAACGATATTCCTTTGGCTTTCATGCTGAAGAAAGGTTGTGACGTTTTCTGGTTGCAGTAGCTTTTTTAATACTACTTCTGTGTGCATCACGACAGTGATTACACACGCTCTGGGAAATTTCAGCCCATCTCGATTTAAGCTTCTTACTAATGAGTGCTCATCGGCATCATCATTTTCTGCTGTTTCGCACTCGACAACAAGCTACTCTCGGCAGAAATCGCACTTCAGTGCTTTTACAACAGAGTGAGCGCAGAAGCCACCTACATAACCAAAGATAGGTACGTGTGAACTCAAGCTGTCTAGGTCTACAGAACACACAGTAATGTTGAAGGAATCAGCAGCTGTGGGCATACAACGATCTTCATCATCGTTGAGGTCCCCCGGGCATATCACGGGAAGTGTGTTCTGGAGGCGAATTTTTCCTTCACACTCATAAATCTGCCGGATACTGATATAATAGTTACCTCCAGCCATTTGCCTGTCCAAAGCTGTTCTCTAGGCCGTCTGTTTGCACTTTTCCTAGAAGGACGCACTCGTAACCAAGCTCAACGATGCAATACTTGGAGAGTTCAAGTAGAGATGAATGCGTCAAAGCGTTAAGGGTTTCCTTCGTGAGAGTGCCGTTGTCGTGTTTGTAGAACTCCCACACGTCGAGCCAAGTCACGAAGGCGTCCAGAAATGTTATGGAGTCATCGCTCAACGACGAAACCGGCTCTTCCTATGCGTCGCGATGGTGATAGCCCTTGTGTGATGTTTTTACATTAACTATCTTTCACGAATGAATAATTATCCTAATGAAGTTGGCAGTTTTTTTTGCGTGTGGAAATACGGCCAAATCATAGTGCGCGTCCAAGGCTTCAGCGAGAAATGTGTTAAAAACTTCTAAAGCTAGCTTTACATTCTGCCTTTCTAAATTATTGGGGTTTACAGCCTTCGAAGATAGCCGGTACCTGTACTTCAACAGCTGAGAAGCTTCAAGTTTGTGGAGGTCCCTAAGCTCTTTAAATGATGCCCACTGTATTACGTCAGGGTGGACAGAGTTTTCGGTGAGGTTAAACATAGGAAAATAAAGGTGGGTTCCAAAAATTTTTTGGTTCAGCCAATTATTTTTAATGCATTTTGGCAGGTGTACAGCATCCACGATGTAAAACAAAGGCCGTGTGGCATCAGCTGGATGTGAAACTCGTTCTTGCTTTCGGCGGGTTCGTAAACATACTTAAGGACTTCCTATTGACGGAGTTGTTATCTATTACAACAGCTAAAACTCTAAACCCTATATCTTCCAGCCCAAGAATGACTTTTTTAAGACAGCGTGAAGCGACTCAGCATTTATATTTCGCACTGGAAGAATGTGCACAACCTCTCCAAAGGAGCTCAGTATACTTTGCACCATGAACTCATGTGCAGTCGTCGCAGCTTCGTCTGTGTTTGTTGCAGCCCCCGCAATCTTTCGCCCTTGGTAGTCCATAAATGGCTGAATGTGGATATCGTCTACCGTTAAAGTGACGGCATTGTCATGCGACTTAAGTTTCCTAAACCTTTGGCCAATGTACTTTAAAAAATTATGACTTACTTCACACTCAGGTGATACGTGAAAGGATGAGCACACATTCATGATTGTGCTCGGATGCGGCAGAGTCAAAGAACCTGAGCTCCTAAAAAACTTGTAGGCATGTGGAGATATACTGTACTATATGCAAGCAAGTACCATTGTTTGTGAAGAGTACTGCAACTTCTCCTTTTCAACCAACAGAACTTGCTCCTTCAAGAACCTAACAGTGTTCTTCCTATTTTCGCGCACATTTTGCTCAATCTTTTCCTATAAATTAACTATCAAGTCAGCAAGGCTGTCAAATGAACTCCTTTCGCTGGCAATCTGCTGCATATTATTTAGTATGTCAAATAGGACATCGACATCAGTGATTTTGTCTGGCACCACAGTGTCTTTGATGCGTTTCACTGAGGTGCCGTGAAAACAAGCAGTGATACGAAGGTCGTCGAAAACAGTAATAGATGACTGGAGAACAGGCGCGCTTTCATTAAGAATATTTACGAACATGGCGCAGTTTGGGCCATAAATAACAGTCCATTCATCGGGAATGCATTTGCCATTTAACCAGCCGATCATTTCATGAAATGACGCAAATTTGCACTGTGCTTGTTTTTTACGATAAAAAGTAGCGGACGCTTCAATGGCACGAGCAAGGCCTTCTGCCTCCAGGCGCATTTTTTTTTGCATCTGGGGATACCCTTGTTGAAAAGGTCTCTTGTTTCGAGACATACGAAGGGCAGCCAGGGAACAGGGGTGGCACTGATCCGATGCTCAGGCGTGGTACTTTTAGAGGGACTTCGAGCACTTTTCTTGTCCGGGGATCGGTGTACCATGACACATGCTCGATGCACGGCGCGCTGAAGTGCAAGACACACACCTGCATAATAATACGAAATGTTTGACGCACCGAATTACCCTCGCGATTCATTCTGAAACGAGGTCAACTATAACGCTTGTCATGGGTACCTATACAGTGCATTTGAGGGAACTGTAGAGAAAGGTTGCTTCACACCTTATTGTTGGCTGTCGGCACAAAATCCTTCCGAGGAATTGCACTAAGCCACTTTTTGTAGAGTGCTTCATCCTTTGGAAAAGAAAACACTTGAACCTGGTTTCCCGTCTTGTAGTTGATCGAACACATAGGTACACAACGCTTGTTTGGCATGTTGGATGTAGCATGCCTTGGAACGGGCGCGACAACACAGCACAGAAACGACTACGTCCGCAAACTAGCAGCGCGCAGCAAGAGAGGAAAAATACTGCCGCGAGGCGAAGGGACGGAAGGGCAAATACAGGCTGGTACAGGAACCGGTCTGGCGACAGGGAAGCTGAACGGCGAGGTAGGACTTCAGGTACTGACGTCACGAGAGAACGGGCTGGCTTTGAAAGTTTCTAGGAGGCGTTGACTCTTTGCGACAGCGGGCACACTGCGCACTGGGCACACTGCACACGTCTACACTGCGCACTGGCCCACTGTGTGGCACCGGCCACACTGTGTACTGGCCCACTGGGCAGCACTGTGTATATGGCCCAACCATATTCGCAGAAACAGTGCAGCTACATATTGCACATATTTTGAACGTGCCTTGTAATAACCACGCAAAGAGAGGTGTAAAAAATTGTTTATTTGAGAGAACTTAAACAGCGAAAAACAAAGCAAGGAAGCAATGACTCATGTAGGATTTTGGACAGATGGCCTGAGCATGAAGACCCAGCTCGGCAAATATATCCTGCAGTGCCGACCATGAGCGAGCCTTTTTGATGGCTCCACATCGCTTGGGTACTTCAACACCGCCATCTAGATAACACCTGCAAGGAGCAAGTTGAAGATCGCAATCAGATGAAATTATTTTAAGAAATGTCGTATTCTATATATTTCAACAGTTCCAGTAAGTCACATTGGATTCACTTCACTATTTAGCTCGGTTGATATCGAACAAATTTCCTGGCTCCCACACAATTTCTTTAGTAAAATTTTTGCCCATTGCTTTCCTCAAAGTATGGTGTGGTATGAAAAACTTTATTAGGTCCTGAGGTAGCAGTCTCGGGGTACTGACGCGGGCCGCTGCCACGTCGGGACAGGGAGGCCGAGCCCCTTCGGCCACCGCACGGGCCCTCTGGACAGCCCTGATTTGGTCCGTCAGTGGTTCACTGTGCAGCATCCCCTACAACCACTATTCACCTTGAGAACCGCGACCGGCAACGCCGAGCAGCGCCAAAGCATGTGGTCTAAATCGAGGAAAACCCCGCAGTTGCTACAGTAGACTGAATCCCCGCAGTCCGGATTAATTTTATTCATGACGACCTGGTTAGTATACGTCCGTATCTGCAGAAGTATGCACACAGCGGGGCGTTTGCCATTGTGTTACAGCCGTGGAGAAGGAGAGCGAAATTGCTGCCCAGCGTCGAGTAAGAGAGGAGAAGCTTAGCTCATCGGATCCCGAAGTATTTGCGTGGCTGTTAGCGCTTGAGCGTAGAAAGAACGAACAAACGGAGGCTAAACGTGCTGAGGAGACACCGGAACAAAGAGAGGAACGTCTAGCAAAGCGGCGCCGCCAGGAGGCTGAGCGACGTGCCCGACCATCTCGGCAGCAGCAACAACAAGACGCGGTCGATGACGTTAAGGCTCGCTCACGCTACGTATATCCTGGCATAGCCGTGCTAAGTCACTGCTAAATGCCAAACCCCAACTGTTAGTGCAGTAATAAGTAAAACTGTAGCAGCGTCCCAGTTCGCTCGGGTTACCCTGAATGAGGTTACCGCACATCGGATCCCCCTTTCAAATTGGATATGTTCACTGACCCTCAAGTATTACCAATGCATGATTCACAATGAATTATTACAGCATTTAAGCAGTAATAACATCGAAAAACTTGGTTGGGGAAATTGTCGAATGGTGCGATCCAACATGTCAAAGTCACCACAATATGGTAACCATGCCCCGTTATGTCACCTTTTCAGCTAGTAGTAAGAAGTTATTCTAAGCGATTCCACTGTTACCGAGAAATGAAAATTTTCACCGGTAGCTTCGTGCTGCTGCAGTAATATCACGAACTGGTCTTCATTAATGCATCTAAATAGCAATATACAGCTGCTGCCTACCCTAATCAGAGCATAGCTGCGTCACAAAATCTCTGCTCTGAGCTCACCTGCGCAACACCGTGAGGTGTCGCAAAGGTAGCAGCACAATTGAGATGTTCCAGTAGAATGAAAGGATGATGTGAGTGAGATCTCTAGATGTTCCATAAGTCGTCTTCTGATGACCTAGAGTCACAGATGCCATCAACAGCATTACAACCACTTTTACTAGCAAGACATCTCCACACACGCATAAAGTAAGCATTCATTGTGTTCATGGTACGAATTATCCTTCAACACTCTTCTGATCCCTACATTTTCCTCGCACTCAAGGAGCTACAGAGAAGATGTCGCTTCCGACTGCTGAACAGCACCTAAAGATTTACACGAAATGCCTTTTATGTTTCTAGTGGTTTTCATTAAAGTACGCACGAAAACAAAAAAAAATGTCTTTTCACTGGCATGCGAGTATACTCAACATTCACTGCTACTACAAGAACAGCATGATATCGGACTCAAATTATGTTCTAGAAATAACCTTACCAGTACCACCTACAACAGCAAGGCACTCCATCTCGGTGATGGTGTAATTCCTCTGCGAAGGGGTCATAGTGCACCCAGCACCTCCACCACTTATGAGCAACTGCTTTTATTGTAGGCGAGCCTCGATCTATGGCGACCAAGATGGAGAGCGAGCCAAGCAGCTGATGATGATCCATGTAGATGGGGGGGAAAATGTACAAGTGATGATGATGTGCAGATGATGAAGAAGAGCCAGTTGTATGCTGAGCTCACAATATAAATAAGCAAATAAATAAATAAAAATGCGATACTTGTTAAAGCAACAAGATTGAAAACATTTTTCAAAGGCTGCGCATTTCGCTTTTATTGATTGCGGTACTTAAAAGCATTCTCATTGTAGATGGCTATTCGTTTCCCGGCGCCATTCCCGCGAAGGCGAAGCAGCAAATGACGCTGCCGGAATCCCGAATGGCGGTGGTGTGAGTGCTCGAGAGCGTGGCAAAAATAAATCTTTGCGGTTCGAAGAATGTCATTACGGACAAAGTTAAAACCGATTCACAAGGTAACAAGATACTTGTGGGGCACCGTAGTTTTGTGACAAGTTCCCTTTGGTTTATGAATCGTGTGAGCTGTCGGCTGGTGTAAGTCTCTACACTCGGAAAGTAGAATGATCCCGGCCGTGGCGGCTGCATTTCGATGGAGGCGAAATGTGGAGGCTCGCGTGCTGCGCGATGTCAGTGCACGTTAATAAACCCCAGGTGGTCAAAATTTCCGGAGCCCTCCACTACGGCGTCTCTCATAATCAGAGCTGGTTTTGGGATGTTAAACCCCACATAACAACAACAAAGTAGAATGGCGATCTACCTCTCCGCAAAGAAATTTTGCCAGGAGGGATATACAACTTTGCCGTGTGTCACCACGCATCAATGCCTTTCGGGAAAATGTTCCTTGCCTAAAGTACTTTAGGGCATCCGTGTGTCAGGGGTACCAGAGCGACAAGATAAAGTGATAACCCACACCTAGGTTTGGTTGGAGAAATACTTTAATTTCTTCCTTTGCTGTGAAAAGGATTCAGCTGTGTCGTGCATAAAGACTGTCTTCTTTCACAAGCACGGCTGACACAAATGCGGCCTAGTTTATTGCAGCAGAGGAAAAAAAGTTCAATGGAGTGACAATATTTTCTACCTTCTTTATTATATCGACGCCTCCAAAGTTCTTTAAGTCCGGTTGTCCAGCAAGTGTCGCCCTAGCAGGTGCTGCAAACCGATGTTCCATTAGAGTTTAAGCTGTTGTGGGCTCGTTACAGCGACCGAAATTGGTGACGATGGAGTCCGCCGCCGCCATCCGTGCCTGCGAACACTATAAGCTTCAATATGAAAAAAGAGCTTTATGCCTGCACGGACTTGAACCCAGCTTAGCAGTAGTGCCTCTGCAGCCCACCCAGATTATCATCACTCAGTTGGGCATCCTGCATTCTCATCCACGGCTCTGACATGGTAGGAGTCGTGTTTGAGGACACATGCTGCCAGCCACCGGGTGGTGTGGTTTCATCAACCAGGATGAGCAAAAAGATGACCACGGTGAAGAAGAGCAAGAAGGCTGCAGAGAAGAAATCGACTAATAAGAAGACAGTGACTACGAAGACGACGAGGAAGGGGACGATAATGAAAGAAAAAAAAGGTGGAAGCGAATTTCGTGGAATCCCCAAAGAAGAGGAAGAAGAAAGAGACCGTAGGAGAGGATGAAGAGGGAAGGAAGAGGAGGAATAGATTAGGACTGAAACAGAAGGATGGGAAAGCACGCAGCAGTATTTCGCTTACGCACACAGCATGCTGGGTCGTGTGCGCGTGACTAATATTTTTTGTAGCTCTTGCACCTTTATCGGCCTTTCGCCACTTGAATTTTCTTTGTAGCTTTCGCTGAACGCACGATGGAACACCTGGGTGCTATAGCCGGCAGGGAATGCGATTTGCTTGAGTGTTTAGGTGCGAAATCTAGAATATGGATCCTCGTTTCCCTCATGATAGCTGTCAATCCGCACGCCAATGTTTCCAGTTTACCATCTGAATATTCTAAATTTCACTGAGAAGTCGCGAAGCGGATCCATCAACTCTGTCGTCTTTCAATAAACTTCCACCGATCTCTTACTCTGGCTCAAGAAAATTGCATCATTTCCCTGTCGTCCTCAGACGAAACAAAGCGCCATAGTTACGAAAAATAGAAAAGCTATAGCATACGAACATACATTCAAAATATAAAAGCACGTGCGGCTTTTCTGATGCAGAGGACATTGCAAAATACGGCACGTTAAGCGTATAGAACCTCGCATTTAGTGTAAAAGCGATTTTCCTACTTAGGCACATATGCGCACCGACACATTTTCTTTCCTTTCATTTTTTTTTCAGAATGAAGCGAGATTAACGCTGCTTGGACTATTAACTTTGCTATTGTGTCGTGTATCATGATCAACAACACCACGCTGCCAGTTTTTGACGTCAACCAAATACAACCAGGTGAAATCACGCTTAATTCGTCACCCAAAAAACGCTGGATTAGAGTGAAAAGTAGGCTATACGAGCCGGATAAGCCAGTCAATTACTCCTACACACCATGGTCATTTAGGTGCTGATTTTAGTTATGGGGACATGTGTGCCGTGTACCTCAGCCGGTTAGGCGCTTTAAAGCGGCTGCGCACCGAGTGAAAGCTAATCTTCGCCTCACGCAAAATGAGAGCCAAGGAAATGTTAACATTTGCTATGGGAGACAAGGTATTTCTTGGAATCGCCCTTTGCTACTCGTGATTGTCTTCGTGCATCTGTCTGCATATCAGATTTTAACATACTAACCATGGCACTAAAGGTGACTGCATCATTTGGTAATAGGTAGACTAATAAGACACACACGACTCGTTCTGACACGATACAACTTATTACGTACTCGCAACAGGAGGCACATTTGGCATTAAAAGTACATTTCAGATGTTGACAAGAAAAATTTATTCCATTCTAGAGGCGTACACATAGTCTCTAAAACAACAGTGGCACTATGCGAAAACATTTGTCACTAAGCGTATATACAGCCATATCAATATTTCTTATCAGAGCTAATACAGACAATGGACATCTAATGACTCACACTGATAACTTCGGCGCAAGTAAACACAATGTAGGTACACTTGAGAAAACAGTTTTCAATCTCGACCATCGGAAGTGCTCGTGGGTCATAGAAAGCCTTCAATAAATTTGGACATTTTTATCAAACAGCTGACTAGGATACGTACATCGCACACCAAGGAAAAAAAACACTTTTACAGGCTCCTTAGAAGGTGAAAAAAATTCAGCAGACGAACAGAATTGAAAGACCCAGACAGGTTAACGAGTAGCACGAAAGCAGCAATACACCGTCCCGAGTGCCCAGAAATCGAATGTTACTCCTGATGCGCTCCACAGCAAAAGTGGCAACCAGTCGCAAGATTACACAAGTGGTTGGAACTCACACTTACCGCCGATGAATACATATTACGTATTGCTGCACTGTCAAGCTTACCAAGAACAATGGGATCTGGGCTTCTCGCAGAATAATAGCAATGTGATGTTTTGCGAAGAAGTTAATTTTGCGTCGTCGCCGCTTTTAACTTACTTCGTTCCGTTCAACACGACCCATTCGCTTCGTGTACGTTCCACTTAATCACTGGGCTAAATTCGGTCCGCTCAACTTAATATTTAAGAACCATTCGCCACAAAAGTCGCTATAGGGAGTCCGCCTCAAACGACACGATTTCTCGATTCAAGGATACGCTACGTTCAGTCTGGTTGTTGGAATTGACTGTAACAATACACCTGCTCAGTGATAGCCGATGTGAACCGTTGCAAACTATCACTTACCACGACGCCTCAGAATATTCGTAAACTTCAAAGCGCTAATGAGACGGACAAAGACCACACGAAAACACACAACACACAGCATTTAAAGGTGAACATTTGACAGAGATCTGTCTGGTTTGGGACGATATTGAAGGTGAAAAAAAGGGGGGACACCAACCAAATTATAATCATCAAACGTAACAAACTGTTTACTCGAAACATGAAAAACGCCCGACCGTTTCGGGTCCCACTCGGACCCTTCTTCAGGCGTGACTGGAGGGCACCAGACAGCAGCAGTGCTTATAAGTCCCCCTTTTTCTTGTTTCTTTTCTTTTTTTGTTATCTCCTCCTTCCTTTCCCATCTTTTTCCGGTTCTTCAAACCGAGGGGGTCATGTTAGTGATGAACCAGGTGCCGGTGTCCGCTAAAATAGACACTCGGCATTGTACCTGCAGACCGGTTCACTTTACCAGGTGTCGCCTGAATGTGCCATGATTCTACAAAAAGCCGCCTGTGAAAACTGGTTTCCAAGTCGAGCACGCGGGAGTCGTCAAGGGCGATGCGGTGGTCGTTCACCTCGCTGTGCTCAGCTAATGCACTCCTTTGTCTATCGAGCTTTCGGACATCGTTCCTTGATGTACTCGTCACAAAGGTGGAATGCATGCTCCAGTTTTCGGCGTACCGAAAGCAGACTCACACCGGTCGCTATCTCTATCCTAATTCGAACCACCCTTTCCACCATAAAGTGGCGGTGGTTTCGGCCCTGCTTACCCGTGCACAGAGGGTTTGTTCTTCGGAGAATAAGCGGATATATGAACAGGTGGTCAGAAGCGGCCTTCTAAAGAACGGCCACTCAAAAGCCTTCGTTAGAAAGGTTGCTCGCCGATCCCTTCGAAGGGACACTGACCCGCCGCCTTCCAAGCTCACACGCGTGTGCATTCCCTACGTTCAGGGTACCAACGAAGCAAGCGCTCGCATGTGTGCTGTCGGGGCAGGGAATAAGAGTAGCACACAAGCCAATTTCCACGCTTGGTCGTTTCTTTCCTCACCCGAAGGATAGGCTACCGAGGGAGAGAGCGCAAGGTGTGATTTACTCAATTCCTTGTTGAGATTGTGGCGCGTCGTACGTGGGTGAGACGAACTTTCCAGAGAGGCTACGACAGCATTGGAAGGATGTCCGCAAGCTCGATAGACAAAGGAGTGCATTAGCTGAGCACAGCGAGGTGAACGACCACCGCATCGCCTTTGACAACTCCCGCGTCCTCGACTTGGAAACCAGTTTTCACAGGCGGCTTTTTGTAGGAACATGCATTCAGGCGATACTTAGTAACGTGAATAGGTCTGCAGGTACAATGCCGATTGTCTATTTTAGCGGACACCGGTACCTGGTTCATCACTAGCATGACCCCCCTCGGTTTGAAGAACCGGAAAAAGATGGGAAAGGAAGGAGGAGAGCAGAAAAAAAAAGAAAAAGAAACAAGAAAAAGGAGGACTTATAAGCTCTGCTGCTGTCTGGTGCCCTCCAGTCACCCCTGAAGAAGGGTCCGAGTGGGACCCGAAACGTCGGGCTTTTTTCATGTTTCGAGCAAACAGTTTTTTTACGTTTGATGATTTTAATTTGGTTGATGTCCCCCTTTTCTCACCAACACAGAGCATGTGTTCCCCATCTCGTATCTAATTTGCGCTTTGTATTTTACGAGTATGAAGTAACTATCGATACGAACGAGTGCTTTCAGGAAACGTTACGAGTCCCTAAGCTCCATGTGAGGCCACCTGCGATTGCACGGAGTTACTGACTGCAGAGGCCTACGTGCTGCTACATGATCGAGGCTACAGGGGCGCTGCTGTACCTCCTGAAGTCGACGGGACGTCACCAACGATCGTTAACGATTCACCCGTACAAGGGCTTTAGCGCTTTGTGCCCGAGTTCTCACTAACTGGCCTCTCGCCTATCTTTCTCGTGCTCCTCCTTCCTCAATCGTATCTATGATCCCCCTTCGCCAATTGCAGTGTAGCCAACGGAGCACGCGATTTGTTAGCGTCCTGGCATTTCGTTTTCATTTCTCTCCCTCTCTATCTTTGAAAAAATCACCGTTTCAGCTCAGCGGGTTGACCTGGTCCACGATTAGTCGCATCAACTGAAACTAAGGCGCGCTTTCGCATGCTGAGAACACCGACGTCTCGACCGATACAGCACATTCTGCATCGGGAGTGGAAATTGCCTGGCCATACGCCACGCCATCTTTGCGACATCCGATTAGATAAGCTGGAAACAGTTAACAGATTGTGTATCACCTCCGTAACCTGGAACACTCGAAAGCGGAAGCTCACTGCAGGTTTGACAATGCATTATGTAATAGATCAACTCGTACTTTTGCAACATGCGTTTTGGTACAACACGTTGGTACGTCCTAATGAGCCTCTATAAGAAAGTTTTTATTCATATCGGCATTCCCACTGACACACGCTGAAGTCGGCTGGATCTTCCAAGCATTGGCAGTGCAGGGCACTCTCGCCCAACGTAGTGTTGCCTGCGCCAATACTACCACTTCCATGACTGGAGTATGCACGACCCCGGGATGGGGTGGTGTGTCAGTTCCGCGGAAACACGCAAGGCAGACTAACGATGATGAAAAAAGAAAATTAGCATCCACCCTTTTTGCAGCACAAGGCCACAACGACATCCATACGGATTTCTCAGAAATGAAAGCTTCACTGTTGATAAAGAATTCGTGCTGGCCGGGAGAGCGAACCCGGGACCAAAGCCTGCCAGGGTCAGTGGCTCTGTCATCTGAGCTAATTAGGTTAGCTGAAGCCATTCTCGTTAGCTCAACTGACATAACGACTGCCACAGTGGGAATGGGTCTCACTTCGTTCCTCATTCCACGACGAATTTTCGGTCGACTATCAAGCTTAGATTTCTAAGAAATCCGCATAAGTTTTAGCCTTGTGCTACAAAATGAGCATATGCTTATTTTTTTCTTGCGTAGGGATATTTCTATACATTTCCATACCGGTCACTCGTCTGGCTCGTCGTATGTTTCGAAGCCACTTCTCAATGAGTTATCAGGGCTTCTGCCTTAAAAGCAAAGTTCTTAACGACTACTATGCCAGGCTACAATTGCAAATCAATATTGCTAAAGAGCTGCCGTAGATACAGAAGGAGTAGCACCAAGATGTCCATAACAGTATATTTTAAGGCATAATGAATGCCGCACGTTCGGTGGCATTCAATGTGTAAATGCGTTATTATACACTGGAGAGCCTTTGGGCACATATCAACGCAGACAACGTGGTAGAGCTCTTGAAAACAAACTCCACGCCACAACCGTACTATCATTCTTCATCGGTGAGACTGTGCGCAAGCGCGTCTCACCTAGCTTTGCGCGATTACAAAATGTTTTATCACTAAAATGTTAAGAACACGCACGTAATAAAACAGTAAGGACAACAACATCAACTAAAAATAAACACCGAAGAAACGTCGGCGTGACATTCTATTATTCACCTAAATTTCTATAGCGTTATCACAGACATGCCTGCAGTGCCTTCATTGAACTACCATCGATCTACGGAGGGGCTTAGATTTTCGGTATAAGCTGAAAATGACATTGATGATATTACAGCTATCTTTCATACCACCGCATGTTGCGTGACATCGCACATTGTGGGATTTACGTTTGGCAATATTCAACGGAATTTAGCAATACCAAATATCAATTGCCTGGGGTAACACTCTCGTGCCATAGAGAGCCCAATATAATGTATAGGTTTCAGACTATCTCGTACAAGACATGACTTCTAGTTTACATACTGAAGAACCAGGCCTATTAATTTATGAAAAATTTAACGCAAACTCTCCTAACTGTACATTATGTTACACCCTGCAGAAACAAATTTAAGCGCAACTACAAGAGGAAAAAACAACAAGAGAAAGAACAAGGCACAAGGTAAGCCAACGGCATGACCCGATAGATCTGAGGTAGGCAAAACTGCGGGAGATAAGGCGGAAACGATAAAATCAGGAACTCATAAAAACACTGTGCAAGCGCTCACATGTCCAGAGAGAAACAGAGAACAGCTCAGTTTGTTTCAAATTAAAGGGCACACAATTTTCTGTCTCCACGAGGCAAATTTTTGTTGAAGTAGATCAATTTGCACAAGTTTGTGATCATTGGTTTTGGCACACCGGACAGCTGCCGTGCATGTGATGACCGTACACGCCACAATGTATTATTATGTAATTATATTACCGTAGACGCGTCAGACGAAAAGAGCATTTGAATTCGCACATTCATTCAATACGATGTACAAGACATCACTTTTCAAGAAATATGCATTTGATATTGGCGATGTTCTCGATCACGTTTGCTTGCATCGCACGTCTAGTGTGTGGTTGCTTTCACTTGGCTAACAGGGAAACATGTACGCTTAAGCGTAGGCGTTATTACGCCATCAGTGACGTCAAGTCCATGACTTGGTAGCCAGTCAGCGTGGGAAGGTCGCAAAGCTGCAGTTGAGAATCGCTGGTCGCCCATTTCCTCTTCTTGCGGAATCTGTCCGTAAGGTTGACGAGTAACCAAATGAATGCGTTCAGGAACATGAGGCCACTCATGATGCGGTACAGGTTGTCATAGGATCCCTGCATGTCTCTAAAGAAACCTGCAAGAGAAGACCCAAATGAGCTTTGTACTTACAGCCACACATGCGTGGACCTCGACAGTAAACACCGATAAAACAAGGAGATATATACAATAACCGAATAACAAGGAGTTTGTGGACGTGGCGTTGTGGGCAGCGGAAAGCATCAATGCTGCAGTCTAAAATACACAGAGCAGCCTCACGTCTCGTAGCGAAAATAGTCACGAACAGTACAATGAAACTAGCGACGCCGCTCTATAAAATAGGCTGGCACAAATGTAATTGTCAATGCAACTGTTAATTTCAAATTTTACCATTCTTTTAATATGCGCACCTCATGGCATGGCATGCCCGACAATTGCTGCTGCGCAAAGCATATATTGCTGAGAAAGAAGTAGCAGCTTATCAAATTCAAATAAAATTCATTAGCTTGTTCGCACTTCTGCTGGGTGTATAAATCAATATAATTTTCGATAGACTCAGCAGGACACGTGATTGAAGGCAGTTTAGAGACGAGACCGCCTTAACTTGGAGGTGCATATTACAAAAGTGTCACCGGTCAGATAGTTCCGGGATAGATCGACTCTTTAGGAACGCTCTTGTGAAAGAGCGCGGGACTGGCTATTCAGCTAAACATAACTGATAGGATTTACGAGTCATGTGCATGAATATTTAATTGAATTGTTTGGTTTTCTCGAATGCCGTACTTGTACAGAAAACGTGTACATGTATGCCGAATGCGCGTAGGAGTAAGAGCCTTTGTCAGACAACGCACCTTTAGCTCTCACACCTCTTTCTCTATAAGAAAAGATACAATACATTTCAGACTTCAAAACTACGAAGTGATTATCAAGAACTTCCCCGTAACAGAAGGCTCCGAAACAATTTTGACCGCCTTGGGTGTTTAACCCGCATCTAAATGGAAGTGCACCGGATTAAAGGGGCTTCACTATCCTTAATCCTTAAGTAACTGGAAGGCGGAAGCAAGCAGTATCGTTTGGAATGAGTAGCGTTGGAACGAAGCAGAATCGTTTTTGGAAGGAGGCTGGTGTGGTCTCCTGCAAGCTGTGAGAAATACAAAAGAAAACTAGCATACTTGCTCTCGACTCAGCATGTAAGAATCTCTGACTTGGTAAGACTCACCAAAGAGTAGAGGCTTCGTGAGGAAGGACACCGTGGCGATGCAGGTCACTATCACGTTGCCCAAGTTGAGCTGCTCGGCGCCAACAACATCGCCCATCAGGGAGTTGTGCACAGCTATAGCGTGGCCACTGAACACGCCGAAGCCGAGGCACGTGGCAAGCATAGCGGGGTAGGTCCGGACGAATGAGATCAAAATAAATCCCACGCCAACGAAGAAGTAGTCTATCATCACAAGCGTCGATCTCTTCACGTATCCTTTCTCAGTCGCCAAGGGGACAAGGACACGGCCGACACAATCGAGCACCGACACAGATGGTGCGATCGTGATAGCAAATATGACGGGAATGCCTTTGCTTAGAATCGTATCCACGGAGATGCTGGCAAAGAGATTGATGACGTAGAAGAAAAGGAGGTGCGTCACTGCAGTGATGTAAAACAGGGGCTTGGCGAATATGGATTCGGGGACAGGAGTACCGGCACTTTCAGAATGGCTCAGGTTCGCTGTTCCTTCTTCGATGCTGAAGACTTTCTGTACCGTTCTTGCAGGCAAGTCGTTATTGTTTTCTTCGGCCTTCTGCCTTGGCCTGAAATCAGTAAGAGGGCAGTACGTTAAAATCGCAGGAGGTTAAAATTACACCTAGGCAGTTTTGGCAATTGTACATATAATCCCACAAAATAAAACGAAGCCTGTTCACTTTATAGGAATCAGTATCATGACCATCTTACTAAGGGTATGTCAGAGAGCCAAAAGGAGTAATGACCCGACATGAACTGGCAATACATGAAAGTCACAGCCCAGTGCGCTCTGATTTTGTAAATGTTCTATTCACGCTGCTGCTTTGGGCTATGTTCGTATAGGCAGCTATGAAAATTAAGGAAAAAAGAAAAGACAATAGCATTGAGGATCAAGAAGTTGAAGTTCAAGGAGCCCAACTTAGAGAGTCGTTATACCAAACAAGAAAATATTGTTGAGCTTCACTCAGACTGATTGCTTTCTAAGGTTTTACGTCTTAAAACCAGTCGCTATTATGAGACACGCCGTAGTGGAGGGCACTGGAAATTTACACCACCTGGGGTTCTCTAACGTGCACTGATATCGTACAGTACAAGGGGCTCAACATCTAGCCTCCATCAAAATGCAACCGCCATGTCAGGACTCAATCCTGCGACCTGGGGATCAGCAGCCGAATACCATAGTCACTAGACCACCACGGCGGGGCGTCATTCACAGAATGCTTGAGCAAAACGATAGCTCTCATGATGACATGACTGAGTGAGTGTATCAGAATAGCGGTGCGCATGAACCGGCAACTGGTGAAATTTTGCCTGCTCGTCGGCTGGTGCATCACTAGCTCTGGTCAACTCAACGAAGATATGTTGCCGAGAGGTGTCGAAGATGTGAAACCATACCATACGCGGTGTACGAGTGTGCTTTGACGCGACAACTTGACGGAGACACAGCACAATGAATTGCAGGAAGTATAGGAGTTCGAAGGAGTTTTCACTGTGGTGGCGGGGAGTTTCCAGACTGAAATATACCGCACCATTGGTGTCCTTTTGTATGTGAGTGGCGGTGAAGCTGCCACTCAGTGTCTGGGTTGATTCGCGTAATATCTGCAAGATACATTAATGGGATGGGAAGATTTTGGCGATTACAGACAAATGTCGTTGCCTATTCTGTGACCTTTGGTGTCTCGTGCAACTTTTGCCGAAAACTACACGGGTTCTCTCGCGCATCAATGGAAATACTCGGTTTTAATGCTCATATAGCATGTGAACGCAAACGCGAGTTTGCTGAAATTTTGTTTGGGGCAAGGCGATTGGACATCCCCACTTTCTAGCCACACTTTCTCGTTCCTGTCCACATTGTTCTCGGTGTATATCACAGAATTTTGACTTCAGCTTCTCCACATTGGAGGTACTTCATTGATTCTTCAAAAGATCTGTAGCTCTTGGTCGTTCACATCCTATTCACATTGTTACACTGTCTTTGACTTCGTTTTCACGTTTCTACTGTACTGCCTCTGAGATTTCTCTTAAGATTTGCATTGATAAGCTCACTTCAAGAGGAAAAAAAATTAAGTAGGTTCTTCGACTAAGGCCGAAGCAAAGCTCGACTAGGTTGTGTTGAGTACAAACATCTTCGACATATGTACGTGAATACATTGAAGAAATGCGAATACAAGCAATAGACAAAAGTGTTCGCCACATTAGCCAGCAATACATGAAATGTTAAGGCGGATAATCGCAACTAACCTGAAAAGCACGCAGAGCACTGGTACGTTGAGCATGACTCCCGTAAGAAAGAGCATCATCCATGAAAAGCCGAATTCCTGCGCGATATACAGCAGTATCCGAGGGAAAAAGGATCCTGCCGCACAGAACGCCACCATGTTCAGCTGCATCAGGAGGCGACGCTTGTTGACGAGGAATGTACGCTCGATGAATGTGCCAATAAGAACGAAGACCATGCCGGCACCAATGCCTGCACATTCACAAAGACCTCCGCTGTGAACAGGGATAGTTCTATTGTACACAAGAGAATACAAGCTCAGGCACGCAGTGTAACGAAAGGAGACTATTGCCGATTCATTAGCATAAGCATATCGCAAACACGGAAGTCAAGAAAGGCAGCAGGACATGTGTTGGAGCGATCATCATTATCACGCTCTTTTTTGTGTGTCAAGTCATTAGAATGTAGACTGGACTGAGTGAGACGGCGTATCTGAGAGTGCACCTATGAGAAAAGAGCGAATGTTTGTAGCCCGTCTAGTGCGCCGTTTCGCTGCCCTTCTGTGAGCCTAGTAGCCTTAGAACTGAGGGGTGACAAGCCTCCAATGTTTCACCAAGATTGATTAGTACGGCCTTGAGGACATGCCGGTGCAATCCTGAAGTAACTCTGTAAAAGATGTAGTTTCATGGCACAAAAATAAAAGAGCATGCTTAGGTGTTTTAAAAAAATTAGACTGCAAATACACTAACTGTAAGCTACGAAGTCCTCAGCAGATTCACCTAGCAAACAAACCTAGCTGAACTCCGGGGCTTAACTTTAATTTATTGTTTTGAGTACATCAATGCCAGCTTACGTAATATTGATAAAGGATGCAATATTAGAATGCCAGATGTGAAATGCAAAGCGAGAAGGTTTGACATCGAATTAATATCGCGTGCGACACGAGCGTCATCACGGAAAATCGAGGCTGTCCCACGTTTTGAAAGGGAGTCACTGCATATCCTCGCACTACGGTCCCATACACGGTCACACTTTCCAGGAACGTTAGAAGACAGGCCAGCTGACGACGCTGCAACGCAATGTCCCTTTATCTTATATTATACGAGCAGTGATATATACATATATGAAAGCCGTTTGGATAACGATTTTCCCACCTACTCCCGCGCTGGAGGTCACGTAATCGCGTGCACCTCTGCTCAGTGCACGCATGATTCTTATCTTATCTCGGCGGCGTTTTGCTGAATGTCCTAGTGTGAATGCTCCAAAATGCATTCCTCCTGATCTCCTTTTCCAACCGCCGCTGGTGTAAAATTTTTCCCCAGTAGAATTATCTAGCGCGAAGACCTCCCTCGTTTCCAGATTAAACTGTGAAGGAATGCACAAAACTGATACTAAGGCGCTTAGCGCACATTCTAAAAGCTGAGTGCTAATTGTAAATTCCTGTTTTTTCGAAGATAGTTCAGCATAATTTTGGTCTTTTGCCTATTCATTTATAGTACTAATTTGCAGCATTTTCCCAGATGAGCGATAGATTATATATCCTGATACATTTCATGAAGAGCGACAATGGTTTTTAAAATATATATCTTCGACCTCTGGTGAAGTCGACTGTTATGCCGTCTTCCCCTGCTGCTATACGGCGGGACACGCCTTAGAGGGCTCTTTCGACTTCTTTAGCAGTTACACATAAAAGCTCAGTTGTCCCGCTGTGATTTCATATATTTTAAGGTTGCATGGTCTGTCTGATAGCTGTACAGTTCAGAGCACACATATCTTGCGACTTTTACTATTTGAATAATGTTCTTTGATAACGTTACCTTTCTTTAGCGCATGTGTAGTTTGTGTTGTCGGAAGTGCAGTTTTTGGAGGGCGGGAGGGGGGGGGGAGGATTTAATGCTTGTACCTTTCTCTACTGCCCTTTCTATTTCATGTTGAAGTTCCTTACATCCCTTTGCTTGCTTCATTGATGAAGTTGGACAGTTCTACAAATTGTATTTTATCTTTTGACAAGGTAACTTTCATCTCTTGACGTTTCCTGAAGTCGTTAGTAGTTTTGGAGAACTTCCTTACATCTTGTCATCTTGGTTTACCTCCGACTTCTATCGCTGTTTTGAAGAGCACTTTTGTTATGACAACTCTGGCTTGTTCTAAAAGTCATCGTTTTTGTCTACTGCTTCAATGCTTGCTGTTCAAGACAATTTAGAAATCTTCGTTCTATGCACTGATACGTCTATCTTTGCGTTCCTTTTAGTAAATAACTTAGTTCGTAATTGCTTTAGGTAAAGCGCAATCTTCGCCCTTAGCAGTCTGTGACTGCTACATTTTATCTTGGCTACTACTTCTATTCCTCGAAGCATGCTTCGTTATTCGTATATTATACATGTCCATTTCGTTTTCTGTTTTCCCGTTAGAGCTCCCCATGTCCACTTCCAATTCTTATGGTTCTTGATGAACGTATTCATTATTCGGAGCGGGTTTCGTGCTGCAAAGTGCACAAGCATATCTCCGCGGTTATTCCTATTGGCGACACCGTATTTGTCGTTCTCCACTTTGTTTCGTTCCTAAATTTACATTAGGATCCCCCATGGCTGTTTTGTATGTTTACAAAAGGATGTCAAATATGCCATGTTTACATGGCATATTTGACATCCTCATAGGACAGTTCTATTTGTTCGTCGTCATTGTTGGAGCATATCTCCAGATGGTATTAAATTTATATAGCTTATTTAATTTCTATCACTCTGCATGCTACCCCTTCATTAATGCTACACCATTCGACCGTGATACCCGTCATATCATAAATTACGAACCCAACGCCACATTCTCTTCTTTAGGGCAACCCTCTATAGCACAGGTCACGTCCGTCGTTTAATAATGTGTGCTTCACGTGCTCTCCAAGCTTCCCGAAGGCCAACGATGTCCGAACTAGCGCATTCCAGCTCCTAAAGTAGCTGTGCTCCTAGCTTCACTTGAGAGATGTCTTACGTTGAAAGTGCTATGACAAAAAAAAGGCCGCGTATCTGCGTGGTTCGCTACAAATGTCGTCAAAAGACGATAGTCTTGTGCCGACCGTACAACGCTGCGTGAGATATGGACGCCATATGGCAGCGCCGTCGGGAAATATGAGCTTGTGCAGAATCCCTGGGCAACTACCAGATGGCAGCACCACATCGTCGGCAGAGGTCTTTTTTGTGCATAGCATCATATTTTAAGCGCATCCTAAGAAACACTAGGATCTTTAGAATTATGCATCTATGCATTTTCTAGTAAACGAACACACCACTTAATACTTACGCATTGATGTTGCGCCTCAGATATGCGCAATATTTGCTTTTTGATCGACAATACTCACAAGTATGAACGCAGCTACCCGTTCAAGATGGCTGGGCGTTAGGCAAGCGCTTAAACTTTGGCCGGGTGGCTGAATAGTGTGACAGGCAGACAAACGGAAAGACAAACGGAAGTTTCTCCTTTCAAGTACACCAAGAAAGAGTACGGTCTTTAAAAAACAATTCTCGTTCTGTACCTCACTTGAGTGCTTCTGAAGACAGAGAGTGAGGCCCCTCCGTCCTGACTAACCTAGTAGGCGCATCCTCAGCCTTCAGTTTTGCGAATATTCGCCCTCAACATTCTCCTCCACCGGCCACGAAAAAGAAGGCACACCTAAGCGGAGCGAGCTGTGTCTCGCGCAAATTACAAAGCAAGGCTTATCGATAACAACTATGCTGCAATGTGCGAGAAAACGCACACTGTACCCGAGATTCCCATCATGAGGCTACTGCACCACCTCTAACGCACGATGGGAACGTTTCTTGAAAAAACACACAAAAACAAAAGCCCATGCCTCGAACATGCACCGCCTGAATTGATGGAAGTGCTGTGAAACTTAACTTAGTCGAAGTGAGCGGCTCAATCAGGTGTCGGTAAATGCCGCATAAATCCTTGGCTAAGTTACCGTACCTTCTCCCCTTGTAAAACTGCGGGAGAAAAATTTTAACTGGCGGAGTGTTCTTCAAAAGCATTACGGCCAAGTCAAGGATTGAAGTTTCATATAAGCCTCTTTTTTAATCAACGTTACCAAAGGTGCTTCCTCTCAAAAGGCGTTATACCGAGACAAAGCAACCAGAATACCAGATGTCATAGGAATCGGAATCACAAAAAAGTAAAACCTATCTTTGCGAAGCTGCGGAATACATAAGCGGCAATCTGATGCACCGAGGGACGGGCGACGGGTTAGGTGATCTGGACATGTGAATTCCTTAGACGTAGACATCTCCGACACCTTGAGACTGCACAGTAATCATTAAAAGTTGCGCAAAAGCGAAAGTTGCCGAACTACTTGAACTTCTCTGGAGAACTTCCACTGCGCCCGCTGGAGCCCTTAAACGGTAAAACCTCGCAAGGAAAACCGAACATAGTGTCAGTGAGCCGCTTTGTGAACACCCAGTCAGCTGTAGCGAAATGCGCTCCATTTCCTTTTCGACGGCAGGCATTGCGTTCCTGAAGCGGAGCGTGTCACAACACACCTAGCTACCATATGCGCCACACAAGAGGTATTCTTTAGCGGGGTGGCTGTACATTGCTCAAGCAACGCGCCGGCACGACCTTGCCACACCGCTAAGCTTCGGCTGCGATAGAGGCGCTTAGGTTACAGATTCGATAACTCCCTGCGCGCATTAGTACCAAAATTTAGTGCTTCACTCCATCGTTCCTAGATGATGGCACCACCACCGCAAAGCAAGTGTGCAGTGCAAAGCGAGAGGGGAGGAGATGATGATGTTAATTCAAGGGTAATCTTGCTTCCTAAATACCATTGCTTTAAGCGGAGGTCACTCAAATGTACATTGTAAACCGATGTGATGAAGAAATAAACAGAGACGTTGATTAGTGTTACACCTGACACTCCCACACTGCCACATAGTTTGCCAAAGATGTATTGCTTGCTTATTGCACCCCATGACAGGCTCGCACAATGTGTCGAATCCGCCACGTGGTATATTTATTTATTCTTTGCTGGGTAGATGAATAGTGGACACCGATCAACGTGTAAGGAAACTTCAAAGACGCAGCGTGACGCCGGCAAGAGGAGCTGGTAAGCTGAAGAATAGAAGGATGGGAAGTGCCCATCCCCCACTGCCTATACTGCTGTAGCGACGAAAATGAAGCTACAGCAGTATAGGCAGTGGGTGAATAGCAAAAGCAGGTCCGCTTTCCCCACCCACTCCGCAGTTTATTAGGAACATGACTCATACAAAACCTCTGGAAGTGTACATGCTGTTGAGGTGCAGCGCTTGCTCGCATTGGGCCGTCAAATAGTTCTTGAACATGCATGTCTGTGCCAACATGTGTTGCACATGCCCGAATATCGCACCCTCGGACATTCGCATCCATGCGACACGGGATTAGGCATAAATTGTACGCTGTACATTTCATAATGAAGTGAGAATGCATAAGTATCGCCCATGTCACTGCGAACATCGAACTAAATCTCTGAGAACAAAGTAAAAAAAAATGAAAGCGTGCCGAATGGCTGTGGGGGCTTCTGTGAACATGTGATTCAAGTAATACTGCGCTGGAAGTTTGAGAACATTGCGATTTGGCTTCGAACACAGATGGAAAGCGTCCGCTCTCCTGTTAACGAATGACGTCACGAGGGTACCAATAAATCGCTCGAGGCAGATATAGCACTGGCTGGTTTTATAATCGCGGGATGATCATGTGGTGCGATTTATTTGTTCGTTTTGAATTCAACGAATAAAAAGGATGTGCGCATTTAATTTAAAAAAAGCAACGAGAAATAGTCAAGCAATCTAGTCGGCGTCTGCAGTGACGTAATTTGTTGAAAAAAGTGAGGACGCTTTCCAGATGTGTTTGAAACCGAATCGCCAGTTTCCTAGAGCATGCAGGGCAATGCAGGGCAATAATATTTGGATCATATGTTCACAGGAGCCCCCTAAGATTGACCGGTGTCCTTTGATAGCTAAGCTTAAAAGCTTTGTAGTGGCCCAATAAGGTTGGTTAAGCCTTTTGCACTTCTTGACCAAGTAGGTTTGCCGTAATCATCATCATAATCAGCATGTCTACGCCCACTGCAGGGCAAAGGCCTCTTCCATAGATCTCGAATTATCCCTGTCCTGTGGAAACTAGGCCCAATTTATCGCCGCAAAATTCCTGATCTCATCTGCCCATCCGACTTTCGGCTGGCCCCTGCCACGCCCTTGCCTTCTTTAGGAATCTATTCTGTTACCCTCAATGACCAACGGTTGTCTCGTCTTCGCACGCCCACGCTCATTTCTTCTTAATTTCTATTAATATGTCACTAACACGCACATGTTCCATAACCCACACCGCTGTCTTATCCCTCAAGTTCACACCTACCATTTTTCATTCCATAGCTCGCTGCGTCGTCCTCAGTTTAAGTACTGAGCCCTCTTAGTTAGCCTCCAAGTTTCTGCCCGTAGGTCAGTACCAGTTTGTCGTCATAGTATAATTTAATTTCTGACGTAATGCATTAGCAAATGTGCAGCAGACTTCGAACTCAGATTTCACTGGGGTGTAAAGAAAGCCAAGTTCCTTTCTAAACCTTATTCTGAGCGCAACCACACGACACTTCCACACACACACCCACACACCCAGGCATCCACCACGCACAGCGCTCACTTCCAACTGAATTTATTGAACGCACGAAGGCTGAATCTATACATGTGGCACATGCGCGCATACATCATGTGAAGCCAACACACACAATCAACATATACATTGCCTTCTTGCTCTTTCTATCTTATAGTCTTGATCTTATGAACTGCATTTCACTAGGCATTTCATGAACTGCATTTCACCACACACCCAGGCATCCACCGGTGCGTGGTGGATGCCTGGGTGTGTGGGTGTGTGTGTGGAAGTGTCGTGTGGTTGCGCTCAGAATAAGGTTTAGATATGTTCTACCAACTAGCCCAACAACAAGTTCTTTCAAGCTCCTCTGCTTACTCTTGCCCTGACTGATGGGTACAGACGCTCCCCAGCACCTGAACGAAAGGGCTGACCTCTTCAACACCTGTCGGTTCAATTGCTGTGTTCTTGGTAGTGTAAGCATACACAAATCGGCATTTTCCTACTTTAAGAATTAACTGGGGTGAGGCGAATTTTTTCGCCGCACTATTCAGAGAGTGCGAGCGCTAACTCACATATTTAAAAGAGACAAATATCGGGTCGTTGGTGCAGAACGTTGGTGCAGAAAGTTGGTGCAGAACGAACTGCTTTGTTACCTTAAGCACTTTCAGGTGCTCCCAAACCATTATTTCAATTCTCTAACCTATGGGCCTCAGCAGGCACTTCTTGACGCTTACCACAGAAACATTTTTCTGTTGTGCAGTGACCACCTTATTCATTTATGCCGAACAGATGTTGCGTTTGCTCTTGCAAAAAAGACGGTAAGGTTTTGGTGATTGTAAAGCTGTTAGGGAGTTTTCACGTCGCAGACAAACAAAGAAGGAACAAGCATTCGTAAGCGGAAATTACTGACCATGCAGGATGCCGAAGGTCACGGCCAAGATGGTGACATTTGTGGCACAGTAGGCACCAAAAATTCCGGCCAGTTGGCACGCCGAGCCCAGCATTATCAGTGGCCAAGGAGGTGACCACCGCAGTAGGAACTTGCACAGGACTCCTGAAAAAAATAAACGCATCGCTGTTTTAAGTTTAGCTGCAAGAGCGCTCAGTGATTGAAACGCGGCACTCGGGGCGGACTTCTACCAAAATTTTGTGTGCCATATTTTAGCGCTGCGGGCTCCGAGCTGGTACGATGCAGTTCTGTGCCCCTGGGCTCGCCCAGCTCACTCCTGTTGTACGTACAGCGCTGAGAACTGTTAGCGTGAACGCGCCAGCGCAAGACCACCGTCCGTAAAGCGCCGGTTTAGCCAGCGTGGCCGCGCATGGAAGCAATTCTGCCAATGCGCTGTAATAAGCGAAGACAAGACATCGTGCCAGCTGAATTTTGACACCGCGAATACGGCATATGCAAGTATGCATGCAAGTGACAGAGCCATCCCTCCCGCCCTCCCTGCGCTTGCGCGAGCTTGGTTCGATCTGCGGTCACGCTTGCTATGCTGGCGCTAAGTATATTGCGGCCACGTGCTCGCATGTTCACTAAGAGTGCTCACCGTTCTAAAAAGTAGAATAAAAACGACCCGGCCATCACATGGCCCGGGTAACGTGTGCCTTGATCACTGAGAACTGCCCACGAAATATCACAAATGTTTTGCAGAAAGTATTACCATAGCAGATATGTCGGTAAGATCATACATACGATACATACATACATACAGTATACAGATCCATACAGGCAGCGAGTTCCTCAGAGTCGTTCGAGCTGATTTATGTTGTATATTAAACCATACGCTACGCGTAGAGTAGCAGACGGACAAGGGGGGGGGGAGGGACGGATAAAGCTCGCTGTTTACCCCCCCCCCCCTCCCTCAGCCTTGGACGAAACAAATTTAACACCACAGAGTAGCTAATTAGTATAGGAGAGCTTTAGAACATTGCAAGAAACGATAACCCATTTGTAAAAGAAAATGTCTGCCAGATATAGATAACACATATAAGTATGAATAGCAGGGCAGCAATGGACCTGTTGGGTATTGAAACAGACATGAAACAAATAACGGTGTTAAGGCATAACAAAATTACCCTCGTGAAATTAAGTAACGTTCATATATATATATATATATATATATATATATATATATATATGGGGTCAACAAGATCTTCTTCTGGCTACCGTGAAAGAATTATAAGAACTTTGAAGTATACTGCAATGTTAACAGATAAAAACGGCTGGTTCTTTAATCGTTGCCACGTGTGAACTATCGAGTCACGTGAACGGGATACGGGCTGGAGTGGCAAGGCAAGAATGAGAAACAAGCTGGGTGCAGGCTTTGTGCGAGGAATGCGAAGGAACGAAAAAAGGAAAACGTGAAAAATGATTGATTAACTCATTTGTGGGGTTTACCGTCCCATAACCAGCTCTGATTATGAGAGACGCCGTAGTGGAGGTCTCCGGAAATTTCGACCACCTGGGATTCTTTAACGTGCACTGAGATCCCACGAAAAGTTGAAAAAGGAGAGAAAAAAGGAGTAAGTGGGCAACCCAGAATAATGAGCCTGCGGCAAGAGTTGAGTGAGACGAGCAAAGCGCGGCGGCATGCTTCAACAGGGGCGACGCGCTCCAGCTGCATGTAGTTTCTGGCCTTCTTGAACAATAGACAAGGTCGGGCGCAACACAAATGAGGCAAAAAATAAAAGAGAAAAGGGGGGGGGGGGTAGGAAATATTGGAGGAAATGCGCGTTACACACAATGGGAGTGATAGTTTTTCTTTATGTACTGTCACACCGTGGAGCAGTTAAGCTATACCCAAAAAATAAAAACGTTCTTTTGACTCTTACGATTGGTCGCAGAGGAAAGCGAGCCGCCCTGGGCTTTCGTTATTTCCATGCAAGAACGACCTGAATATATTTACAAAGAAGGAATCGCGCTGTTCGCGCTCTCGTGTGTGCTGAAAGCCGGATTGTAGAAGGACAACACTGATGCGCCCAAAAGAGTGACCGGGCAAGATTATGTGTTTGGAAAATGGCAAAGTAGGGAGGCCGGTAACATGCGCCCTGTGATTGCTGAAACGCAGGCGGAACGCGGTTTTTGTTTGGCCAATATATTCCTTTTTGGAAACTTCACATCTGATTTTGTATATGAAGTTGCTCGAATCACAATTAAGGTCATCCTTAATATCATAAATAAAGACCGAATGAGAGGCTTCGGCCATGTGTGGGCACACTTTGCATCGAGGTTTCCCGCATGGTATGCACCCTTTGTGGCGCTCAGACATCTGTGTTTTTGCCCTAACGAGTAGGTCTCTTAGGTTTTTATTTCTGCGGTAAACCACCTTCGGTGCGGTTTGAAAGACAGAGGAGAGTCGACTACTCTGCTTAAGTATATTAAAGTGGCGGCTTAAGACAGAGTGTACACGAGGGGCTGCAGCAGAGTAGGTGAGAACTAAATTTGGACATAACGTTTCGTCTCTGTTGCTCTCCCCTGCCTGCACTGTGACTTCCCTGAACAAGGATCGAGCACGCTGTATTGCATTATCGAGAATTTTTTCGGGATGCCTTTGGCGCAAGTAGAGCTGATTTCTATTCTTGCGAATGGATGTCAAATTGTGAAATTTCCGAACAAATTCGCCTGTATCTATGGGCTTGAGAGTAGGGCACATTTGTTTTACAGTGATGGGGGTGGCTACTGCTGAAATGGAGATATTGCTGGCGGTCACTTGGTTTCTTATATAGAGAGGTGGAAATATTGGTGCCATTGATTGTTACGGTGACGTCTAGGAAGGGTACACTGTGTCGTGAGCACGTATGTGTGAACGCAATCGAAGGGTACACTGAGTTGAAATCAGAGATGAAGTTTGCAAGGTTGTCTTCACCATCGGCCCAAACAAAAATATATGTCGTCTAGAAAGCGGCGATAGAATATTGGCTTGAGGGGAGATTTTTCAAGAAATGGAATTTCTAATGATGCCATGAAGATATTCGCATTGTTTGGAGGCATTTTGGTGCCAATGGCAGTTCCGCTAACCTGTAGGTAATGTCTTCCTTTGAATTCAAAGTGGTTGTATTTAAGTACAAGGTTTAGAAGCACCTAGAAGCATATATATATATATATATATATGAAAGTGAAGGGGCTGAGAGCTTGCTTATTTGTTAGGAACTTCATGAACCAACAAACACTGAAGGTTGGGAAATCATAGGGGAAGTTATTGAAGTTAATTGTTCTACTGTAATTGTTGAGGAAGTAGACACGAATTAAAATGGACGGAAAGACAAACCTGCCTACGGTGGGAACCGAACCCCCGTCCATCAGATAAGGCGTCCGACGCTGTACCGCTGAGCTACGAAGGCAGTTGTGCCCGACCATTTCTTTGGGTATTTACGTACCTATACTCCTGGGAGTGTTAGGCAGCGCCACTCGTAGCTGTTTGTGTGTGTGTGTGTGTGTGTGTGTGTGTGTGTGTGTGTGTGTGTGTGTGTGTGTGTGTGTCGGCACAACGAAGAAGTGGTGCACGTGCAATAGAATAAACGGAGGGCGTAAGAACGACGGCCTGTCTCCATTTCTAGCGTCACACACACATACGCATACATACACACATGCGAGAGTCAACAGCTTGGGGCCCCCTGCTCCCCTCGGAAAAAAAAGAACTGTATGCTCCTATAATGAATTATTAAAATTTTTACGAAGAACTCCGAAATGTTTTCATGGTATAGTCGTCTTAGGAACAAAAATAACACTGGCTGCGAATGATGGCGCGAACTACGAGAGCCAAGAAGGTGGTGCTCTGTCGTAATTTACAAGACGACAACCACCAGCGACTGACGTGTACCCTGTCGTAGGGATGTGTCTGACGTCATTCTCTACGATAAATAACCGCCAAATGCAGCGGGACACATTCGCAAGGGATCCGTGTACTTCGCTCACAACGGCGCCAGTGCTCACAGCGGCAAAGCAGATGAGACATGATAGATGAGAGAGCACCCAGAAAGGCAGGAAGCCGCAAAGCCGCCAGCTCAGCGAGCACAACTAACAGCGACTAAGCGAACGCACGTATTGCGACACCCCTATTGCTCTCGCTTATGAAGGTTTAAAACGGCGGCATATAGTAGATGACAGCTCTACGCGACACAATCTCATTATTCTTCTGGGAGAAGTACGCTTTTACTGTTCACACAATGTTCGTAATTGTACTTCACGCAATGAAAGTACATGAGAGGCGTGCAAACGTGGCCACAAAATATGTGCGTCCGTGTTCGCGCAGCTGAAGGGTTTCATTGTGCGAGGGGTATTTTTGCAACCGGACTTCCTTTAGGCAAGTGTGTGTGACTGGCCGACACGGAAGAGCTCAAGTAGCGCAGGAATAAATTGAAGAGTCCTTCGTTTACCAGGTTTGTAGTTTCTGGGGTTTTAAGTCTCAAGGCCATGATTTCATTATGAGAGACGCCGTAGCGAAGGGCTTCGAAAATTTCAAGCACCTGGAGTTCTCTGCCGCGCAGTGACATGGCCTGAGTACAAATGCCTCAATATGTCGCCTCTATCTAAATTAAGCTGCCGCGGCTGGGATTTGATCCTGCGACCTTCGGAGCAGCAGCCGAGCGCCGTAATCGCTAGACCACCGTGACGGGGCAGCATTGTCTGGAAATTGAGAAAATGGGGCAAACGAAGCTCCATGTGTGCGTGCGTTTTCTTTCTTTCTTTGGTGGAAAATCACGGGGATTCGTATGGATCAGTTATGTTTACGCCATCTTTTCCCTGGCCTGCCCGTGTTATGGGTGCGTACCTCGCGCTGCGTCTAATATTTCATAGACGGAAAACCCAGTTTCAAAGCTGGCTAATGAACAAAAAAAAATACGGGCTCGGGTTCCGGTTGAGCTTAAAGACGATCGATTTCGCACGGTTCAGTTCCGGTTCGGAGATATAAAATTTTATGATTCATCGTTAAAAATTTTATTTCTTCGAGTCAGAACAGCACTGGAGTGCAATGGAGCCTGATCGCAAACCTGTTCGCCACAGCAAACATTACCTGACACACTTAATAGTGTTATATACTTAAATGGGCAAACCTGAATCTCAGAGAGAGAGGGACAGAAAAATATGCCACAGTGGAGTCCCTCTCAGCTGCAAATTTCAAGCAGTTCTAACTCGGTATGATGGCAATGGCAGCCGGCCAGAGGTGCAGTGAATTCTCAAGCACTTGTTCCTTTGGAGATAAAAATATTGCCATAGAAGCATGTGTGTTATGCAATTTTCTATTTCATTTCGTTTCGATTTCCGACCACGCGTGACGCAGAGTGCGCGGCATTCCAGCATCGGAAGTTCCGCCAGGAAGGGATAGTTGGCAAGTCAGGAAAAAGACGATCGATGTTTCCACGCAAGTGTCAGTGAAACATCGCGATGCCACCAAAAGTGTAACAGCCAAGCATAGTAGCCGTCTTACCACTGCGTTAGCCGAAGCGGATTATCCACAGGCTGCATAAAATCAAGACATGTGTGTTTCCTCGCTGCTATGGACGGGCTGGCTTCTACTCACAGAAATAAAAATCATCTCATAACACTCCGTAAATGCCGTTGAAGTGGAAAGGGCACGAAACGCAGACGTTTCGCTTACAAGGAACATTAGCTCGAAGATCGCAGTAGGATCTCTAACGACCAAGACCGACCTAGCAGTGCCATGGAGGGCCGTTTTATAGCAAATGGGCACGGTACAAAGATGCCCGGCTCTACCTGAACAGCGCCCGTGGGAAGGCAGGCTAGCAACCACACGCAATATGACCTGGCAACGCGCTCTTTAAATGACAAGTGCGGCCTACGCTTGCGCGTGTGACGCGCGACGCACATTAAAAGCGTTGTTTGCTGTAGGTACCCTTACTTGTTAGTTTCTTATCTATCCATCTCTACCTCTCTCTCTCTCTCCTGTGGTACCGTTTCTCTTTACAAGGATAATAGCTATCTTATTCACGCGCCTAAAGCGAAGGGATACCTCGCGGCACTTTTTCATCCGCAATGAAATTTCGTTTTCGAATTCAAGATACAAAATTCCATAATATGCCGGCTTACAAGTTTCATAAAACCCGCACTCTATCAAGGAGTTTTATAAGGCAAAGCCAACGAGCACTTTAGCTTGTCAAATGACCATGCTTGATAGCAGACGTACACTGTCCGTTTACCGGTGTCACTTTCACAGTTTTGACTGGAGAATATTTTCAATGACATTACGGAATGGACTTTTTTTTTTTACTGCAATTTGAAAATACACATATGTGTTTAAAATGTCTACGTGTATCACTGAACTCCTCTCCTGCAGGCCGTATTGCTTCGGAATAAAAAAAAAGAACAAAATTTGAAAAGAACAAAATCAACAGGTAAAAGAAATAAAAAAGGGACATTTGCCGATTTGACATAATACGTAAAGCTTGGGTCCGCACTATTTAGGATGCACTATTCGAATTACGTCCGCCCCGCCACGGTGGTCTAGTGGCTATGGTACCCCGCTGCTGATCCGAGGGTCGCGGGATCGAATCCGAGCAGCGGCGGCTGCATTTCGATGGAGGCGGGGTGTTGAGGCCCGTGTGCTGTGCGACGTCAGTGCACGTTAAAGAACCCCAGGTGGTCAAAATTTCCGAAGCCCTCCACTACGGCGTCTCTCAAAATCAGAACTGGTTTTGGGACGTTGAACCCTACAAAACAACAACGAATTACGTCACTGAATGCGCCGCTTAACAGTAGACTGTTGCTTTGTGCATGTTGACGCGCTCACACCGAGAGGAGAATGAGCTCGCGCTGCCGAAAAGCGTTTAAAGACGCTGCACAATCAATCAAGGCGCGTTATCGTTAAATTATCACCGTGGCTTTGATTTCCCAACCTGGAGGACCACGAATGTAAAAATATTACGCCCATCAGGCAGCCGCGTAATCTTACGACAGCACATGTAGTAGCGCTATTACCATACTACGACGAATGCATCGATGGAAGCACCGACTAAGGAGTGAAGTAGGAAACGTTGGAAAAGTAAAAAAATGAAAAAATGCTTTCGCTTTTAATGTGGGTGTGATTTCGCGACCGATGTACCTAACACACACACACGCACACACACGCACGCCCACAAAAAAAAAAAACAGCACTTGCGAACCGCTAACAAACTTTCCCTTGTTCTAAGCTGCATTAGCCATATTACGTCCATGAGAGACAAGACATACGCAGCCCGTATTGGTAACCGTTACAAAAGGACACCTGGTCGGGCGCGTCAGTAATTGAAATCACTCAGCAGCCCTTCGTCAGGACATCCTAGACGTGAAACTTCGCTTCCTTTCATCGCTATGGTGAAGGGTTCGCTTCACGATACCCGGTATTAATTGGACTGACCAACAGCGCAGCCTGCGATGTTTGCTGGAGCGACGAAACCGTTGAGTCCATGCCATGCGAATGCTTTCGATTTGACCGAGCACGGCAGATATTGACTGACGCCTTACAACGGATACGAATTCCACGTTTGCCCCGCCACGGTGGTCTAGTGGCTAAGGTACTCGGCTGCTGATCCGAGGGTCGCGGGATCGAATCCCGGCCGCGGCGGCCGCATTTCGATGGAGGCGAAATGTTGAGGCCCGTGTGCTGTGCGATGTCAGTGCACGTTAAAGAACCACAGGTGGTCGAAATTTCCGGAGCCCTCCACTACGGCGTCTCTCATAATCAGAACTGGTTTTGGGACGTTAAACCCCACAAAACAACAACAACAATTCCACGTTTCTCTACAGATGCTATTGTAATGTTGGTCCGATCGCTCGATGACCCACTAGGCACTGCCTAGTTTCATGAGCAAGGCGGACTTGCACGAACGCCTTTGGCTGTAAAGTAGCGCAAAACCCTACAACGCCGGCACATTACCTGCCAATTCCGTGTTCTTTCCTTCCCTCTTCTTTGCTTCATCGTCGCATTCCCCTTTCCCATCCCTCCAAACGGCTTCCTGGTTAGCATCATTTCCTTTCTGTTTCCCAACTCCTCTACCCCCTCTCCTCCTCAAGATGAGTTTCCAAGCATTAGTTCTTACCTGAGAAAGCTACACCCGCTGATGTGAAGCTGACGGACCACGATGTCTGCTGCCTGGTGGCCTCAAACTTGGAAAGGAAGTTGACGAAGAGAAATCCTATGGTGCGCAACGTCGCACCCGTCATGAACGTAGTGGCCACGCACGCTGCTCCTATAACCCACTTGTCCAGGCTGCCGTTCGTATTCGCGGCCGCTGCCTTGCTGCAAACCGTGCTGGCTTGAACAATCAATGATGGCCGGCAGAGCTTCCATTTGGGTAGCTTAGTTGATTCAACTGCGTCACGACATAAGAAAAGACACGCTTAAGTTCCTCTTGGACAACATATCATTACACAAAATAAGCCAGAGAACCAACTACAGTACACCACTAAGCCCATCAGTCAGTGAGGTGTGTATATATACATATACATATACATCTATATATATATATATATATATATATATATATATATATATATATATATATATATATATATATATATATATATATATATATATATATATATAATGCGCATACAATCCACACCGCGCAACGATTCTGTCCCTCACTGCACATTCTTCTCATTTAAATACAGTTTTATCGATCCCCTGCATTTGGGCAAGCCCTGTGAGATTCTACTCCTGGCTGTTGCTGCTGGTTTCACCTACGTCCTCCTCGAGAAAGCCCTCATTAAGTCTAAGCTTTCACAGTGCAGTACACGCTGCACTGAATATAGGCAGCAATGTCTCGCTCGTGGAGTGCATAGAAAGTCCTCTGGTGAATTGCGCTTGCGCAGTGTGTGTAAGGGATGGCCAAGGACCGGGTTCAGAAGCCATCGCTGCAGTGGGTAGCCAGTCGCCTGCATGAAAATATAGTCAGTACCATAGTCAGGTACAGGATTTCTTTTCGTAGGACACACGCGTGCAGACTCACACACACCTGCAATATATATGCAGAGGCATTCGTTTGTGAAAACGAAAATATACACATTACAATTGGAACAAATTAGAGGACGGGGTTGGACTCGTCTCCTGCTACGCTAATGGGAGTAGCGCACCAAGCTGTGTGCCATCGCTTTACAATAGGTGAGTCAGTACCAGAAGGAATAATGCTACTCTACTGCAAAAGCTGCGCTGCGCCTGCCCTTACGCTGCGATCTGTACATTTACTTTTCCAACCGCATCTCCCTTTAAAACATTCAGTGACTGCACTTACAGGTGCCTATTTGTTCATCTTACAACAGGCATGTAGCAGTGCTCTCCTACTTGAATTAAAAGTACTGTTGCACAACTACGCTGTGCAATTAGCTACTACAATCGTTACTTCGCGACAAAATCGTTTTCGCTTCATTAAGAAGGCATTTGCTTGGTTCTACAGTGCGCCCTGACATCGTAGCCAATACCCGGTCGCATGCAGTCCACAGCGAGAGTGCGCACATCCGCATGGTCGATATGGGAAAATGCGCGCGGTGACAACCCGTTGTTAGCTAATGTGGTAAACCGGCCATGTCCCATACGGTCGTGTCTCAAACGGTCATTTTCAATCGCCGTCAGGTCCGATAGGAATCACGATCGCAATGTGTGCATCGCGGTTTCTATCCCACTTCGCTCACATCAGCGCCACGCCCAATCCGGATTAGCTTAGGCTATGCAGCAGCGACAGCTGTTGATTGCGATCAAGAAATCCAGCCCTGTTTGCCGCGTTTAAGAGTGCTTGTGTGCTCGAGTGCTCGTATGTTAATCTGATGCAAACGTACTAAACAAAACACACAAGGCAAGGTACTTACGAACATGGCGTTGAGGTCTATACAAGTGGTGTCCACACATGAAAGGAGTTTTCCTGTGTTCCTTGGGCACACTGACGCCGATGAGAGCGCTCTACACACATCCAACCACGCCGAAAATGACGCCGCGCCAAAGGAAGCACTCCTCTACGGCCGCCTTTTTGACCGGCCAGGTAGGCCCAAAATTTCCAGGTGCCAGGTGGACCCAGTGGTTCCGTGCACCGGCGCTCACGATGACAAGCGAGATGCACCAGCTCACCGTCACGTACAACAACCAAATCCTCTTCTCAGGTGCTACAGAACCTCGTGAGAGCCCCTGGTTGGACAAAAACACGGCGCGCACAACACCTTCCGTTCGATCGACAGAGCCGTCGTTCGGTTTGTTTCGAGTTCCTACGCGACTTCGCCTCTCAAGCATAGCACAAGATCCTTCGGCGGACGAAAATCACACTTCATACTTCGTCTGCTTTCTCCCGCTATTTGTTTTCTCTTATTAACACCGTCGAAGTTCATCATCCGGCAGGTCAAACGCGCCGTCCGATGCTCTCTGTCGACGTAGTCGAGGCTCGCCGGCGCCCACCGCTCCAACGATGCAACTGCCGTTAAGCGTAGCGCCACCACAATTCGGGCAGCCGCCATGTTTGTTGCCTTTTTGGATTTCTTTCGAAACGCATCGCCCTCTGGCTATGCTAAGAACTATTCCTTTCACCCTGCATAATGACTGCGTCAACGTCATTTTAGCGTCCCGGCTTTCTGCGCTCCCTCCGCCGTCAGGCGATGCAAAATATTTTTGACCAATGCAGACGGCTACTGACGTGAAAAGACATAGAAAAAGGAATGGCATCGTTACGCGGTAGTACCCTTTGGCTCATTCTTTTCTGCTTGCATGTGCAACACGTCCACAATTTCTGCCAGTATTATTTGGGCTGCGCTCACGGCCGCAAGAGAAGAAAGATGTGCTTGTGCGAAAGCAAAACTTCACAATGGACATTGCATTGCATCGCATTGCAATGGGCTGGGCCCGTGTACTGTGCGTTCTCAGTGCACGTTACAGAACCCCCGGTAGTCAGGATTTCCGGAGCCCTCCACTACGGCTTTGGTCTCCTCTTTATCTCTTTCAGTTCGTTTCCTCTTCCCCCTCGGACGCGTAGTCTTGCTCCCGACTTGGGCTGCAGCAATTAGCGTCCTTTATTTAACCCAACCACAATAATCATCATCATAGAAGTACACGCGCACTCTTGTGGGCCTGAACTAATGAAGATGATCGTTTCACAGAGACCTAGTACGTACGATCGTCGGCCTAAACGGCTTAGTTAAAGACATTGGGCGGACGATTAAGCTTCGCCTTGGAAGAGTGGAACGCAATAGCGTTATCATGCCCAGTTCGCATTGCCTTCCGATTCGCTTGCCGTGCTCTTGAGTCATGTAACTGCGTAGGTGCAACACACAACATTCCTTTATTAGTTACACTGTGCTTCCGTCTTGCGTGGCTTCCCTCGCTGTCGGGTGCAAGTTGACGTAGACGCCGATGAGGAACGCTCCGCACTGCACCCGGCACCAGAGAATGGTACCGAATTCACAACACGATTGTGAAAAGCGAGTGACCACTGCGGCCCGCTTTTTCCCTGGAGATGATGTCAAAGCGCCTTGTGTCGGCATCCGCGAGCAGTGGAAGTTTAGCGCGTATGCAAATTTTATGCGCATTGGCGCCTTCTCTATAAAGTGCTGGAGTGTTTTCGTTTTGCCGTAAATCTCAGTTTCCTAATAAAAACAGAATTATAGTCTGAGCGATGATGTGTATAGGGGCTAGCAAAATCAGAATTTATGATTTATCCCGGATTTCGAGAAATTAAACTTTTCAGTGATATACCTGCGCCATGGAGGAGGGCTTGCGTTGTGTGTCCCCGATTGCTGCGGCGGTAGCAGCACCTCGAGATGGTTACATCCGCCGGGCGCCTACGCCCACACCGACGCAAACACCCGTATTTTCTGCTGTACGAGCTTATCAACGTTATCGCGTTAATATGCATTTCGGAACGCTCACGTGGCCGGTGTACCACATCCTGTCTATGCTCCTGCCTGTCAGACTAAACAAAGCTGATTAGTCTGAGAAGTTCGTTCCTCTATGCTGTTCGAGCTTTGCGGAAATCAGTTCGCATTCAAGAAAAAACAAAACAAAAAAACGTCACGTCTACGTTAAAGAAGAAGCAATCAGACGGTAAGCTGGAGTTCCTATCATCCCACTGTATCTTGTTTGACGGCGCTTGCATGTGAACGAACAGGGCAAAAAGTGGTTTGTAACATTCCCAATGCGCAGAGTCATGCCAGGTGTTCATTGTCATCAGAAAATATGAGTACCGAAATATATTTGGCTGGACACTCAGTGGTATGCTGTTTATTAACATGAACTCCACTGGAGGCTACAACAATATTGCGGGAAACACTAGTAATAAAAATAAAGTTACTGCTGCCTGGCAAGGGAAGCGCTCACGCCGACCTTGCAACAAATAAAGCTGTGCTAAAACTAGCGGTGACGTCGTGTGGCAGAAATTTCAATGGCTGGATAACTTCAAAGCGGCCGCATTACAAGAATAAAGATAAGGATATCATCGGGCCACTGATAAAGCGTTGCACCATATGGCCTAATATGTGGGAGCCGAGGGCACGCACATGAAAAGCAGTTGCACCGAACAAGGTCTGCCAGCTTTTGTTGGTGTGGCGGTACGGCTTGGCGTTAGCCAGCTGCCTGCCACTGTTGCAACGAGCGCAACTCATTCCGCAGAACGGACATATTCTCAATGCTATCACTCTTCATGCCTACATGCCGAGGTGCTTGCTGTTTATGATGCTTCATGACGTAGAGATAAAAAGAAAGTTTGCTGTGGCCTCGACGAACTGCTGAGCGACGCCAGCTGACTACTATGTGGGCTTAGCTCTCCTCTTTCTATGTTCTCACATGTTTAGCTTTCGTCATGATGCTCCCTGATGCCCCAAACACCGCCAAGCTGTTTTGTACGACGCTACAGTTAAGGTAAATCTGGTAAGGTACACCTCCACCACGTGAAAAAAAAAGTATTCTCCTAGTAGCTGCTCTTCTGACGGGCTATAGGAAAGAAACAAATCCTAGATGTCCTAAGGCGTAAAGACCAAAAGTTAGACCTTAGGTAGTCAAACCCGGGACCTAGGCGTTTCAAGCCAGAAGCTTTGCCAGTCGAACGTTAGGTGAACGTAGCTTAGTTCCAGCAGCAATGTTTCGTATTCAGTCCCGTGTGGCTCACACTCGTTTCCCGTGTACCCAATGTAGATATCAGCCACACGTGAATTCGTTATTGTTAACTGTGACAGAAATGGCAAGGACGGTAAATCACAAGGGCGAATGCCTTGCGTGATTCATACAAACGTGACCCTTCAAAATATGGCGGCAGATAATATTGCATAAGAAATAGACAAAAAATCGAAGAACGCGTGGCTTGCTCACGCGCTATATATACCAAAATCACAATGGAATGGCACGAACACATGACCACACATGAGCCATAGGTCACGCCATGAATAAATAACATGTCCTGTTCACTACATAGTATGCGGCTGAAGGTATGGTGACCACTGCACGTTGTCACTCGTTCCTCTTAACGAGTCTACTTTCTTGCCAGTGGCAGGCACATAGTTTCAAACCAATGCACAAATGAGGTGCGAATAGAAAGAGCAATCAAAACAGTTAAGATTGACAACCTTGCATTTCTTCTTGTCCAACAGATTCTTTTACATTAGTAGCGAAGGGCTGTTGTGTAAGCCTCTGAGCCCAACGAGGACAGAATACAAAAAAATGTCATTACAGTGAACACCGCATTAACTAACTTTCCAGAAATCGAGCGCTGGCTTCCTGTAGTTTCAATGCAGAACTATTCCAATACAACGTACTTCAGAATAGCGAACTTTTCAGAATAACTATCGTTATCTTTAGTTCCACATCATATTGACAACTCTTAATGGCTACGAACTCGTATTCAGAAGTCGGCGGATGCTTCTATTTCAGAGAATAGGCGATCGCAAACGGAGGTCCACGCTGGTCATGGATTGGATGAGATTCAAGATGCATGCATGCCCGCTTGGCTACTGGTACGGCAGTTCTTGCACCGGTTTAGTCGTTGTGTATAATTTTGTGATTGTAAACAGTGGGCGCGCAGTGAACAAGGTGCAACCGTTGTCTGATCATGCGTGCTCACTGCTGGCTTATGATCAAGCCGAGAACCGGAAAGGTAATAAAATAAGCGCACTCCCTTACCGCAGCAAAGTACTGTGTTGTCGGCTTGTGCATTACGTGTGGGGAGAGTCATATCACAAACGACGAAGCCTCGCTCGTTCATGCTGTTATCTGCGCTGGTTCCATTCGACTTTGTCCTGCCTGTCTTGAGATACAGCATGTCTAATGTGCTAGTGAACGACGCCAGGCAGCGCATGGCAACCGCGTTGCATTAGATGCGCCGTTGCAAAACTAGGCTATTTTAGTCTACGAAACTTTGGTCCTCCAAGACAATTCTACTGCTTTCAATATAACGATATTTCGGAATAACGAGTGATTTACGGTGGTCCCCTGAATATCGTTATAATAAGGTTTTACTCTACACGCTTTCTAAGCACACCACGGTTGCACTTACAGTAATATTCAGCATAGTGCTACCGGCACCTAGAAGCAAGGTTGATGAGTTCGTGACTTCGCGGGTGCTCTGAGATAACCGCACCTCGGCTCCGATACGTGTTTGATATGACATGTTATCAGAGGTCGGCGAAATTCTTGGCTCACTCAAAAATTTTCTTACTTAGGGCTCACTCGGACTCAGGCTCACTCTGCTTAGCTCACTCTGCTTAGCTCACTCGAACTCAAAGCCGCTACACTTTTCTGCAGCTGAACTGCGTCGGACTCAGACTCACCGCATTTTTGCTAAGCTGAATTCACTCAGATTCAAACTCGCCAGTTAATTGCTCAGTCAGACTGATTCAGATTCCGACTCAGAAGCTTTTTCCTCTGCCAGACTCACTTAGAAGCCCAGTCACTCGGAGTCAGACCCACGAGACTTTCCGTACGCCGAGGTCATCCGAATTGGAACCTCATCGTGTAACGATAACAGCGCAAGAAAGAAAGAAAGAGAGAGCGCAAGCACAGAACTGACCAACACGCTGACGCTGGAGCTTATCTCAACTGAAAGAGAGCAAAGAAAGATTGTTGTGTTTTATTTGTGTATGACAGTACGGGGGATCGTATAGTGAAGGTGAGGGCACATCACTTCTAATCTTGCGGTTCGTATTCTATTGTGCCTGAGCGAGCAGGCATTTTTCATCTCCCGCGCCAAAAATGGAGCTGCCATCGCGGCTATGTCATGCGCGATCTCATACAACCGAGCCAAGTGGTACGGAAGCAGTGGTATTTAGAGATGTTAAGTTTATGCTGCGTGATATTTTATAGACATCAGAATACTTTAATTTTCAACACGCTTGATGGGATCCCCCAGGCAGGAAGCTGTACAAACAGGTTTACATGATTTGGGCCTAGAGAAGGCAACATGCAGTGGATTGAATAGAATCGTATCCATTGTACAACAGTTACAGTTGCAACACTGTTACATTCAGCATAAAACAACAAATTCACAGCATATCCACGGAGTGAATGATGATGAGTGGGCGAAGCTCCGGAGGTTCATCGTAGATCGTGCCGAGTTCCGGATTTTTTCAAGTCGCCAATTTAGTTAACGCGCAAGCTACGAATCCTTATGGTTCAACTGAGCACAAGTGAAATCTCCCACCGGCACTTCATTGAAAAGTCAAGATCCAGTGCCTATATATATATATATATATATATATATATATATATATATATATATATATACATATATATATATGGGGGGGGGGGGGGGACGGTGAACGGTTCTCCAGCGCGAGCAGTCGGTATTTTTCAATCAAGAAACTCGCTAGAAGACGCTGCCTCCGCCAATGTTGTCGCTCGCGGGTGAGGGCGCGTTCTCCTTCTTTGCGAGCTGGTAGAGCATTCATCGAAGAAAGAGTTTCCATAGCCAACGCGCGCCTTTCGCTCTCTCTCTCTCTGTCTCTCTCTCTCTCTCACAAGACAGCAGATGGAAGAGTGAGAGAGCTCGCGCGCCGGGAGGCACGCGCCGCGGGTGAGCGCGATCCTCCCGGCGCGCGAGCTCGAGCGCGAGCCTCCCGGCGGCGCGAGGTGGTTACATACATACATACTACTACTACTACTACTACTACTACTACTACTACTACTACTACTACAGAGGAGGGAACGACTCACACCCTAAGGAGCTTCGCCCCTAAAAGTAACCGGGATTTCATTTGCGACGACTTTCCAACGCCAGACCTGGACATTTAATATAATCGCTTCAATCTTGCCGTCACCTTCCAGTAACCATTAGTGTCATGAAGAAAGCATTGCTTTATTTTAAACATCAATAGCACATGTTGGCAGCTGCTGTGGGGCAGTGTTCGAGCGCGACATCAAAAGCTCTGCTGTACTGTTGATTCTCTACGATCGCTGCTTGTGTCTTACGGCCTTTGCGACCCCTGGCTCGCCTTGCTCTCTTCGTGACCGGCGAGAGAAAAAGGAGCCAGAAATCCTGGCGCCCTTTTCCGGGGCCCGTAGCAGCCGCCGACACTACGGCACCTTGCGCTGTTCGTCTGGCCCGTTTCACCAGGCTATTTGGCTCTTCGCAACAATCACAGCGTTTTTCGCCCTTCTTGCCATCTTGCTTGCTCCCCCATTTGTGGGGCGGGTAAGCTGGTGCCGACCAGTCGATGGCGCTTTGGTGTGCGCGTACATTGTAAAGCCGTGATGCGGCTGCAAAACACTCGAACCCATAGTTGACACTTGGCGAGAAAAGGTAGAGTTCGCAACTCGATCAGCAGTTTTAGTAAAGTCGCGATAAGATGCCCTATGGACATCTTTACGTCGGAGTGTATGTTATTTAAGTATGGCGTCTCCTTTAGAACACCTAGAAAGTTTTGGAAAACTATTACAAGTACCAACGACAGTGAAATTGTACTTGTTGACTCGGACGGCCTTCCCGTGTCTTCCGAGATGTGTGCAGCACGTCTGAACGAAAATTTTGTCCGGAACTTTTCAGTATCGTACACTTCTGCTACCGTCTCTTTACCAGCGCGCAGCTATCCATCAATGTCTGTTATAGTGACTAAGGCCCATGGAATTGTAAAAGTAATTGAATCACTCAGAGTGTCCTCTGCTTGTGGTGTTGACAATATAAACGCAAGAATCCTTAAAGAAACTAAACATGCCTCATCTATGTTCTTGTGTAAAATATTCCAACAGTCCTTGAATGAAGGTGTGGTGCCACGCGTTTGGAAAGAGGCGAAGGTGGTTCCGCTACACAAGTCAGGAAAGAAGCATTCTGTCACTAATTACAGACCTATTTCACTTACTTCTGTACCATGCAAACTTTTGGAGCACATAATCTTCTCTAACTTGGTTACCTTTATAGAATCAAATTCGTTCTTTAGCACGTCACAGCATGGATTGAGGAAGTCGTTCTCATGTGAAAAGCAGTTGCTTTGTTTTACCCATTCGTTACATATAATTCTAGACCGGAGTTCATTGGTCGACTGCATTTTTTTAGATTTTTCGAAGGCTTTTGACAAGATTAATCATCACCTACTACTATATAAGCTTAGGACTCTTAATATTGATGGCGGCATTCTTGCTTGGATCGAGTTTTTCTTAATTAATCGCTCACAATTCGTTGTTGCTAACAACTACAGCTCACCCTCTTCTCCCGTTACTTCTGGTGTGCCCCAGGGTTCTGTGTTGGGCCCTTTACTATTCCTTATTTATATTGACGATTTACCCGATGTTGTAACTTCTTCGATTTACCTTTTCGCAGACTACTGCGTTGTTTACCGAGAAATTTCATCTAACTCTGACGCTAGTTCTTTGCAAAGTGACATTAATAATATTGCCAGCTGGTGCAGAACTTGGCGCATGGACCTCAACACTAACAAATGTAAAGTTTTACGCATCTCACGAACTACCGGACCCCCTGCTAACTACATCTTAAATGACGCTGATCTAGAGTCTGTAACTTCGTATAAATACTTGGGGATTCATATAACATCTGACTTGAACTGGAAGCATCATATTAACTACGTTATTAACAATAGCAACAGTATGCTAGGGTACCTACGACGCAACTTTAGCCGTGCCCCTCAAGCCGTGAAACTAACAATGTATAAAACACTAGTTCGTCCAAAACTCGAATATGCATGCTCCATTTGGGACCCTTTTCAACTGAACTTAGCTCACTCGCTTGAAATGTTACAGAATAACGCAGCACGCTTCATTCTATCTAACTACCATCGCACTAGCAGTGTTACGTCAATGAAACACATCCTTTCGCTACAGTCACTTGAATCACGTCGCAAAGCATCTCGTCTCATACTTTTTCACAAGATATTCAATCATCCACTTTTGAAAGCTCAGTTCATTACCACTCCATCCTATTACTCAGCCCGTTTAGATCATCAACATAAGATACACGTCATTAGCTGCCGCACTAATACTTTCCATCATTCCTTCGTCCCACGCACATCCAACGACTGGAACCACCTTCCCTCGGACATGGTTTCCATTTCAAATCATGACTTGTTTTCTTCTACAATACAGAAGTACTTACGTGACGACGCGTGAAGTGTATATTGTACATATATATTTTTGTACTCTGTTTCCCCCATGTTTCTGATGATACTTACACATACATTCAGTGTATTGCCTAACATCGAATTTTCATGTCTTGTAATCTTTATTATTTTGATGTTACTATGTTTGCTCTTGTTTATAGTTTATTATTTTTTTGTACCCCACTCCCCTCTGTAAAGCTATGTGCGATTGAGGGTAAAATAAATGAAATGAAATGTGACACGAAGCGAAATAATTTGAAAAAGTGCATAAAGTGACTAGACGTGGACCAGATGTGAATGCTGTTAATTCGTTTATAGCAAATATATACACACTTAAATAACCATGAATAAAAGAAGAGTTCAAGTGAATTAACTCGACTCAAAGATAAGGTAATGTTTGCTGTCGTGAATTTTTTGTGTCTCGTGAGAGCACGTGTGTAGTTCAGTGCAGCTGCGCTTATAACATGTAGGCGACTCCCTCCACTCTTCGCCTACACTGCAGCGCTCACCCACGAATGTCGTAAGAAAACAGCTACAATACAAACACACAGGAAAAATGGAGAATCACTGACCTGCACTTCCTGCAGCTTTCATGTTGAGTGGAGTAGCACTTGAATATTTATAACGTAGAGCTAAATAACTCCGCGTAAGGTATAACTATCGCATTTGTATACTTCAGTGCACAGGTAAATACAGCGCGCTATTCTACCTTAGCCGTGGCCGATGAAACTTAGGTGGGAATTTCGAGCGATAGTCTGCATTATTCTTATTGACGAGGGGTTCATGTGTCAGCGAGGCCAACGCGACAAACAAAAGTAGGGCTCATTGCATTTGTGTGACATATCCGTAATATTTGACGCCACATAAACCCTAATTTCTACGTAGCACCAACTGAATTTCATTATATCAACGAGTCATTCGCTCAAGATGGGAAACTAATCTGCGTTGCTGGACGTGAAACAACCAAATAAATTGAAATAATTCGACATGTTATTGTGCGTAAAACTCATTTGTAGTCGAACTTGCCAGTCCTCTACACAGCTTGACTCACTCGTATGCAGATTCACTTTGGCCGGGCTCAAGCAAACTCAAAGTCATGAATATTAAATATCCTCTTTAGTGAGTTACCGACAAAGACCGGGCTAGAAGATATACTTTAAAGGCACTGTGCGGTGGGACTGTACATATGCATAACTTCTTCCTGTCCCCATCGTCATACTTCATCCATATTTTTTCTTTCCTTTCCCTTTCGCGCCTGCGTAGATCAGCAAGCCAGAGTGTACTTACTCAGGCAGACCTCCCTGTTTTCCAATAAAGTCTCTGTCTCACTCAAACTCACCTAAATTTTAATTAACCGAAATCATCCGGACTTACCATCACAATAATTGAGCTCCACTGAGCTCATTCAGACTCACACTCACGAATAATTTGTCCAAGCAAAGTTGTGCAAGCACATGAAATGTTCGATAAGACGGATTCACTCAAACTCACAAGTCGCTCTGAGCCTGAGGGATCCTGAGTGAGTTCGCCGACCTATGCCCGTTATCCGTAACGCTTTTTCGCCAGTCCCCCGGTGTGGATATGTGACAGAGCACAAGGCGAAGAAGAAGGATACTTTCAGAGTATTCTCTAGCATCAAGTTCTTGGCCTCGAATTTAAAGGTGCGGTGTCGAAAGGTGTCAAGGCAGAATCGCATGGGAATAAAGAGACGTAGTTCTGTTTTGTACAGCATTTTCGCTATGCCCATAATTCCATAAAATGTTCATAACTCTGACGCGGAGTTATCTATTTAACCCAAGATGGCTCTCTTCTCTTTCAAGGTCATGGAACGCATCGTCCAATTATTTGCAGATATAACAGGATCTGATGAGGACCAACCTTCGACGAAAAGAACTTACAGCAGAGCTAAGAGGAATGTACCTCATGTGAACCCAGATGCAGGGTGTACATTAAACCCACGTTGATAACTATTTTTATGGGACCTGTTTGATCCCTATAGACCAACAAAGCAGCGTGAAAACAGCAAATGTCGGCTACAGTTTCTTCCACTGTTTACGTCGCGCTCGGAATTTGTCGCCTCAAGTATTTCAACTGGCTATCTTCCCTGCCTTGTTATCTCGCTCTCTGTCTCAAGTGGTGTCCTGACAATGTGTCAAGACTCCACTTGAATGCCGCGAATGCGGCTATTGAGAAAGCTTCGCTGATACTGACTGACGATTGTTAACACACAACGATCACACCAACAGGTGAACTAGTTGAAGCCTTCCATTTAGTAAAGATAGATAAAATTTTATCTTAGTCAACCCTCCGGCCCTGTGTGGTAAGGAGCTAGACTATCAGCCCCGACTAAGACTGACGTAGGCGCTGGCGTGAGCACGTTCATGTTTAATTCTGTACCGCCTATCACGTGTAGCTATCGGTAATATATATTGAATGTGTTATTGAAACAAATTGTGAGCTCAGCGCATGTCCTGTGCACCCCTCTTCTTGTCCCCCGTCAAGTGAAGCACTGTTTCAACGAAATGAAATAAGCCATGTTGGTGTCTGTGTGAGCCGCGTGACAACATTCTATTGATATTGCGCACTGCCAACGCGAACGCTCAAAGTCGACAAATAGAGGAATCCTCGCTATAATATTCCTCAATTGATCTCTTCATTTTGCTCGCATTAATCTAACGCTCACCTTAACGCGAAGCAACATTAAAGGCCTCATTATGTGTTCAGTAATTAATTGTGTAGAGCTATAAAAGTACACAATAATGGTTATCAAGGCTAAGCGTATTTTTCTGGCGATAGTGGAACTGACGTTCTGGATACGGCCATTGTATGCTTCCATGCGTGAGGCTGCATGTTAATCAAAAGTAAGCGTCGCGAAGGGCAGGTCTTGTGCTGAGGTAGAGCAGTAACAGCGACAAGCAGGTGACAATTTGCTGCTGTCAAGCGTGTACTTCTATGCTCGCGTTATAATATATTGTGGTGACGTGACTGCAGGCAGGTACGCTTTGGCAACTGCTATAAATCTATTCCAGGAACTTGGGCCATGAGTGTACCACCCTTTCCTAGACTGTTCTCTTCCCATGTTTGTGCGATGGCGAGCGCCGCTTGCGGCCGCCCTTTGCAAACCCGCCGGCGCGCGGTACTTTGAGACTGCTCTCGCAGAAGCCTCGGAGAAGCTTCGGACGCCATGTAACGTGATTCAGCGGTATGGTAGCGAGCGCTCTCCCGCAGCAGCTCAGCCACAACACTCGGCAGGGAGCCTTCTATGGGAAGGAGAGCGACGTTATAGGCTAGAGGAGGAGTTGGTTTTGGTAACAGCACTGAGCAACTGTGCGCCATCAGCGCCCTCAGAGCATTAACGTGCAAACTTTTACTTGCAAACCGTGCGCTCATATAACTGCATACAATACTCATGAAGACAAATCGAAGTGTCTGTTGAATTACACCAGCCTAAATGCGCAGTCTGAACGTAACATCACGCAGCTACTTATGCAGGTCTCTGGCAGTTGTGTTGGTGCCGGTCATGGAGGTTTAAAACGAAATTTTAAAACCTCCTTGGTGTCGGTGCGAGTATCGGGAGCGAGGACATACCGTGGCGCCTCCGTGCGGAACAATCGCTGTGACGGGCAAAGTTGGACCGGTTGGACTGCTCCGCCACCACTGCCTTGCTCAGCACGGAGCTGCTTCGCGCGTCACTTTTTATTGTTGCTTTCGTTTTGTTTCAGCACGACGAAATCTCTAAAATACTCTTGTGGCTACGTTAGTCAATGCACTACAAGGTAAATAACTGTTCTGGAAAGAGAATAGCTTCATTACAAATCTTTAGGCATCGCGTGGACTGCTTTCGTCGTCTGCTATGGCCACCGTCGAGGATGCCGCGCATGCGGAGTCCGTTGGGTTTTTTAGAGGAAAGATACCATATTGACGAATGGGAAGCAAGCATCATGTTGGTTTTAGCGCGTGGTTGCGGTAAATGTTCATAGTTTTTGGCGAATGGCCGATAAAAACGCGTCGCGTCTCAATCGTCCACATCGCCGGAGGCTTGGAGTGAGCCGGGATCGTGGGACCACGTGATCCAACTTTGCACGTCAGAGAACAACCGCAACGCCAGCATCTCCAGTGGTGGCCCTCGCGCCCAATACCGGTTAATGTTACGGTGATGCATCGACGGCCGCGCACTGTGCGGTGTCAGCGCACGTGGAAGAGCACCAGGGGGTCGAAATTTCCGGAGCCTTCTACTATACGGCGTCTCTTATAGTCATAGCGTGGTTTTGGGACGTAAAACCGCGAACATTAATGTAACTGCGATAGGTCACGATAGAGGTGGCAGAAAAAAAAAGCGTGCGTGTATTACTCAGGTCTAAAGTGTGGCGTTTGATTCCGCGAGTACTACAGATAAAAATTGGCCGCGTATCTGCCTTCGCTGCAATGTCGTCGAAAGACGATAGTTTTCTGCCAGCCGTACTACGCTGCGTGAGATATGGACGCCATCTGGCAGCGCTGTGGGGAAATATGAGCTTGTGCAGAATGCCTGGGCAACTTCCAGGTGGCAGCACCAAATTGTCGGTAGAGGCCTTTTTCGTGCGTAGCGCCGCATTTTTAGCGCAGCCTAAGAAACACTAGGTTCTTTAGAATTACGTGTCTATGTATTTCTACGAAAGGAACACACCACCTAATACTACGTATTGATGTTACGTCTCATGTATGCGTAATATTTGCTTTTTGATTGACAATGTTCACAAGTATGAACACAGCTACCCGTTCAAGTTGGCTGGACGTTGGCCAAGTGTTTAAACTTTGGTCGGGCAGCTGAATCGTGTGACAGACAGAAAATCAGAAGACAAACCAAAATTCCTGCGTTCAAGTATCCCAAGAAAGACTATCGTCTTTAATAGGAGCCCATCAAAATATTACACGGAGCTCTAAAATATCAAACGTATGTTTACAATTCACGGTATCGTGAATCCTTGAACTGGTTATTTCACCAATAGTCAGATGCTCGTTGGTCATGATCGCACTTCTTGAGAATAAACAAATTGTTACTGATATGTTCGATTTATGATTTCTAGAAGCATCGCAACCTGTCAAACAGCTTCCCCTCTTCACCTAGTAGTACGCCCTGTTAAGCTGTATTTACAGAACTTTTGCTTTTAGCCATTCTAGATATGGCAAACAGCTACATTCCTACGTAACGTGAACATCAGCAGCATGATTTGAACGTTTTTTCAAGAGACAACATCGCAATTTAAAAAGAACAAAGCACCGACATTGTTCCTGGTTTTGTTATGCACTGAAGTTTTTCTCAACGATCGCAATACATGGAATGAAGACGACGAGATGGTGAGGGCAACATTCTATTTAGGGGAACGCGTGCAACTTTACACAATATTCCTCAGCGCGCAACGTATTTTTCTGTAGGTTCATTAGAAGCAAGTGCCTTACTCAATTTCCTAGATATTTTTTCGAAGCATTGAATGGCGCATGCTGACATTTGCCTCTCTGACGTAATGTGTAGTCGAATACGAGCGCTTTATTTTTTTTAGCTTAAGTTATGAAACGCCAGCAGAGACTAAGTCAGACAATAATATTTAGTTTCTATCAGTTTTCTGCTGAATTAGTGTACTGGGAGCTACTGTTTATGTTAGCACTCCATCTGCATCAATTTTAAACGTCTCGTCAGCTTGACAAAAAACACTGTTTTTCCTTGCAACCAGGACATTTTGATGACTTGGCGCGCAATAATGGCTTATCTCCTGTGAGCTTTCACTGCTCCTATCACAATCAATATAATTACTGTTAGAGGGACTCACCTGGTTTCTCAATTACACCATATTCCGACAGGCCGACTTGTAGTGACGGTCGCCGAGGTCGTAAATTGTTAGCGCACACCGACAGACACTGGTTCGGTACCGCCAGCTCAGACCCGTCGGCCCCCATTGCGCGGAGATCACGTCGCTCGGCAACGGGTTCGGAAACTTGACGATAGTTTCAAACACCACGTTGGAAATAGGCCAGCAGGAACGGAAGAGGTCCCTCTCTCTTTTTTTGCTTCGCGGCAGACAAGGGGCTTTCCCCCAGCAGCTGCTCCTGGCTACACCGTCACTGTCGCGATGCCGGCACAAACCAGGCCGCTCCGGAGCCAAGCCACGGCGCAACCACCTGCGCAACGGGCGACATGCGATGAAGTGCATGCGGCAGAACTCGAGCGCTATATGCAACGCTTGTTGCAACGGCGACGTACGCGGACAGATGACAGCTAAGAGCGAGGCAGAGAGGAAAGAATAAAATAAAGCAGATAAGGGTTGTTCCACATTTTGCGTGAAGCTAATCGTGTGATGCCGCCTGCGTTTGCGTATAGGGTGCACTCGAGAAACGCTCAGTGAGTGGGAGACAAGATGAAGTGCTGCAATCACACACACGCAGTTTAATCGTGTCCCCGATGTATAGCGAACGAATTCTGGAGGCAATAAAGTGGTACAGAGCATCGCGCGGTACGACTTCGCAAAGCGCAAAAAAAAAACATGACATTCTGAAGCCTACAGCTAGAAAGCTTAAGAAAGCAGTGAAAGTGGTATATCTGGTGCTTCACACTCTAGGATATCAAGCGTAAAAACTTTTCCGAACAACACACAGGGGCAGCGGAAACTCACAACTGGTTTCTTTATTTCAGTGCGAGAAGGCTGGCTATCGTCTACTATTACTCAAGAATAAGTTGTGGCCGCGAGTTACTACCGTAGTACACTATTAGCGTAGCTCCGCGAAATACGAACATGACCATTTTCGTCGTCTTGTGCGCAGCCAACTTATTTTAGTGCAGCTTCAAGGAATTGACATGAATAAAATTTAGCTCCAACATCGAAATAAAGCGCTTTCCGGGGGCGTGCTGCATGCAATAACTTAAGACAGTTATGAGGCCAGAGTATGACTTACGGGTTCATTCCATAAGAGTTCATGGTTAAACCGCATGTGCCCGCACAAAACTCAGTAAAGCTCCAGTGTTTACTTTGCGCCGTGCATTTTGTTATATGACGCTGTCCGGCAACGTTATCGGAAACACAAAAATTCAAGCCATTTGAACGCCTCCAAAGCCGTCGGAACAGCGAGGCAGTTCGTTACGTGACATGCAAGGATGTCAAGTGGCAAAGGTGTCAAGCAGTGTCCCCGCTGCTTCGGGGGTCGAACGCTCAACTTCGGACTAAACCTTTTCTCTACATTACCGGCACTGGCCTTCGCATAATCACCATAATGTAGCAGAGGGCAGAGGGCGAGTGCTAGTTCTTTCTCTCCTTCTTTTCTCTCTCTTTCTCTCTTTCCTTTTCTTCTTTCTTTCTTTCTTTCTTTCTTTCTTTCTTTTTTTCTCTTTCGTTCGTTCTTCCTTTCTTTCTCTCTTTCGTTCGTTCTTTCTTCCTTTCTTTCTTTCTTTGTATTTCGCGCTATAGAGAGGCAGCGGTGGCAAGGGGGATCGAACCCGAAACTTCGAGCGATATCTTTCGTGCACTTCAAAGCACATCGGCCGTCGCATGTTGACTATCATTTAACAGTGAGTGGCCTCAGGAGAATAGAGCGGCTGTATGTAGTGGGTCTGCGGAAGAACGGATCCGCCGTTTCCTCCACCTCACCAGCGCTAGATTGGACGCGCAGCACAGGCTCTGCCTTGAACTGCTATGCTGTTTATTCTTCACGGTGCTCTGAACTATACGTCAGTACTTTCAGCGTGAAAGTACGCGTACCGTACTTTTCTAGATTTCGTGGTTGTCGCGAAAGGACGTGAATCTTTAGCAAGCAATGACTCTGTGGAACGGTGCTGTTGACAGGCTTCCCTCAGATGTGTCGCGCTCGCACGCGTTTGCTCGAGCCAACACGGGCTAGAAGCACCTCGTTCGCTTCAGCAGGGCGCCTGCCACAACCGTGCCTTCCTCGAGACTTCAACCGTTTAAACCAGACGTTCCGCATGGTCCTCGGCTCACGAATGTGCTCTCGCGCCGTGCTACCCGCCTATGACTTTTCATTTAAATGCGAAGCATTTCTTAGCGAACTTCGGCGACTTTGAGCGTATCTATCTATCTATCTATCTATCTATCTATCTATCTATCTATCTATCTATCTATCTATCTATCTATCTATCTATCTATCTATCTATCTATCTATCTATCTATCTTGCCGCCTACGATTTCGTGCTCTCCTGGCCGTTTCGCTAATGGGATCTTTACGAAAATTGGTATGCCACAACATGACGAACATAAATGACAGGTAATAACATGAAAATCATGACATGAATGTCATGAGTGACATGATTTACATGCGACGGCCTTGGTGCTCTCCTGACCATTTCGTTAATGGGATGTATGCGAAAATTGGTATGCCACAACATGACGGCATTGCGGACATGACTGACAGGTCACAACAGGAAACTCATGATATGCATGTCATGAGCGACATGAATTACATGCCACGCGTTTCCTTAAGGGGATGTATACGAAAATTGGCATGACACAACATGATTGCATGGCTATCATAAATGACTGGTCATAACATGAAAATCATGACATGCATGTCATGAGCGACATGAGTTACATGTCACGGTCCTGGCGCTACACTGCCGTATCGTTAATGAGATGCATACGCAAATTGGTATGGCACAACAAGACTGCCTGACGATCATAAATGACAGGTCACAATGTGAAAATTGTGACATGCATATAATGAGCGGCATGATTTACATGCCACGCGTTTCGTTAATGGGATGTATACAAAAATTGCTATGGCACAACACGACTGCATGACGAACGTAAATGACAGGCCATAACATCAGAATCATGATATGCGTGTATGACCGGCATTGTTTACATGCCACAGTCTTAATGCTCTTGCGGCCGTTTCGTTAATTTCCTATGTACCAAACTCGGTATAGCCAGAAAAGAATGCAAATCCATTTTGCTTTCCTGATGCGTGCTTCGCATTTCCCTAATTCCCACTGCACGTGGGATCTGCCAATTTTTTTCTGTTTATGGTGGTCACTTAGCGGTAATCAATTAACGCCGGAAAAAGATTAAGAGCATGAATAGAAGCGTGGCTGCACTCCTTTAAATGGTACTCTTCTTGCCCTCAAAAGAATTAAGCGAGGGGGAAAGAAGCAAACATGGGAGGATATCTTGTGTTCAATATTTTATCGGGTTTTACGCTCCAAAGCCACACTAAATGTCAGACACGCTATGGTGGGAGACTCCGGAATATGCTGTAATACCTGCAGTTAATTACACCGGTATTTTAATATTTCGCTTCCATGTGCAATGTGTCCGCAGCGGGCGTAAAGCGTACCCGCGTTCTCGAGCGTAGCAACGCGACATTTGACCTGCTGTGTAACCACGGCGGTTTAGCCCAGTTAATTCGTGCATGTGCGGAAATACAAGGGCGCTGCAAAACAGGCGCTTATAAATCATCACGAACCATCACGAATCTACAGAGCAAAGCAAAACTGAGCCTGTCGCGAGGTGTGATTGAGGCACAGCACTCGGCATTATGCGAGCCTGCTGGCATTTGTAAATGCTCTGCGTCCGCAAAATGTTCAAGAAGAAAAGAAAACATAAGAAGGGACATCATACAAGCGCGTATGCGCGTTCAGCTGAGGTGACGGAAAAGAGAGACGCGTAGCCTCTTTTGGTCTGATAAAGGTGTCCCCGTGAAAAAGAAACAAAATACTATGTGTGCATTGTTCTTTAGATTTAAAAGACTATCACTTCGGTGAAGAATTCGGTTCGCAGTATAAATCCTTGCCCTTCAGGAGCAACACTGTAGTTAGGTACACCACAAACAACAGTTCCGTGTAGCCTGCTAAAGCTGCCATTGTAAATGTTTTAATTAGTCAGTTAACAAATCTTATCTATTATGGCACCAAATCATCTGCTTTCAGAGAAATCAAGACCATCCTGAGACTTTTAGACTCGACGTTGACGACAGGAAGGCAGCTTGATGATAACTAAGGTGATAATGTAATTCTTACATTAAAAAGTAAGTTTATGCGTTAGCGGATGCAACATAAAGAATATTACGAAAATAAATAATATTCTCCTAAATGCTATCCAACACTCACAAACGACGACCGCCTTAGAAAAGCATTTCCCGAAATACCAAGGGTCACCTACTACCACAATAGAATCTTTCAGGACCTGTTAATACATGCCAAAGTAAACCCTAAGCGCTCCGCCCGCTAGTAGCTTGCTCCCGTCCAAGCTGTAAAACTTGCAAGCATATGCAAAATGATCTTAAAGTTGAAAGTACGGGAAGTGACTATGTCCCTCATATAAAATCGAGCTTCACTTGCACCAATTCAAATGTTCTTTACGTGTCGGAATGTTCACTCGGTTACAAGCAATACATTGGCGAAACTTGCCGCCCAATTAACGTTAGAAAAGGCGGATATCGCGTGGACACCGCGAATAACCTACTGAAGACAGTGGCTCAACATTTCAATATGGCAGGTCATAATTCTGACGAACTAAACTCTATATACTCCTCGCAAACTTCCGCTCGCCGAGGGGCAGAAAGTACAGGGAATCGTATCTCATCTACAAGTTGAGTACCTTCCAGCCTACAGGCATAGACGTTTCAAAGGGAACCGTAGAGTCGATTAGATATGGCGGGGTGTTAACAAAGATGACAAAAGGTTACGGTATTTCACCTCTATAAGCTAACAATGTTTCCTCCCGAAAGTCTCCCTTAAGGTTTTTTTTACGAACAAGCTTTCGTTGGAAATACACTGCGTGTGCGGCGCGGTGGGCGGGTCGGGAAGAGGGCCACATGCGGCAAATGCAACGCTTATGCTTGTCATATGTGTTCCTTCTTTGTCCACTGTTCTTGAGCTGCGCGCACAGTGCATTTCCAAGATATGTGCCCACTAACCCTGGAGCGGATCCTTTTGGAAATTTTCGTTCTGCCCATTTGCATTAGTCGCGCTAACACGTCACCCAGCTCCCCGTCCCTTTATTTTGTCTTCTTTTTCGTTTCCTTTCTATTTTTTTTCTTTTGTTCGCACTTTCCGCTGTTCTCCTCCTCTCCTTCTGTGGACGGGGGAGAGCGTGCAAAGCGTACAGAAACGAACGCTCGAGAAGGCAGTCGCTGTCCTGACGAAGACTTGTCGAAACTTGTCGAAACGTTGGCTCCAGCGACATTCTCTGTTCTCAATCGTTTTTAGTGATCCATTCAGCGATTCAGCCTCCATCATCCCTTGAGCTTTCCTTCTAGTGCGGATTACATACAATAGTCCTCACACAAGTTATTACCATGTTCTCTAGTGGTCTGCCGACGTTTCCCCGTTCGAATTATTTTTCTTACATTGTGGGGATGCAACTGCGACGTGTAGTACAGTTCATAATGCTTTGGCATTATTTCGTTGCACTCGTCTCCACATTCCTCCTATTACCGAGGACCGGTAGAACTATTAGAGCGAGAAACAAGTTACTGCGGCTGCCAACATATTGTTTCTACAAACCTGTCAGAATTTCCTTCGCCGTATTTTGCCGGAGGAAATATTTTGCGCAGCTATACAGTTACTTAATTTAGGCCTCCGTACAGCCGTTTTGCGCCTGCAAACACCGTGTGTAAAAGAGCGTAGATTCTCTACATGGTCAGGGCGACAGCATTCCTGTTGTTGCGTAATGTTTGCGGAGGCAGTGTCGCGAGTGTTGCATAGGAATCGCTCTCAATGAGCTGCCCAGCTGCAGGGCTATTAACGCCTTGGATTCTTTAACTTGCGCTGACATAGCACAGTACACGGGTCTTGTTGCATTGTTAGGAATAACTTGGTCTTCAATACTGTATTTCGCGCCTTAAGCGATTAGAACAATTGGACTGAGCTAGGAAGCCGTTTCAGTAGTAGGTTCCAATGCGAGGGTTGTTTAAAATAACCTTCGCATTGCAATCTTGTATAAATTCTTTATCTATTTGGTGTTTTGACTGTTTCTACCACCATTTAGACTCGGATTATAACTTACTTTCCTTAAATAGATTGAAACGTGGTGTATAATCTGTGTGCGATTCCGATAAGTATCCTTACTCTCGCGACGTTCATAAAATAATTTTACGTGTGCTTTGAGAGCTATAAATTCCTTGTGAACAACATGCACTTTTACGCTTTGAACATTTTGTTGTTTAAGAAGGAAGAATCGGCATGGTCCAATTGCTTAAGAAAAAGAAAATGCAGTGAGCGTGGCCAATGTTATCAAGGCTTTGAAAGTGCCCGCGCTCAATGCACTGCCTTACAGAAAATTTTAACAAGCGTGCTGCTTAGAATGAATCTAGTCGTAGCATGCTGCGATCCGAAGCACCAAATTTAAACACCCTGGGCCGCTGAATGGGTCATAAGTAATGCTATAGCCGATCACTGTGACACTGTCCCTTCCCATCGGTTGTGCACCTGTGTAGTGTCCTCCCATCACGTAATTTTGGTTGCGCCACCAGTACAGTTATATTACGCAAATACAAGGCAACATTGCTGATGCTGCTACCGGTAACCATGACGACGACTCTTGGCTGAGATTTTTTTTATTGGCGGCCAGTACTACGACACCCTTTATAGTTACACAACTGACACCACTATGCATCTGATGTAATAAAATGGGTTTAGAAGGCAACGTTCGCTAGAGCGGAAGCTGAACATGCGACCTGCTGCCGTGGTTCTATTGCTGCAATAACAGAATGTGGCGCTGCAGCTTCTATGGGCGGGACATTTTTATTGAGCCTATGCGTGACGCAGTTGGCCTGGCTGAAACATGTCTTTGCGTATAGTCTGTTTCAGGAGTTCCGTGCAGCTCTGTGGAAGCTACAGGCCCCTCCTGCCAATCAGGAGGGCAAACATGTGTCAAACTTATCCCCCCGCACCATGTTATCTGCCAGTCGCGAAGGGTGCTGTGGCAGAAGCCTCGGACAGGGGCGGAGGAGGCTCGTAGGTGCGTGTGCGAACAATGACATTTCGTCTCGTCTGGGAAGAATTTGGTGCTCTATTGCCTCGTGGCCTTGGATTTGCTGCACGGAACTCCTGAAACTATAGTTCAATACGTGGGTTTTGCGAGGGAGACGGGCCACGGTGGGTGCTGCTGCTACTGATTATGACGGAACGTGGTGCAACCCCTCTGAGTGGCTGGCAGATTTATAAGCTCCTGTGTGTTGCACAAGTGACATCGCGTGGCACCACCTGTTTTTCATCCCACTCGAAGCAAATGTGCGCCTAACGACGCGCACGTTGTCGTGGCAGCAGTTGACTGTGAACCATGGCTGAGCGTTCTGCCATTGGGTAGGCTGTTTTGGAATCGCTGCTCGTTGCTCAATACATGGAGAGACACCTGGTGCCACTCTAGACGTTAGCCTAGAAACGTTTTCATAATGGCACGTGTTACTGCTCACAGGATACCACACCCTCGCAGCGAGCTAACGCAGATGTCGTGTTTTCTGTCCCGTGCAAGCTTTCGAAGCTCTGCAGAATGACCGACCATTCTTTCCGCTAGCCTGTGCCACAAACACGATAACCAATACGTGGATTATCAGGCATGAGTAGTTGATGAGATTGCTTTAGATTGTGGTAGAAAGTACGTGGGCCAAACCGAGCAGTCCCTTAACGACAGGCAAAAGCAACACAACAAAGTCGCCATTGGAAGATAGGGCCACCTGGCAATTTATTGCAGCGACTGCAAACGTAAGACATACTTCCACGCCCCTGCCCTGCTTTCCAAAAACCGTGACAAATAGGTTCGTTTATTAATTGAGGCCAGAAGGATCATTGAGGCAGGTGAGAAGTGCCTAAACCTTGCATCGATATCACTATCACGCAAGGAGTTTCTTTACCTGGAGGCGAATGCGCACAGAAAAATGTGATTGCGCTACCTGTATAAAATAGTGGCGTTTCTTCAGATAAAATATTGTTGGCGCCCTGCGTGTGTGCTTTCTCTCTTCGTCCGTCGTCGTTTTCGTGCCTTCACTCCAGATCATGTTTAAGGTTGAGTATCGAGTTATAACTTGGCTCAGTGGTATAATACTTCAATCCCGCGGACAGTACCTGTGATCCATTTTGCTGACATTCTTAATATTAGTTTTATCGGCGAGGTACAGCGGTACCGGACTAGATCACCCAAAAAAAAAAGATTGGCATTGCCAATAAGGTGTCAACACTGGCATGTTAAGAAAAACCATCATAGAAAGTTTGGAATTAAGGTGCGTTCTGCTCTACTGGGCTGATCACAAGGAGACAATTTAGCCAAAAGGAGAGCACCTTTCTATTCGTGTGAGAAGATATCTCGAAACGAAGTTGAATAGACTGGGCCCGTATTCGTCTAAGCACCTTCCGGTAAGAATATTTGTAAGGAAATATTTGAGCCAATCTTCATTACAGTCATATCGATAGGAAAGCTTGACAATCAATTGCAAAAAAGCCTTGCGAAAGACAACTTAGTAATTAGGCCCCTGCGCCCAACAAGGCGACCAAGGAGCAGTTTAAACAGATCACGAAAATTATTTCTTGAGATAATTTTGTTTGTGCATGAAGTTTGCAATGTGGAGCAGACCTACTTACACCAATTTATTATACGCTTCGTATCAACCAGCAGCTATTCGTAAATAGGGGTGCTTAGTCAAATGATTCCAACTGCTCCAAAATGTAAGCTTTATCCAAAAAAGACCTAAACGGTTGGAAACGTGCTACAGTCATGATCAGCGCTTCAAGGTACGCACCGCTCAGGAAAACAGACCTTTTTCGGTCATGCAGCTATTGTACGCACTTGAAGAGGCCAGTTCGTGAATGGCATTTTGTTTACAAAGTGCCAATTGTCCCTTTAACACAGTGTTATGATTATTATAACGCAGAAATTATAGAATAATTATTGCCAATTCAGCCTAATAGTATTCGAAATCTTTTGAAACAAAAGTAATGCACATTAAATTGCATTGTGGCGCTTACTATACACCTTTCCAGAGAAGGCTCCCTAGGCGCCGCCATAACCCCCACTGGGCTGTGCAACGTATGCGTGAACCCCCAAAGAAGCAATGCCGAGGGTTTGCAGTATTAATTTTCGCGAGTTGAAAGGTCTTTATTATCAAATAGCGCACATACGCGAAGACAAAGGGAAGGAAATATACAACACAATCATTTTTACTGCCGTGCATAGCCCAACATGGCGGTGCTCCATGCGTCCTATGAAACATTTCTATAAAACTTGGATTGCATTATTCCTACATTCCCACAATTGACAAGGCTCTTGGTTGCGTAGGGCTGCAAGTTGACATTGATGGCTCCCTTGACAGATGAGCTTTCATGTTTGGTTGTTGCGCAAAGCGTTTGATGTGGTAAATGGGTCTCGTCATGCGAATTACTATCCGACAGCGGTCACTCCACGGCGTACATGTGTTTACATGTGAAAGAATTTTGACGTTGAAGGAGGGCTGGGATCTCCCTTTTCCACGCGCAGTCACCCAAAGCCCGAAAACAACAGCGCCTCTACACTGCCACGGGTAACAGTTCCGCTTTATCGCTTCAAGGGCGAAAGCATTCTGCTCCAAATGTCGACAAAGAAAGTCCTGTTTCTTTCATTTCTTATCCCGCTTTCCGCTCACAAAACGCCACGAATTCTGACAGGTGAGACAAACCATATGCGACGCAGATACCAATCTCGGATGTGCTATGTGCTAACTACGTAGAGGGCGCTCGTGATCTGGTGGCGAGCACTGTGTTTCACATTGCGTGTAGAGGTACATTCATATGCAACACACATGAATGTCGCCGCTGGCTGCGCCTGCTGTCTTGGTCACATATAGAAGTACAAAATATTGTGACTAGAGAAACTGACAAGTATTGCAAAGGGAAAACACGTCATTGTTGCTAAGAACTACGAGAGCAAAATCTGTAGGAAGTAATTAAGTACGGAAATAAAAGTACAGAAAATGCGCCATGTTCATGGAAATCTGTGTGACGTCAAAGTCCCGCATGTGCTATCCTTATTAGGTTAAGATTCTTGGATGCTCTATGTAGCCTCTCGTATGCCTATTACAAAGCATAAATAATTAACGATTTCAGAAATAGTATGTGTTTGAGGAAGGCTACTAGTTGGGCCACTTGGTGTTCTTTGATTGTCTACGTCGCCAGAACAGAAAGACCAAAGAACACAAGACGACAAACGCGAATTACCAACTGCTTTAATGCCTAGAATAAACGTCCCCCCTTGTGCCATTTCGCTTTTCTGAGCATCTGCTGCAGGCTAGTCTGCCAAGCGCCCGCCCAAGGGCTACATTTTTAGTTCCTAAAGAGTAAACCATTCCGTGGCTTGCTCTTCAAGTCTTGTATTGTCTCGGCATATGTCGACTGTCTATTTATTGCAACCTTAAGGACGAACGTGTTTTGTGTCCGTGTAACGAACACATATTACTTCCAGAGCAAAATTCTTTCTCTCCCCAGAAATTTTGGCTCGCTGCAGGGCTCACACAGGTTATGAAAGCTGGAAGGGCGCCCGCTGTCAACTACTTGGAACAAGATCTTTATGGCGTGCAATGAAGGATGCAACTCGTAGTGCGTCTCCGAAGCCTAACATATCTAACTGCAACATTCTAACCAGGGAATGTCGGCTACTCCACGTAATCGCCACGCCACGGTGGTCTAGTGGTTATGGTACACGGCTGCTGATCGGAAGGTCACGGGATCGAATCCAGCCGCGGCGGCTGCATTTCGATGGAGGTGAACTGTTGAGGCCCGTGTGCTGTGCGATGTCATTGCACGTTAAAGAACCCCAGGTGGTCGAAATTTCCGGAGACCTCCACTACGGCGTCTCTCATTATCAGAGCTGGTTTTGGGACGTTAAAGCCCTCAAATTAATCATTACTCCACGTAATCCTCTTAAGTGTCCAACGAAAGGGACATTCGGTGCTTATTCGAGCCTCGGTCTTTGCACCTCGCGAAAGCAATATCGCGCACGCTCTGTGGTGCTTCATTATGGTGCTCGGAAAGCGATGAGCTGTCGTGTGAAGGGTATGCGGGATTGGAACAACGGAGTGAGGAATTAAATGTGAGAAACTCATTCAATATAACCTCACCTATTGCCGCAGAATAAATTCATCTCCAAAGGTTTTCGTCCCATCTCTATAAAAAATCCATGTCAAAGCAGGGGAACTCCTTTGACACTATCCTCAGTAAGTTGTAGCAAAATGCACTGCATGTTTACAGGGAATTTTCAAAAGCACTCGATTTGAGTTGTCGCGGAGTACCTTAGCAATGAGTTCTTCTCGACAGTGCTTAAAAGTACCCAGAGGGTGAACTGCACAGACTTCATTTGTCACGGCAAAATGAAAAAGCTTAGAAATTGCTGTTTAGAAAGTAAAGCGGTGGTAGGTAGCACGGAACAAGAAGTAGCCAGGGAACGACACCTTCAGTGTGAGAATGTAGTGTTCAACGATTCGAATCATCAGACAGGTAACTGGAACGCGCACAAGAAATGAGGCGTGTTGCACTTTGCAGTTATTCGCAGATAAATTATGGCAATTCACCAATATCTTTCAGGAGAAAAGGGTATACCCGCTGCACCTTATGAGCCCTTGCCCATTCGGCAGAAACCTGAATGCATAGGAACACCACCTAAATTTAGCACGAGGCAGCTAGCTACGTGACCGGAAATGACAGGTGTAACGTTAAAGAGCAGCGAAGGAAAGTTACATCGATGAGACAGCAAATCCGTGTCCTCGTCATCTTATTGGGAATTGAGAACTAATGCATGCTGGCGAGCAGTGTAAAAGGAAGGCAGTACACAAGACGTTCATTAGATGTATATCAAAGAACAGAAGCCTGGTGGAGAACCGAAGAAACAGCCGGCCATATGGTTTTCAGAAATGTGCGCGCCCAACTTCACCGTATCTAGCCGAGGACTGGGAAAATCGAAGAGGACTTTGTACTTCAGCGTAGATGTGAAGGCAATGAAGATAATGGTATTTTCAAACTTTCTTTTTTTGAAGCTGCCAGAGAAGAGAAGTCGGAGGCAGTAGAAACACACAAGGCTTCACGGGCACCACTGCGGTCGAGGTGTCCTGTGTGTGTCTTTCTACTGTACCTGTGTTCTCGTGCGGTTGTAAAAAACATCTGAAAAAGCTATCAACCAAGTATCCCGCCAGAACGTTCGACGATGATGGTAGGACAGAGAGTTTAGTGATGAGTAGAGGCTGGACTGCATCCTGTGCGCAAGTGGCATCGGCGTCGTTGAAAGATTTGCAGGCTGTGTCAGTCTTGAGACCGTCATTTCACCTAACACACGGCCTTCTTTTGAAATTCGCGGCATTTTCTGGCGAACGAAAATAGCTTCGGATCTATCTATCTATCTATCTATCTATCTATCTATCTATCTATCTATCTATCTATCTATCTATCTATCTATCTATCTATCTATCTATCTATCTGTCTATCTATCTATCCGCCTACATTAGGTGCTTCCCTCGCCGTCTTGTTCACCTGGTGTACCCAAATATATTCTGAGTACGGTATATGTATGACGAACATGAATGACTGATCTTTATATGACTGCCATAATTTACTCGTAACGTACGTCACGTTTATCGATACTGTGATGACGTATAGGTCACACTCGCAGCGATCGGCCCGTGATATTGAGGTATGCGCTACGTATGTTTGAATTTTATGGATGATGTGTCAATCATAGGCCCACTAATTTAACATATAGGACGCCGCAGCTATGGGGATCGAACCCGCTACTTCGAGCTGCTTCTGAAGTTTTCTGCAGCTCGCACTGCGCACTGCCTCCAGGATCAGGAACATTTTTCTGTTCGCTGTTGACACCGGACGGCCGGCTCAAAGAGCCCCGCTCTTCAAACAAAGAGGAAACACTGTTTGTCGTGGCTTACGATTTAAACAGAGACGTAACAAACACATAGACGAACACGCAACCTATCCCTGCCGCTTCGTACGCGAAGCGGCGGGGTTGTATTCAACAAGGGCCGTCGAGGTGCCAAAGCAACCACGCTGCTACTAAGCTACGGCGGCTCCTCCCACGCGGTGTATAAAGTAAATAAACCTATTTACACCTACAGTTGTAATGATCATGCTTGTCTACTAACGTGAAATATCCTTCTAACGTGAGATATGCGCTATCATAGCAAAGCACATGTTCTGCTACCATGCCGTCAACTCCGCTCGATCCCGCAGGAATACTTAAACGAACGTCGCTTATGATAGCACATCAACACACCGTGCAGCACATTATTCGTAAAAAGAGACCTCTGTGCTTTGGGCAAAGGTGAGTGCTTAATCTATGTCGCGCACTATAGCTACCATTTAGTCGCCACGATTGCTGTCCACATTGTTGGTTAGTGCATGGTAAGCCTACACATCAGTGGGTACTGATTCGTTTTGCTCAAAGGCCTTCATCCTACTTTTAACACTTGGATGGACGTAAAAAATTCATCATAGGCGATTTCGTGGTCGCCCTTACAAAAATGCCATATATGGCGATATCAGGAATTGGGCATACGTGTCTCTACATGGCCCGTGTCCGTATGTGGCCGCATTTGCCCAAATCGCGATAGAAACATATGGGGTGATGAAAGTCGAACACGAGGGATGCCATGAAAGACTGATACGTATTGGGCAAATACGGCCACGTACGGACACGTACCGTATATAGCCAGATATGCGTACACGGCCGTATACGAATGTCTGGGTGTATATGACACATGTCCGTATGTGGTGTATTTGCCCAATAGAAATAAGAATCTAGCATGGTATTCCTCGTGTTGGTCTTCTATTGCCCTATATGTTTCTATCACGATTTGGGCAAATGCGGCCACATACGGACACGGGCCATGTAGAGACAGGTCCCACGTATTCCCATATACGTGGGACCTGGTAGATGTTTTCTTTCCCGATTTCTATATTAATCCTACTTACAAATCGTAAATGAGCATAGTAATGCCACTACCTCTCACTTTTATTTGTATAAATTCGGTTGTGTGCGAGGTTGCACAGCCAGATGGGTTACAGTGTTTCGAAAGAACGCGAATACTAGCGCAGCTCTATTTCTTTTTTCTATTTTTCTTATCAAAACCGCCAATAGCTATAGTTTGTGGGGTTGGCACTGCCACGAAGAGCTTTGTTCTCTGTAACAAAACGTTAATATAAACAGTCGGCAGTAGCCCCAGAAAACATGTGAAGAGTCTGTTACACTGTACCACATATGAACGCTGGAGATTTTCTCAATCACGAATGCTGCGGAACGACCTACCTTTGATCGTGCCCCAGAACTTCTCGGGGCCATGTGGATAGACCACCGTAAGTGAGCGCCTACCGAATATGCTAGCGTTTGGATTAAGTCAGTCGTGGTGATTAGCCGTGTTACCCGACGAGACACAGCTATAAACAGTGGCGTCCTTCGTCGTGAGCGGATGCCACTGCTCAGTAGTTTGAATTGCTTAACATCGCTGTTTGTGTTTGGCAAAACAACAGCTGCGCACTGCAGCTCTCTGCTTTCAGTTATACATTCATAACGAGGCTGTTCCCCTGATTAATGATACCTCGAGCCATCTGATGTTTACCATCGCCATGCCAAGGAGGCAGAGGAAATTGAGAGGGCACCCGCAGCTTGGCCATGCGATAAGCATAAAAAACATGCGCAGAATCGATGAGATATGCGCATATTCCTGTACCGCTGGATTTCGTGCTAGTTTTCAAAGCTGAAATGAGACCAAAAAGAACAAGTTCAGCTTTTCTCGTTTTGCCTGAAAACGTTTTCTGTTTTCACAATGGCATGACCTGCTTTTGAGGTAGAGCCATACAGTTACGCTGAAAAGAGAGGCGTCGGAAACTTAGTGCACCCAGCACATCGGAAACAGGTGCCTAAACCAACCTTGACACCGTGCACGTGAGTGACAAGCTGTTTTCAGGGGGTTCAACGAGCCTCATCAGTCGGAGTGTTCGGTGTGTTTCGATTAATTTTCTTTATTTGATTTTGTGTACGATGCTATCCCACTTCTGCACCTCTTCGAACGTAAACGTACACTCCAAGTGCGTGTGCGCGCACATGTGTGACTGTGTCAGCGCATGTGTGCTGCGGTCACACAGACATCTGCTTTCACACGTGTGCGTGCGCACACACGCGTACATGTGTGTGTGTGTGTTTGTGTGTGTGTGTGTGTACCGGTGCTTGGAGTTGGCGCCCTGCAAGCGCAGTTTTTCGTGATACCTGTTGCAAGCCCGGAGTTAGAGCGCTTGACGACGCAAATGCCTGTCCTGTATTCTTTTGTTTTACTTTTGAGAGCAATGCTTATGCTCGTGCGGACTAACAATAATAAACTCGATCGAACTCTCCAAGGGTTCATTGTTTATTCTAAGCAAAAAAAATTATCTCACAGATACTACGAATCGTGGGAGTCGATATTTTGCGCAGCAGTCCGCTCGAAAGTCGCGTACACCGAATTTTCGTGGCATCCGGCCAAGCATAACTAGCAGGGAGAACGTCATTGTGCACACTGGGTGGTCGTGCACGTAACGTAGGTTTGCAAGCTACGTCGGCAGCACTTGCGACAATGGTGTCTGCTGGTGCAACGTAACCTGATTTGATTTATTTCTTCGGTTTTGCGTCCCAAAACCACTATATGCTTATGAGAGACGCCGTACTGGGAAGTTTTGGAGATTCCGACCACCTGGGGTTCTTTAACGTGCACTGGCATCGCACAGCACGATGTAACTACGGCATTCACTGTACTGCACAGACCTCTTTGTTGTGTTAGATAATGGACGCTCTGGAGCACTTGTGGGCATATTATGATAGTCATTTGCTCGAGTACACTTATGGGTTGAGCAAATTTCAGCAAAAGCGTACTGACCGACTTCATTCGTGGGGTTTAACGTCCCAAAAGCAGCTCTGATTATGAGAGACGCCGTAGTGGAGGTCTCCGGAAATTTTGACCACCTGGAGGTTTTTTAACGTGCACTGACATCGCACAGTACGCGGGACTCAACATTTCGCCTCCATTGAAATGCAGCCGCCGCGGCCGGTATTCGATCCCGCGACCCTCGGATTAGCAGCCTTAGCCACTAGCCACCGTGGTGGGGCCGTACTGACTGATAGCAGTGCACCCGTACCGTTCCTTACATAGGATAAGAGCAATCAACACACACTAGTACAGCAACAGACGCTCGGAAAGCATCATTGCCGATGCAGACATTTTGTTTACGATGTGTAGCGCGTGGGGGGACAGGCACCCAGCTACTGTGGAACAGGGGCAGCGTGTTTGTTTTGCCAGCTTGGGTACTCGGGTAGAACGACACAGACTATTGCGCTGTAATTACCGAAGGCAACCTACCACGCGAATCGAACCACCGGGCCCCCGCGGTGCCAAGCAAGGACGCTACCGCATGACCATGGTAGGTTGCCTATTATTATCGTGTCCATAGTTGGCTCCTCGCGCGTGCACCAATGTCAACATCTTCTACGCACTGTCTCAGAGCTGTTGCTGGTGTGCTTCACTACAATCACTGCCCGCGCAGGAAGGGGCCAACCTGGCGACTTAGCCAGATGTCACTATGACAGGAGGGTCGTAGCACGGTTTGAGCCGTGCTGCGTGAACTATTTCGCGCCCTCTGCAACGGTGATCGGAGGAAGGTCTGAGTGGCTGGATCACATCATTCACTAGTGAAGTTTGTTGCACAATGCGATAGGGGCCATGGCAGCGTGACAGCAGCTTCGTCGAAAGACCGCCAATTGTGAAGGGTACCCACAGCCAGACCATCATGCCAGGGGTGTACTCGGGAGCAGATGCGGAGGCATCGCGGCGTGATTTTTGGCGATCTTTGTACGGTAAACGACCGAGCGAATTGGCGGCACTCTTCGGCGTGAGCCGCCGCTTCGGATACAGGCGTTACTTCGGACATGTCTGGCTTGTAAGGCAGAGCGGTGCCATGGGCATGGAGCAGGGTGGTTCGTGTCCATACAAAACAAAGGGGAGAACTCGATGGTAGTTTGTGGCGCAGGATTACAGGCATAGGTGATCAAAGGTAGCACTTAGTCCCAATTGGAGTGGTCGTTGTTAACTTGCATGGCAAGTATGTCACCCGAGGTACAACAAACCGTACCGTCATCACTTTTGTTTTAGAGTGGTACGCGGAGGCGGTGCAGTGAATAGTGCGACATTCGTGGAGCGGTGCCTCGACTGCGTCGGAGAGAAAGACGCGGCCGTGGTCGCTGAGTAATTCAGATGGTGCACCTTGTCGGAGAATGAGACGACGAAGGATGAAGCTGGCGATATGCTTTACGGTGGCAGCTGGCAAAGCAGATGTTTCCGCGTACCGTGTGAGATGGTCAACGGCGACAATAACCCACCGGTTGCCTTGAGGTGTGTTGGGGAGGGGACCGTAAAGATCAATTCCAACGTGGTCGAGTACACATGCTGGGCAGGGCAAAGGCTGTGGAGGAGCAGCGGGGCTATGACAAGGTGTCTTGCGGCGTTGGCCGGCAGAACATCGCCGAACATAGTGGCGAAAGTATCAGCACATTCCGCGCCAATAATACGTAGGCGAATGCGGGAATATGTCTAGAAAACGCCAGCTTGGCCGCATTGAGGCTCATAGTGGAATGCGGCAGAAATATGTGAGTGCAGGTGACGGGGAATTACAAGCAGCCACCTGCGGCCGTCGGTTAGATAGCTGCGTCACTACGATATGCCTTCGCGTACGACGACGTGTTGCGCTTGACGACGAAGAGAGCGTCCGAAGGACTCAGACGAGCGGTGTGAAAGAACTTGAGAGATAGACGCGATGCGGACATCATTCAGCTGTTAGACCGGCATATCACTGATGCTCAGAGATGACATATCGCAAGTGGTGACTGGTGAGCGAGCAGGGTCAGGAGGCAGCAGAGAGGGCACCAGCGTCTGAGTGCTTGCGTCCAGAGCGATAAATGACACGTATGTCATATTCTTGAAGACGTAAAGCACAGCGTGTGAGGCGGCGAGTAGGGTCTTTCCGAGAGGAGATCCAACATAAGGCATGATGATCGGTAACGACGTCAAAGTGGCGTCCGTAAAGGGATGTGCGGAATTTTCCGGTTGCCCAGATAATTTCCACGCATTCTTTTCCCGTTACGGAACAGGAATGCGTTGCGCGAGACTGGCGCCAACACCAACACCGCTATGATCCGTGTGGATGTCAATAGGTGGAGTGGGATCGAGGTGGCGCAGTAGTGGAGGGGTTGTAAGGAGCCAGCCGACCGTCATAAATGACTCGTCGCAATCAGAGTTCCAAGTAGATAGAGCAGTCGATAACTGCACGATGCGAAGAAACGAGAACCCAACCCAGATTGACTTCATTCGACGCATGCGAAAGAACGACATTTGGTGGAGGAACCCAGCCCCTCCACAAAATGCAACAAGATGTAACCAAAAACACGACGTTAACAGGACACGCTCACTATATTAAAACCAGCCGAGCTTAAAGCAATACCAACGTCAACGTCTTCTTCTACGCAATGTGTCAGAGCTGCTGCCGGTGTGCTTCACTACAAGATAGATAGATATAGTCAAGGAGACTCAAGTTCGCCAAGAAATGTTTCGAATTTAAAAATGATGATACCTTGTGTGGTAAGCTGGTGAAGTTCGCCAAGTGAAGCTTCGCACTTAAAAAAAAACGAAAAAATACAGGCTGCGAAAGTTTTCTGGTCAAGCTCACACAAGACTGCCGTGTTTGGGGCGCACGACAGTTTCTTTACTCCTTTAAATAATGCTACATTCTAGGCTTTACAGAGGACAGCTACGGTGGAACCGATGTACTGTCCGTAAAAGTGTAAGTAATAACGCGGCAATATTCGGCTGTCACTTGTTGCATAAAAAAGGATTAATGTAACATCTACACAACAACTCGAATCAATGCATATTATTTCATATTTGTACTTATATCTCATAAGATAATGTAGATAACGTCTTTCAAGGTACGTTAGTTTATTGACGACTGACAAGAAAGAGCGGGTAATAAATATGGATGGGTATTACTCGCGCACTGAACACAAGCTCTGATATGATGATGATCATGATTATTATGCAGGCCTGAAAATTCTGTTAGTAGGGTGCATAAGCACAACGGGCCGCGCATGACCGTGAGTGTGACAAGCTTGGGAAAGCACCGTCTGGTATTAAAATCCCCTGCTCTAAAATAATGGAAGGCCATACTATAGGATCGGTAACTCTGCAGCTACATTTCTCTAATTACAAGTCAGGCAAATTTTACTGATGAAGCCAGACCCGTCACTAAGCACACAGTTTTTGGGGCGCGAAATACATTCGATGCATAATTTCCCTCAGGAAGAATAAATGTTTGTTCTCAATGTTTCGCCTTCATGATGCAATTGAAGTAAGGACCAGAGAATCACATTCGTTTAGCTGCTTCAAGAACTACTGCGTCAGTGTGGGTACAGGATTATAGTGACCACGAAGGTGTACGCCTAAACTGCACAAAGAGAAGCCAGTTGGTAGTGGTTCTTAACGCAGAAAGCTAAGTATTTCGATAAAGTAAAGTGCTCAGCCAACGCCACATTAGTCGCACAAGAATCGCTAGGATAAATTTCACGTCAGTCTCGAGCTTTGCAAGTTTTGGTTAAAAGAAGGTTAATAATAATGTGTCATTGCTCACACTAGGCTACCATGCTGTTAAGGCACTTTGCAAAAGAAACACTGTCGTCGCGGAGAGTTACTTGTCAGTAAGTAGCATAATATTCAGCATTTGACGTTCGCCATCAGCAAGGTAAACGATACGTTAGTGAGCAGCCTCACCGAAAGAAAGACGGCAAAAAATAAGTGTACGTCCACGGGATCAATCGAGAATATATAGAGCCTTTAATAGAAACAGGGACCCGGCGAGGCCATTTTACTACGATCTTATGCACTTAAAATGAACGAGACGTACTTTCGTGATTGCGATACATGAAGTTTCGTTGCATGAAAGATTGTCGAGAATACTCAGAACAAAATCAGGGACGTCCATCGTAACAAGTGTGCATGACGGCCTGCCGGCCATGCTACCCGGTATAGAGCGTTAATGCTCGTTGTAAGACCGATGTTGAAAGAAAAGTATGTCTCAGCGGAGGCCCTTGTGTAGGCGCATGATGTGTAAGGCCATATACCTTTCTAGTGAAGAACAACCTGATGTAATGTCTCACCAAGCGTGTTAAAAAAAAGCTAACTACAAATGCAGAATAATATGATTCATGGCTAGTTCTGGGTCCACAGGGCCCACAACAAGCCTTTTGTCTATACGTCCATTTTGGTGTTTCTGCGTGTTCTGCGCCTACAAATAAAGAAGTGAATTGCATAGGAAGAGGAGGAAGACGAAAGAAGGAAAGACAGGGAGGTTAGCCAGTGCTGAGACCGGCTGGCTGCCCTGTGCAGGTAAAGAGCGGTAAGTGGAATGAAAGTTAGCAGAAAGAAGACACCCCCCGACAAGAAAGAAGGAAAAGAGAAAAAACACACACAAAAAGAAAACCGCGACACTGCTTAAAGTCTGTCCGGTTGACCGCTCGTCCTTAAAAATCGCAACAACACGTTGAGCGCTTTCCGTGTTGACGATGGACCTGTCCAATGTCCTAAGACTCGTAGCTCGGACAAGGATCAGCTGTCAAGCCTGTCTAGAGCAGCGGTAAGTTCTCACCTGGGGCCACTGAAACGGGGACACTCACACAGAAGATGGGAGATCGTTTCGTCGCAGCCGCAGTTCTCGCACATAGGGTCGTTTGCCATTCCAATACGAAATGAGGAGGCGTTTGTGAAGGCAACGCCAAGCCACAGGCGACACAGAAGTGTCTCCTCAGCTCGAGGTATTCCTGGCGGAAGGCGGAACTGAAGGTCTGGGTGCAAACTATGGACACGACGATTGGTGAATTCTGACAAATTCCAAGAGAGAGAGAGAGAGAGAGAGAGAAAAGAGGAGAAAGGCAGAGAGGTTAACCAGATATTAGATTCCGTTTTGCTACCCTGCACTGGGGAGAAGGGGAGGGGGTTAGAGAGATGACAGCCGAGAGAGGGTACAAGATTCAAGACAAGCACAACAAAAAACGCGCACACACATACACACACACAAAGAACGTTCCACTTATAGACGTTCACAAAGGCCGGTAGATGTCAAGAAGCGCTTGCATGGCCATCTTCTGCGACGTGATGTCTAGTCGATGGCGTAGGATGCCTTCTTCCGACAGTCGTTGGTCGTCCAGTTTGTTGAGTGCAAGGCGAAGAGGTTGCCTCTCTACACTGTATCGTGGGCAGTCACATAAAATGTGCTCAATGGTCTCTTCGTGACCGCAGTGGTCACAGGCTGCGGTGTCGGCCATCCCTATGCGGAACGCATATGCTTTTGTGAAAGCGACGCCCAACCATAGTCGGTATAAGAGTGTGGCTTCTCCTCGGCAAGTCTTGGATGGGACTCGAAGGCTTAAGGTCGGATCGAGAGAGTGAAGTCGGGAATGCGTGAAATGTGTGCCACCCCATTGCGATACAGTACACTTGCGAGCAAGCAGACGGAGCATCCGTGAAGCGTCCGTCCTTGACAATGGTATGGGTACTTGTTGTTCCATATTATGTGCAGAACGGGCGGCTTGATCGGCCCGTTCATTGCCTATAATCCCGCAGTGACTTGGAAGCCACTGAAAAGATATTTTGTGGCCTGCCTTCCCTGTATGTTGCAGCATCTCTGTTATCTGGAACACCAGCTGTTCATGTGGTCCGCGGCGTAGAGGAGACAACAGGGACTACAATGCTGGCTTGGAGTCGCAGAAAAGCGTCCATTTGTGTGGCGCTTCATCTCTGATGAAATGAAGGGCAGTAAGGATCGCTGCGAGCTCTGCTGCCGTCGATGTTGTCGGATGAGTCGTCTTAAATTTTAAGGTTTTAACTTTCGCGGGTATCACGACTGCTACAGTGGAGCTGTCTGGAAGCACTGATCCGTCCGTGTAGATATGCGTAGAGTCCCGGTACTTCTCGTACAATAGAAGTAACGTGAGCTGTTTAAGCGCTGGTTATGATAAAGCGGCTTTTTTCTCAATTCCAGGAATTGTCAGGTTGTTTTCCGGCTGAGCGAGACACCATGGAGGAATTGAAGGTCTTGCAGAAGGGGTGAAGGAAGTTGGTAACGAGTCACCATGTGCTGTTATCATTTTGCAGAAAGAGGTGCGTGGTCTGTCCACTGGCAAAGAAGAGAGGTGGTGCCGAGGGGTCCTGGCGAGGTGCCTGATATGTGTCCTCAGCGCTTCCATGTCAATTTCGGTCGTGATAAGGTGGTCTCTAGCTATTGCTATTGTCGCCACTGTCGATGCACTCCGTGGTAGGCTTAGGCAGATCCGGAGCGCCTGAGCCTGCACACTCTGTATTGTACGTAGATTTGTTTTGCCCGTGTTCGTTATAGCTGGCAAGCTGTATCGCAGAAAGCCGAGAAAAAGCGCCCTGTATAGCTGCAGCATAGCACGTGTCGACATTCCCCATGCTTTTCCACAGAAGAACTTGAACAAGTGACAAATGCCCGTCAACCGCTTTTTCATGTACGATACATGAGGGCTCCATGACAAATCTCTGTCAATTATGACACCGAGAAATTTATATGTTCGAACGTAGGGTATGATTTGGCCACTTATCATTACGGTGTAGTGAGTCATAGATTTGCGCGTAAAAGGCATCAGTGCACATTTCTCGGAGGAAATTTCTAGGCCTCGACTACGGAGGTAGATAGCAGCTTCATTGGGAGCTCTTTGAATTCTTGCTCGCAATTGTAACCGCGTAACTGCTGACGTCCATACGCAGATGTCATCAGCGTACATTGACAGCCTGACCATGCTTGGAATGTGCTGAAGCAAAGCAATTAGTGTGATATTAAATTGCACAGGGCTAAGTACACCGCCCTGGGGAACACCGCGGCAGCTATACGTGTAAGTTCACGTGCTAGGGATTGAAGCCTTGCAGATGCGTTGGTCCTGGAGAATTGTATTTCTCTACAGTGGTTATCATTGTGAGCAGATCCGGCGGATTTATCAGCAAGGTCATTGCCGTTGATCCCACAGTGTCCCAGTATACACAGGTACGTGATGTAGTGTCCTTGCACGACGGCGTGATGGTGAAGAATTATTGTCAGCGACCAGTTGCTCGTGAGGTTCATGACGAAATGGCGATATAAGGCATTGACGAGCTGCCTTGCTGTCTGTGAATATGGACCATGCATGGGATGGTTCTGCAATTGACTTCTATCGCAGCATGAACGGCGACGACTTCTGCAGCCGTCGAGGTTGTGAAGTGGGACGTCTTCAATGGTATGGTGACAGACTTCGCTGGAATGATCACTGCTTCTGCGCTCACAGAGGAAACTAACCCATCCATATATACATGAAGGCGTCCGCTGTGTTGCTCAAGCAGGAACATTAGGGTGGCTTGTTGTAAGGCTAAAGTTAACGTGTGGTTTTTGTTATTAATTCCGGGAATGGTCACGATCGCTTCAGGGGGTGAAGGCACCACAATGGTAATGATGGTCTTGCTGGAGGCGTGAAACTCGATGGTAGGACTGCACGATGAGCAGCAATAATGGCGCTGAATTCGGAGTCTGGCCTAGAAACGGGAAGAGAGGCTAGGTGGTGCGATGGAATTCGGGCGAGATGCCTTAGGTGTACTCGTAGGGCATCCACACGAAGATATGTTGTGATTGGTTGATCACGTGCAACGATGACTGTCACTGCCGTAGATGCACACTTCGGAGTCCAAGGCATATTCTCAGTGCTTGAACTTGAAGCGACTGGAGAACACGCAGGTTAGTTTTACATGTACCGCCCAGCACTGGAAGGCTGTAGCGCATGAATCCAAGGAATAACGCGGTGTAAAGCTGGAGCATCGCTCGTACAGATACACCCCATGATTTTCCCGCAAGGAAACTGAGCACGTGGGTGACATTGGTCAGCTTCCTTTTCATATAGGAAATGTGAGGGCTCCAAGACAGGTCGCGGTCTATTATTCCTCCGAGGAATCGGTGAGCCTTCTCACACTAGATGGCCTGTCCACTAATTCTAATTACGTAGTGCCCCATTTCGTTGCTTGTGAAAGCAACTAACGAGCACTTCTCTGATGACAGTTCGAGTCCCCTTTAATGAAGGTAATTCGAGATTATTGTGGTCGCTCTCTGAAGACGGGCCCGTGTACATGCGCACGTGTCACCCCTGACGCCCAGATGCAAATGTCGTCTGTATATATAGAGATGATGGAAAGACCGTGGAAGTGCATCGACGAGGCTGAGGAGTGGAAGGTTGAAAAGCGTGGGGCTCAGGATCCCGCCTTGTGGCACGCCCCGGTAGGTGCAATGGTGTGTTATGGTACCTTCTTCTGTTCGTACGAAGAAAGTTGTGTCTTTCGAATAGCTGCAGATATATTTGTAGACATGGCCGCCTAGTCCAACATTTCCCAGCGCATCCATGATGGATCCATGCAATAAATTGTCGTATGCGCCTTTCACGTCCAAAAATATTGGCGCAGATTGTCTCTTAAGTCTTCTTTCCTGTTGGACAGATGAGAGAAGGTCCACAACGTTGTCAATAGAAGACTGTCCGCGGCGAAAACCTGCCATAGCATCAGGGTATATGTCACAGTTCTCCAGATACCACTCGAGGCGAGTCAGCACCATCCTATCCATCACTTTTCCGAGGCAGATAGCCAGTGCAATGGGGCGATAGGAGGCTGAGGCCTAGTCGAGAGGAGATTTACCTGCTTTAGCAGAGGGACAAGGCGACCGCACTTCCACGAAGAAGGAATCAAACCATCGCACCAAAAGTCGTTGTATATGGCAAGAAGGGAACGTCTACCTGCTTGACCGAGGTTGCTGATCTTCACGGAGCTTATACCATCAGGTCCTGGTGATGAGGCACGCTTGCATGCAGTCAATGCTGCCTCAAGATCCTGCAAAGAGAACAGATTGTCCGTCATGGAGTGTCTTGAGACTGGTGTGCTTTTTTGACTACTTGAGGTGAATGTGGGCCCTTGATTGGCAATCCTAGCACAGAAATCTTCGGCTACCTCAATTTCATGACGCCCTTGATGGAGAGCAAGGCACTTGAACGAGTGACGCTGCTGTGGTGATGTTCGCAAGCCGAGGACGACGCGTTATATCTGCGATATGGGCTTGTGTGGGTCAAGCAACTCATTAAACGTTTTCCAGCGGAGAGGCTGTACAGCGTTTATGCGACGCTTAATCTTCTTCTGTACACGTCTCGCCTCCCTTGAATCGTAAATCGACTTGGTGCGCCGATACCGCCGTTGAACTCGACGACAGATAGCTCGGAGTCACTCCAGTTCCACTTCATGTTCGCAAATTCTTTTCGTCGGTGAAAATTCGTAGGCAGCATCTCGAGCTGCGTTTCTGATTACGTCTGCCAAATTGTCAAGAGCAGCCCCTTCATTTTTTTCGCAACCGTGCTCCGTGAATGACCTCTATTGTTTCCAGTCGATGCGTCGTGAAACGGTGTTGTGCGTCGTGCCCAGGCCGTTGATTGTTATGTAAGTAAGAATGTGGTCACTGCCATGGTATTCGATAACCGGAAACCACTGCATCTTGTCAATTAGGATTCGTGACACAAACGTCATATCGAGGCAGCTGGTATACGTCACTTCCCGAAGCAACGTAGGACTGCTGTCGTTTACACATCGCAGTTGATGGTCCGACACAAATGAAGAGAGTCGCCATCCTCGGCGATCCATCTTCTGGCTTCCCCATAATGGGTGATGAGCGTTGAAATCACCAGTTATAATCCACGTCCCAGGTGTCGCTGATCAAAAGTGCACCAAGTCTCACAGTGTCTAAACGGCTGGAGGGTGAAACATATATGCCTACAAGCGTGAAAGTCAGGTCCCTTCTCCTCACTGTCAAGCACACATACTGGTTTTTATCGTCCGGTGTTACAGCATGTTCTGTGTAGGTTAGATCGCACCTGATATAAATGATGACTTTGCTGCAGTGGTTCAAGGTAATAGACCTGGAAGCTTCATAACCAGATAACCGTATTGCACTGTGAAGTCGTGGTTCGCAAATAAAAATAATCTGAAACTGATGCCTAAATACGAATGGTCGAATATCCGAAATGCGGGGTCGGCGGCCTCGAGCATTCCACTGGAAGACCGAAGCTTCTTTGACTGCTTTACGGAAGGGCTGCAGAGCAGGAGCCATGGTGGTTCTCCAGGCTTGACAACACCGGGTTCAACGCTCTAATATTTGGAGTGCACTACGAGCAGCCGGCGTGTGGATGCTAGTTAGAAGCACTCGAAGAGTATTCATGAGAGTCTCTACCATGGCTATGACTTCCTTGTCATGACTACCGCCACTGTGCCGTTGCGAAGTAACTTTCGGCGGTCGGTGCAGCGGTTCTGCTGGTGCAGTTATCCTCGTTAGGGCCGGCCACGCGTCAGCCAGGACAGCGATACCTCTGTCCTTCTTAGGACATATGCTGCTGGTGTTCCCAGAGGCTTGCAGTGGTGAGTTTCCAGATTGTGCAAGAGGCGCTTCCGCGGGCTTGGCCGTAGATTTAGAACGCCGATGTCGTACCTTGGCAGCAGCCTCCATGTGGGTCGAACCATCTCTGACCATTTGTCTCAAAACATGCATCTTCTTCTTCATATATGGGAAGTCCTTTGAAGGTGCATCGTGTGGGCCGTTACAGTTGCCGTATTTACGGTGTTCTGCTTGGCAAGCGTCCGCGCTGTGCAGCTCTGAGCATCGCGAGCACACGGCGGAGTTTGTGCACACAGCACTAAAGCGACCCATCTTAAAGCAATTCCGGCAGTGAAGCGGTCTTGTCACAAAGGGACGCACTGCGTGGCGAAAATGACCAACTTTAACTTGCGATGACAAGTTCTCCCCTTTGAAGATGAGCTTCCCACGGCGCGAATTACCAAGACGACGGGCTTGCAATATGACGAGTCCTTCCGTAACCGGCTTGATCAGAATTGGAAAGCCGCTTTCACTGATGGAAGTATCGTATACAGCACCTGCCGTGGAGTCCTTGCCGTCTAATATATAAGAATGCACGTTGATGTTCCCCAGAAACTTGACGTTGCTCAATACATACACAGCACTGCGCTGTTTGACGTCTATAGCGAGGACATTCTTGGGACTGTTAATTCTCACATCTGAGATTTGACCCGGGGCGAAAGCCTCAAGTAACACCGCCTGACGATTCAGCCGGTTCAGGCTCTCAGCAGCAGTCAGCGGCACAAACAGAATTGTGTGAACCGGGGGCTCGAGCGTCTTGATGAAGCTGCCAAGAGTACTCGTCGTTTCGCCTTACGCCTTGACGGGCACAAAGTCGCTGTCATACGAACTCTCCTCATTCGCGGAAGAATATATGAGCGTGTCCGCGCTGTCGGGGTCGTTCGGCTCACCGGAACGCTTTCTCGGACGAGTTTCAGACGACGTGGAGGGAGTCGGTGAAGGCCCATATGAGTCCACGTCCATTTCCGCAGGCGCGGAAACGGCGTCTTCAGGAAACACCAAAGAAAAACTGGAAAAATTGCAGATACTGGAACAACAATCAATTCGTCGTCCACGCGAGAAGAAAGAATTGAATAGAAAACGAGAAAACCCTATGAGTTGATGCACTGAGAGATGCCCAGTCGTTACCAGGACGTAGTGCTGCAGCAAAGAACCGGTTCATAACGTAGGAACGAGGTGAGCTTACGAAACCTGCTGGGAGCATTTATTCTTCGTTTCATTAATATCTGCAGCATTATCACTATACGCTCCTCGCTCGAAAAAGTAACTCACACCTGAGGACTAGATGTTATCGACTTCACTGGATTGCAGTTTTCTTGCGTCCTAGTCGAAAACATCATTCCTATTCATTATTGAGGTAATGAGCACTTCAATTTAAATCGTCGACCAATTACTCCGGTTAGCATGCCTTTGAAGATAGAGAGCGTATCTTGCCTAGTTACATTTCAGGTCACATCCATTTGTGATACTATCGTATGATTATTTCGCAAACCACATCTTCGTAAGAACGTACCGCATAAATCCGTGGAGGACTTCCACAGGGCTGGTATCGAAAAAAAAATCTTACTCTAAAAATCATTGTTAAGAAAATTTCACACACACGTCATACCTATTCAGGCTTCTTCAGTAACGTTTATCAGAATGTTCTTTTTCTTGTGCCATTGCTTCTAAGCCATGTTAAGTTTTACTTCCTTTTGATTCTTTGTTTTTCATTGTCTATACGTTATATACATAATGTTCTAGCGTTGCTGCTGAAGCATGGGTGGCACGGCCCAGTCAGGCAATGTTCGCGTTTAGCCTTGTTCCTAGGGTAACCCTCTGTAGTGTCCTAAATAAATCAAGAAATAAAGAAAGAGAGAGAGGGAGAGAGAGAATGGAAGAAAGAAACTCGAAACGGACAGTTACAAAAACCACCCAATAAATAATTGTTTTATGAATTCCGCCCCGTAGTCTTGCGTGCAGATCTTTTTTCAACTGTAGTTACATATTTCTCCGAACTGTCTGGCAATTACTGTCATGATCTGATCTCTTTTAAGTTACATATTTAAGACTAGCAGCAAACCACACGAATAGCAGCAAACCACACGTGTGTACGGCAATCTCCTCTGCCTCATATTCCTTTTATATCTCTCCCTTTTCTCCCGGATTGAGAGTGTCGTTAGGGTTTCGCAATTACGACCCTTAATGAATGCGCATTGGGTTTCCATGTGTCACCGTCAAATACGCCCGCTCCTTGCAGGCCGTCATTCGACGTAAGCGTTTTTTACACTATCGGCCATCATTCCCATGATTTCGACGGGCGCCGTCTCCGTTACTTCAAGCGTGGGTTTGAGAATTTTCATTTCAAACGTCAGTAACAATATCGCCTTATGACGAAAGTCAAGGGGTCGAGGGTTCGCTTATTTGTTAAAAACAACTTCATGAACCGGCAAACATTAAAGCCTACGAAAGCGCAGGGGAAGTTATTAAAGCTGTAATTCTCGAATTAGCAGAAAGGAACTAAAGTGGACGAAAATATGAACCTGCCTTCGGTGGGAACCAAACCCACGACCTTCGGATGACGAGTCCGATGCTCCAGCACTGAGCTACGAAGGCGGTCTTCCGCCCGTCTACTTTACCGGGTATTTATGTATATGTAATACTTGGTCTGTTAGGCAGCGCCACCTAAGGCCATGGCGGCGAATGTGGAACATTCCTAATGCCTGACGCGTGACGCAGAACGTGAACTATTTCCCGTTCTACATGATCACCTCATCAAATATTTCCATACCGTTACCCATTTCCCTGGATCTGTTGTGTTGTGTAACGTGGATTATAAGTGCATTTTATAATTTGTGATGTTGCACTCCTTCCGCCTCCTACTTATCATCGTCGTCGTGACTACCATCATTCTAGTTTATGTTCACATGGAGGCGAATACATCTCCCAATAATTTCTCTAATTTACCTAGTATTCACCGTGCTGATTCCATTTACAGCATGTGAAACGCTTAATTTCAGCATTCATTCAGAGGTACATACAGTCACACCTCTACACAGCGGAGTGATTCTCGCAAGGAAACTTCATTATATCGCGAATTTCGTTAAGTCGAGGTTACTATGGTTGCAGCGGTTTCTTTCAAATAGTCGTGCATCGCAGCAGGAAGGATACTGGAGCGCGGCAGCCAAAGAAGCGAGTGCAGTAGATGGTTGCATGCTGTGCGTCACCTATACTACGCTCGCGCAGTGCTTGCACGCTTGCTGCACCGCGCGTACGTGCATGTCTACCGTGGGAGCAGCCTAGGTGCAGCGGGATATCCTCGCCCTCGCATCGCTTCCCACTCAAGCGCAGGTGCGGAGCATAAATCACTGGGCAAACACGGCGATGGCCACTGTGCTTTCATTTTCACAGGCGACTCATTTCTGTGTCACTCCTGCAGAAAGAGCCGGCGTGTCTGGGTTGTCGCAAGCGTTACAACGAGCCTACATCATTCGCACTGCCAAGCGGATTTTCGAAGATGCTTATCGCTACAGAGTGTCAGTATTGAGTCGTATTCGCATTTCGTCGGTCACGATCGGGATTGCAGGTTTATTTTTTCCTGCGCTGTGCTGCATGATTCGTGTAGAGTAAGCCGCGATTCGTTTATATGAAAACTTCGCGCCAAGATGGTTCTACTGCTTTAACATTCCGTGCGAAAGGACGTTTAGAGGCGGCGTATGTCTTGACCACGTTTCGCGAGAGCTTTGATTGGTAGCCATGGGTCCACAAAGCGCACGTTTTAAATGGCAGAGAACTTCCCTGTTCGTAGATCACGTTATTAACATATGTAGCAGTAGAACACAGCACGAGGCCACTGTGCCAAACCAACCGACATAATCGATAGCCTCCCAGCAGTCCGCGCCAGCGGTCGTCGTCACTCACCCGCGAGATCCGGGGACATTTCGTGGAACGGATAACTCCGACGTTGACCTCTAGCTTACGACGCACGAGCGAGTGGCCGATAATAACAGGTGGGATCCCACCTTGATGCTCGCCAAGATGATATTTCACCTTAAAGAAATGGCTCGTCAATTGTTCGATACGAATGAAGATCACCTAACTAGCTGGGATGTCCGCAAGAAAAAAAAAACGAGAGACCTGTTCGGCAGACCTTTCCGTTGTCAGCTGGCAGCAAAAAAAGAACCACACACACACACACTCCCACACGCACACACACATATTTGCATGTCATCGGAATGTGTACAGCCTGCGTGACAATTTCTGACTATTACGCAAATATTATGCTTATCGTCCTTGAAAACTGTGCGCATGACCTCATTCTCGGCATTGACTTTCTATGGAAGCACTCTGCCCAAAGTGACTGCTCCGTGGGTGTTGTGCAGTTGGATCTGCCGCTTACCGGCGATGCCGAAGCCGCAGCTTGTGCAACGCACTGCGTGTGTTCTGCCGAGTTCACTCGCCTCTCTCCACAAGCTGCCACAAATGTCATCCTCACGCCCAGGCTTCCCGTCCAAGATGGCGAGTGCGTCGTATCGCCGCTGAGTAATGTTGTTCTGACGCGCAACATCGCGCTACCAAGCACCGTAATTCAAGTCGTCGATTATCATACTTGAGTACCCGCCCTCAATTTTATATTTCTACGCATGTGCTTCCCGATGGCATCACCATGGCACGCATCGCCCCTCTGGAAGAATTTCAGGTCTCTTATTTGGACTCTAAAAGAAGCCCCAGTGCTAACGGGGCCCTGACGCCGAGTCCTTCGTGTTGTTCGTCTTCGTCGCTCGCAGACATTTGTATGATTGCTCCCGATCCCCTTCGGAGAAAACAACAGCTGTCCTGTTGCCTACTGCTGTTTATTGGTTATCCCTTAAATATACATAAGTCAGTGGTGAGGGGCCTGCTTTCTTCCCGTAATATACTTTAAAGAGGTGCTGAACTACGCCCCCTTCCTCCCTGGCCTGGTGAAAAAAAAACATTCTACGGCCAGCTTACGCTGTAATGAACACCCCAGACAAATTCTGTAGTCATCCGCGAAGCGTAGTGTTCACAGGCGGAGCACAATGTTTCCACTTCCTCAGGAGCCCTCAACTCAAAAAGAGGCTTCTCCTCACGCTCACTGTATGCTCTGTTTCGTCATAGAGCTGCGTTGCTACTATTGGCCGTTGGCAGAAAAATTAGCCCACCGGCCTGCTGCCACCGCGCCTGTGTACGGGCTCTTCGCAGCGCGCGGTTTTTAACCGAAAATGCGGGTGCCCTGCGCTCGTTTTTCCTTGCGTTGTGAGCGCGTATAGACAAAATAGTGCTGGACATAGGTGAAAATGTATTTGTTCATGCGCAAGCCTCAGAGATGCTATTGGAAGGTGTCTTTGAACTACCTCGGTGTCGAAGGGAGCGGTGCGGTGCAAATTCCCGATATCATTTCCCAAAAAGCCAGTGAAACCGTGCGAGCCGCCTGTAAGACATGATAAATGATTCCCAAACAGTAATCATTGATTAGTTATTGTAGATTGGCTTATACCCTATCGGGCTCTATTACGCCACCTTCTAGGACTCGATCTTAAGATGACGACTGGAGTCGAACTCAAGATCTGTCTTGGATAAGTTGGATCAATGGACTACGACGGAATAGGGTGGATTTGGGCCGATCAGATCTGATTAAGGCGCATTAGGTTGGCATAAGGCAGACAAATGTGCACAAATGGAGGTCTACTACGTAGTCTTAGAGCGGATTATGGTAGATTAATAGATATTACGGTGGGTTATGTCAGAAGAAGAGGATTGAGGTGGATTAAGAAGCATTATAGTAAATTAAGGTTTACAAAGGTGGATCAGCGAGGGTTAAAATGAAGGCAGGTTTTAATGTACGGCCTAATTAGTCTTAGTTTATTAAGTCCGAGTTCAACTAGGCTTGGTTTGATCTGAACTTATTAGACCAGACTGCATTATTTTAGGTTAGTCAGACTTGGCTAATTAATGTAAATGTAGAAATGTATGAATTATTTAAGCATGACCTAATTAATCCTACCCTAAGTACACTTGTTTAATCATCCTTACAATAATAACACCAAGGTATTCTAGGCTTAGTTATGGTGCACCTATATTTGTACAATTAAAATGCCCATAAATTCTTCTACATTATTTATAGTTGCTTTAGTTGTTATTGACCTAATTTGCCTCGGTATCTTAAGTCCGAACCTAATTTAGCGTAATATCATTATTCTTACGCTAAATTACCTTGGATTAATATGTATTAGCATAATTAGGCATCGATTGTTTTGTCATAGCCTAATTATGCTTGGTTTATTTAGTCTTACCTTCAACAAACATGCCTTAATTAGTCTAACCTTAGCTAAGCTAGACGCAATTATATTAGCCTAACTAAGTCTCACTAAATTCGCTCTGCCTCAAGTAGACTTCGTTTAATTAGTGCTAGCCTAATTAGCAATAGATTAAGCAGTTACAGTCTAATTAGACCGTACTTCGTAAGTGCCGATATAATAGGTCTTGAATTTATTTATCTTACCTTAATTACGCACGACCTTACTTGTCATAATATAATCAAGCTTGAATTAAATAAATATCAAGGAATTAGCCCTGGCTCTACTAGACCTCACTTAACTAGTCTTAATTTTCCTTGACCGAAATAGACTTAGCTTAATTAGGCCTTAGCGAACTAGTCTTAGGAAGCTTAAATTTGATGATTATGATAGCTTGGCCTGGTTATGCTGGCATTATAAGGCCTGGCGGAGCTTTCTGCAGATTTCCTGTTTCACCGATAGCTTAAACAGCTTCGCTGTTACAATCAAACTAGTGCATATTATCCACACTTTGAATTATTCCATTCCCCTTACCGCACCTGAACGCATCTTATTCCACATTATTCTGTCGGCACCTATGGCTTCTAGTCCTGAAGGTTTTCCTTTCGAGTGGCAGTAGACGCGCATTCGAGCCCGACAGGGTGATTAACCAGTCTACGATCACTATTCAACGAATAACTATCGTTAGGTTGAGCAGAACAAGGTGGCATAGCGTTGGTATTTGTGCAGTTTATCCTAACGCTGTCGTATGCGCAACGTCTAAGACTAGGAGCGCACTGACAATGTAAGCGCGCACACCTCCGAGCCTAAACGTGTGTGATGAATGGAAACAAAGCTTACGAGGATCCAAGAAATGCAGTAATCGCGAGGGCACGTCACCGAGCCTTGTCGTGGAGCGAGGAGGCGTCCACAAGTGTATGCTGCCAACAGCCCCCGGCAGTAGCGCCAACTTGCCCTTTCACACAGCCACTCTGACAAGATGTTGAAACCTGGTGACGTAATGCGGTGGTCGGCGCACCTCCTTCGACGCCGTTCAAGAGAACTTTCTGGGCTCTGTTCCGCAGAGTTGAGACAGAACTGGAAAGGGGGGACTTTCGGTGGCAATACCTTCGCTACCATTGTTTAAGACTATGTAAGCTTCACCTGCTCTCCTAACTTCGGTAAGGCCAATGACGTCCCAATTAACTCCCTCTAGTTCCTCGAGTAGTTCTGCTAGTCTAGCTTCGCAGGAGAGGGATCTCGCATTGAACGTTCCAATGTTTAGATTCCAGTGGCGGCCTGTCCGGGTCCAGTGATTGTTACCGCCCTCTGCTGCTTCACAGAGCTGACCGCCGCCGTGGACAGATGTGCTGCAGCTGCTGGACACTGAGGGCGAGAGTTTAATTTTAGACATCGTGTGGGAGGTGGTGGCCAAGTGGAAAGCTGGTTTTAGGAACGGTTACTCGACAATGGACCACAGCCACGCTATCAACCTAGTAATTGAGAAGTAAGCGGAATATAACAAACCTCTTTACATGGCGTTTATCGACTACGAGAAAGCATTTGACTCCATAGAAATACAAGCAGTTCTAGAAGCTCTACGTCGACAAGGGGTACCTGGCGTATACGTGAAAACCATAAACAACATATACACAGATTGCACAGCCACACTACTCCGACATGAGAGAAGCAGAGAAATCCCGATCAGGAGAGGTATGAGACAGGGAGATACAATATCCCCGATGCTATTCACTGCATGTTTAGAGGAAGTCTTTAAACGTCTAGACTGGGAAGAAAAGGGCATTCGAATAGACGGAGAATATCTAAACAATTTAAGATTTGCAGACGACATTGCGCTCTTTAGCAATGATGGTGACGAATTACAAAAAATGATTGATGACCTAAACAGGGAAAGCATTAAAACTGGATTAAAAATGAATAGGCAAAAGACCAAAGTTATGCTCAATAGCTTAGCTAAGGAACAGGAATTTAAAATCAACAATGAGCCCTTACAATATGTAAACGAGTGTGTATATCTGGGACAGTTAATATCAGGAACTCCTACCCAGGAAAACGAAATTGTCCGTAGAATAAGGCTCGGCTGGAGCGCATTCGGAAGGCATTACGAAATCATGACCGGAAACTTACCGCTCTCATTAAAGCGAAAGGTATTCAATCACTGCATTCTCCCAGTACTTACGTACGGTGCAGAAACATGGAGAATAACGAAAAACTAGAGATGAAACTAAGGAGCACGCAACCTGCAATGGAAAGAAAAATGATAGGGGTAACGCTAAGAGATAAAAAACGAGCGGAATGGATCAGAGAACAGACAGGAGTAGCCGATATTATTATATCAATTAAAAGAAAGAAGTGGACCTGGGCAGGACATGTCATGAGGAGGAAGGATAATAGGTGGACAGTAAGAGCGACGGAATGGATACCACGAGAGGGAAAACGAAACAGAGGTAGGCAAAAGGTTAGATGGAGCGATGAAATTAAAAAGTTTGCGGGCATAAAGTGGAACCAACTCGCTCAGGATAGGGTGGATTGGAAATCGTTGGGAGAGGCCTTCGTCCTGCAGTGGACCTAAACAGGCTGATGATGATGACCTTCGCTACCAACAAAGCTTTCCAAGAATATCTTTCGGCTGTGAATTTCTGAGAGGCTTTCAATACATGCCCAGGTGTTTTCAAAAGCAAGCGCGAGGGTTGCACTTTGACCTTCAGTAAAGGAGGATATATTCAGATTTTTGTGTGCCTACAAAATAAACTAAAGGTTACCATGCTAAGAGTGTACTGCGTAATTACGAGGGTAACTGAAAAAAAAAACGGAGCTCTGTTCACTCATAAAAAAATTGTGCTGGCAAATGCTTTTTGTGAGAGGTTTAGTTTCGCACAACGCTCGTTCACATTCCTGAAAACTTGTGTTATGTTCCTAACAGCCATCATGACAATGCGTCGACTTCCGCTCATTTTCTGACACAGAAGATCATCACTGCAAATCGCCAGTTCATAGCGGCAATTCACTGATACGGTCTTGTTTTCACGACCGTCCGGTGCAGATGAAGGATTTAATATACTCTGATTGTCCTTCTATTGTCGCTGAAGCGTAGGATATCCGCACTTTGAAGCCGTAACGTCTAAATTTCGAATACACGCCGTCGAACAACTAGCAATTGCACCTTGAAATGGGATACATCTCTTGGTGACACTTTACAGTTCCTACACGATGCCGATAGCGGCATTCGCATTTTCGAAGGAGGCGGAAATGCTAGAGGCCCATGCATTACTAGCTTAACTGTTAGAGAATCCCAGCCGTTCAGTTATATTCGCAGCCCACCGCTACAGCGTATGGATTTTCACATCGCAGCTTGGGTGCATAATATCGCATCAGTTATGAGTATTACGTCTTACATTTGCGTCAAAATATACGCCATAGTTATAGCAGCAGCAATTACTAGAAACAGTAATGCTTCAGGCGTAACGCATGATGCGGACCAAACGTGACTCATCAAGGAGCGCACAACCGTAAATCAAGCTCCAGCGGGTTGTCCAGTGTACAACGTGAACAAATCCGGGCAGGCTGGCGCCGCTTACGGAAGAGCTTAGTGATAACGAGATTTTAAAGAATTGCTTATTTACCTTGTTAACGATACTTGCTGTAGCGGAAGTCACGCGGTGCGCTTGAAGAGCTCAGGTGGGCGCTGTGGCAGGTGCCAGCATCGCTCGCGAAAGCTCAGCCGGCAGGTAAGCAGGCAGGTGACAGGCGGGATTGCGACGTGTTCTGCGACGTGTTCAAAAATCCGACGGGCGCGTCTGCGAGGTAGAAACAACAAATCAGTGCACCGGTGAACGAAGTGAATAGTGACATCCAAATGACACAATAACAGGTACGGAAGAAAGCAAAAAAAAAAAGAATGATGTCGCGGCGGCAAGCGCACGCGCTGTTTTGACTGTTTGGTAGGAAAGATAGCGGGCGTTTTTATTGCAGAACACGGGCGCCCGATCTCTCACCTCGGACGTCAGCGAGGTATGCACGTGCCGCCTTGAAGGGCAGAACGGAGGCAAAAGAATGTGTTGACCGCTGCAGCAAACAGCCGTGTCTAGAAGCTAACGTTGAGAACTGAACGACGAAATCGCATCGCAGTTTCATGAGCAGAAATTGCTTACCTAATCATGACTAAATCTTTACAGTTATATAAAGGAGCTGGACCGTGATGCATTTCTTAGTGCAGTCGGCTTGTTGGCTAGTGTGAAACGCAGGGGGGCCTACTTAAACAAGGTATATTTTTACGATTTATCACACCTTAGTTATCTGGGATATCATTGTGATTTCGATGATGTGCAGCGCAAGGTAGCTCTCATGCAGTCTATGGCCACTGCCTTCAGAGTTGTGAGAGCGCGTGCTCTACAACGGCCGCATGAGCAGAGTTATTTACGCTGCTATGCATGTGTAGGCTACACGCTGCCGTTCCTGGGATGTGTTCACCCTAAGCAATTCGTTACTCCTTAGCACGCATGCGCCTCATGTAACAATTACAGTTGTGATATCGACTACCACATCGTCTTTGCAGTTATTTCCAAAGAACACCTCTCTCTCTCTCTCTCTCTCGGCTTGGAGCGCACTGTGTCAAAGTGGCACACTGTGCCCGTGATTGCACTGGCTGAAGTGTGCTTAAATTTGCCCTTGCGGCTGCGGTATAATAAAAGGCTGGGTATACCGGATAACGTAGTTGTAGGCCTGCAGCTTGATATTCTTTTGGGCATGCCGAAGATGACGTTTCAGGATACCTAGCGATTTGTTGGCAAATGATATCATGTTAGTAATATGCGGGCGCCAGTTAAGATCGTAGCATAGGATGACACCGAGATACTTGTATGACTCCATGTGTTCGAGGGTAACGCTGGCAATTACATAAGGGAACAGATGGCGTTATGGCGGCGGTTGAATGACACGGTTTTGCATTTGCGAGGATTAAGTTTCATAAGACAGAGATCACATCGTTCTTGCACCGTTCTTGCACGCGGTGGGCTCAGTAGTTGTTCTGCGAGAGTAACCACTAACCCTCTGCACTACATCATGCCGGTTATCTACGATGCCATTGCTCTGGTGTTCCTTCCCGTGCCATCTGCATCATCACCATGCGCATCACCGGTGCTCGCGCAACCGTTCCTTCGACCTGTTCAGTTTTCGCGATGTGCGACTTGGCTCAACAGTCCCCAGGATTCAACGTGGCAAAATACAACACCGTTTCAGCACTTGGTTCTCGGCACAGCTTAGAAGATCCCATCGACCAAACTGATGAAATAACCAACTCGTGTCACGCAAGCTTGTGCTAACACTCTTGATCTTATCCTAACAATGCACCGCGAATACATGTCATCGACTTGTTTCCTTAAAGAATTTAGCGACCATAAGGTAACCCATGCTACATTCTCACTCAAACCGCCTTTGCGCCATTCACCCACGAAACAAATTCGCCTTTATGATAAAGGTAACTACTCTACCATAAAGAACGAACTGAATGATTTTTACCAGTCGTACGAGTCATCATTTAAAAAATGACTCTGTGCAACAAAAGTGGTCGTTACTTCAGGTCAAGATGAATGTTGTTTTAGCCAATAAGGAGATTCGTGACGTCACTATTCCTTCTAACCGGCACAAACCCTGGTTAACAAAAACCCTGAAAACACTTGAGAATAAAAAGAAACGGCTCTTTCGCTCTGCAAACCGTAAACTAAATGCAGTCTCGTGAGAAAAATACTATCAAGCTGAACGCGCGTATCTCACGGCAGTTCGTCAATGTAAACATTCCTTCTTTTGCTCCGACATGCCCTATAAATTCTGGCAGACGATTAACCCTCAGCCCAATCGCGCTATCCGTATTTACAATGATCAGGGTAATATCCTTTCAGATTCTGAGTGTGCTAATGCATTCAACTCCGCCTTTTCGTCCGTTTTCACAACTGAATCAGACGCCCCCCCCCCCCTCCCCTCACCCCCCCCCCCCCCCCCCCTGCCTGAGTGTTCTACCTCTACCATGTCAACAATGCCCGCTATAAAGTTTTCGGCTGAAAGCATCGCATCGATTATTGACAAACTGAAGGATTCTTCGTCCGCAGGTCTTGATGATATCACCTCTAAACTGTTAAAAAACACTAAACATATTTCTGCTGGACTCAGCCTTATTGTTCTCACAGTGTTTGTCTACAGGCACTCTATGAAACGAATTCAAAGTTGGCAAGGTCGTTACGGTTTACAAGTCTGGTAACAGACTTTCACCATTAAACTACCGGCCCATCTCCATAACCTGTATACCATGCAAAATCATGGAGTATATCATTTACACTAACACCATGAACTTCCTCGATTCCAGCAGTTTTCTCCGTTCATCACAGCATGGTTTTCGCAAGGGACAGGTAGACGCGATATTGCTCGACTATGCGAAAGCGTTCGACAAGGTACCTCATCGACGGTTACTATTAGAGCTGTCCCATTTAGGCTTGCATCCAGATGTCATACGATGGATCAAAGAATTCTTTACTAACAGGTCTCAGCATGTGTGCATAAATAACACGACTTCTAGCCCTGTTCCCTCATCCTCCAGCGTTCTCCAGGGCTCCGTACTGGGCCCCATATTATTCCCCATATGCACCAATGATCTGCCATTGCAAGTTTCTTGCTCTATTCCCATCTTCGCAGATGATTGCGTCATTTACCAATCAGTAACTAATACCGCCAACCAGGCTCTGCTGCAGAGCAGTGTAGCTGACACCCTAAACTGGTTCTTAACCCCAGTAAATATAAAGCAATGTCTTCACCCCTTCACGTAGCCCTCTCGTCTATCCTTACAAAACTGCTAACACTCGGATTGAAACTGTTAATACTTACAAATATCTCGGTGTCACTATCTCCAAAGATCTTAACTGGTTTCCGCAATCACCTCATCCAGTAACAAAACTTTAGGCTTTCTGAGGCGTCGTGTACGAAACGCCCCTCCTCATGTTAAACTCATTGTCTACAAGTTTTTAGTTCGTCCAAAACTTGAATAGACATCTGCAATCTGGAACCCTCATCAAAGTTACCTCACAGACGCACTAGAGATGGTGGAGGATCGCGCCATCATGTTCATTCACTCATCACATTCATACAGCGTAAGGGTATCTTCATTAAGGGCGGAATCAGGCTCGCCCAGTCTTTCCCGTCGCCGTCGCATTGCCTGCCTATCTGTACTACACAAAATGTACCACAGCTCACTCAATCAGACCCCTTGCTTCTCACCGCCAGCTCGGGTATCTCTTCGTACGAGCCATTCCTTAAAGGGTCCCTGAAACGTTTTTTTGACATTGCGTCACTGATTAGGCAACACAATTGCGAAACCATTCACATCATAAATAAAGCGAAGCACAATGCGCTAAGGCAGCTATGGGCTTATTTCTGTCGCCTTCCTCCTTACCACTGCTGTTCCTCCTCAACTCGATGTGCTGCGGAGTGCGCGCTAGCGATGACAGCGCCTCCCGCGTCAGCCGCTCTGCCGAGCCTCCCGTGTGACATAGCGCCCCGATATGCTCACTGAGGTCGCCCGCCTCGGCAGTGCTAGCCTCTGTAATAGAGCGCCGGCGACTCGTGTGACGCCGCCAGATGCCGCGATGATACCGTTGGCTGAAACGAAGGAGTACGTTGTAGAAGCACGTTGTTCGCAGCTAGGTTTTGAAAATTACGTGCACGTCACTTGGGGCGGGGCCAATCAGCGACCTCTCATTCGATCGCTCGATGACGGGGGCGTTTGAAAACGCTCTTTGGCGAGCCGCTGCGACCTTTTGCGATACGCGTGTTCAAAACCTTATTGTAAATTACACACTTTACGCACAGCGCTAAAATCTGTCCTGTAATGGTCCTAGTGACCCGCTCTACCGGATCACCATGTTTGCACAAAACCGTCAAAACCGTTTCAGGGTCCCTTTAAGTGTTGCTCGCCCTCAAACCGCACTGTCAACATCTCGTCCTCTTTCTTTCCCACGCACCATTGTAGACTTTAGCGGCCTTCCCTACGTCATCGTTGCCATCACGAACCCAGAAGCTTTCATTGAAGCTATAAGAGCTCCATTCTCGTCCTGAACGGTCAAGTGTCATGCATCATTATTGTACTCCCACCCCTTATGCAATGCTCTCAAATGGGCCTTTAATGAAATGAAGTGAAAGTGAAAGGTCGTCTTGGACGGCGCTTTTACCAGTGGGGTTGATGATCGTGCAATAGATTACGGAGTCGTCGGCAAACAATTACGGATACTGGAGGAGACATACGAAGCTAGATCATTTATGTTAGTCAGGAAGAGAATTTTGCATTCGATACGAAAGTGGCACCCACTATGCGATCTTTCTGTCGTAAGCTGAGCAGCTTCGCTGACCACGCACTTTGATAGAGTACAATACCTCAAGATTCTTATATAGATGCAGTGCTGCTCTCTTTAAAGGGGCATGTGTTATTCCTGGTGGCGACTTTAACTTCCTGCAGAATGAATGAACGCTTGCAGGCTTCACCTCTCTCGTCTCCTCTCTGGTACAAGGGCACAGTAAGGTTACCAAGGAGGAGTGGAGCTTTGCCGTCACAAGTTCCGAGCTTCGTCCACCACGCCGGGCTGTCCAGAGAACCCGCAATGCAGCTGTGAGGTTAGGCTTCCCTGTTCCCTATTCGGAGCGGCCCGCAATGCGGCTGTGGGGCCAACGCTTTTCATGATCTCAACAAAATTCCTTGTCTGTCTATTTCACCTCTTTTTTAGGCATATTGCTAAATAAAAATAGCCTGCTCCCTGTTCCTGTTTGTTGAGGGCCCAAGGTGAAAGTTGGCCAATGGAGGTGTATTAGACCTGTCTCTCGGCGATGATCGATGTGTTGTGCCCTGCGTCACCGCTATTTATCGAAGAAGCCACGAAAATGTCGGTAATACTGCAGATTAGCTGGTATTGCTATGCGCCATAAAGCACACACAGTGTCAGGGGATGTGCTGTTTTGTAATACACCTGATCGTATCACGCCGCCGCAGTGCCATGGAGGTTGCGGGGGATTCGGATGCTCACCCGACCGGCGTGGGTTTGATCCCGGTCGCGGCGGCCTCATTCGGACGGAGGTGAAAAGTAGAGGTGTTGCGTTCTGTATTATGCGGCGACCCCCCAAGTGGTCGATATTTCCAAGACCTGCACTACAGTGTGTCTCATATACACATCTTCGTTTTGCGAGGTAAAACGTGACAAATTTGCGTACTCCTGAATCTGGGACTTCTCAGGCATCTACCAGAATTTCGACGCCGCAGTTCAACCACTGACGTACATAATGTCTGTTTTTTTAATCTAAGCTCTAGTTCTAGCGCAGTCAGGGATCGTATGTTTTTTACGACGAGCCTTACCTTAATTTTACCTTAATCCTTAAGAGAAGACAGCCATTTTATCGCAAATAATAAAAATGCACTAATGCTCATGCATGCCTAAAGAGGAGCGACTTAAACAAGAAAATAAGCACAGAAATTAAAAGAGCAGCCGCGGCATATCTGCTGCTCTCAGAAGGCAAATAAAGTATAACTGCTAAGTTATGTGGGAACATGTCAAGCCAAAAAGGACATAAGGTAGATGTGCGTGGTACCCAAGATGATCCCAGTTATGCCGTGGGCAAACTACCACGGCCCAACGCTTCAGTCACAATTTCCAATCCATATTGTCTGGCACTTCTGCCATAGCAAATGGCTTACAAATTCCTACGAAGAAGAACAAGTTGCCAAAACAAATACACGTAACGTTTGAATCTTGCAGGCACCAAAGAAAATATTTACGACCTAAACATACCTTCTGCATTTACGCAGGAAAGACTGGTTCGTGAAGTGAATGACATGTACATCAAGAGCCCCAATTACGTGTCAAACTCCTTAATCCACCCCCCCCCCCTCCCCCCAAAAAAAAGAAAGGTCCCGAAGTTTCTCATATATCTGCCGTACATTTTCCGCATATTTTCATAGGATTCCTATAGAAGTAAGGAATTATTAAACGACCATGCGAAGGAGGACGAGGAGGGAGGAAAGGCAGGGAGGTCAGTGCTGAGACAGTCTGGCTACGCTGTGCAGGGGAAAAGGGGTGAGGGGAAGGAAAGGCAGTAGAAAAGAGACACGACAAGAAAAAATAGACAAAAACGCCAACAGAGACCGCGATACTGCTTAAAGTCTCTGCCTTAGACCGCTCGTTCTTAGAAATCGGAAGAGCGCTTTCTATGCTGACGATGGTCCTGGCCAGTGTTCCAAGACTCGTTGCTCTGTCAGTCTAATTCTGTCTGTCTAATTCATTGTCAATTCTGCCTAAAGCAGCGGTAAGTTTTCTCCTGGGGCCACTGAAACCGGGACACTCACAATAAAGATGAGATATCGTTTCGTCGCAGTGGCTATTCTCACAAACAGGGTCGTTTGCCATTCAAATACGAAATGAGTAGGCATTTGCGAAGGCAACGCCAAGCCACAGGCGACACAGAAGTGTGTCCTCAGCTCGAGATATTCCTGACGGAAAGCGAGCTGAAAGTCTGGCCATACGGAACGTTTTAGTAGGGCAAGCATGCATTATTTCCCCACGCAATACAGGAATGGAGGAAACTTGTGCGCAAGACTGTCACAGTAACGCCGTTGGAGGGGGGAAATTTATTATGGCGCCATTGGTATGGTTATCACGAAAATTGATTTTCTTAAGCAGATTAAGGGACCTGCGCTGGTCCGTCCGTGGTGTAGACTATTATTCTCCTGCGTCAAGCTTATTAGAAATCCTGTATGCAACTCATCGTTCTGTTGTTCCCCCTAATGGTGCTCCCCTTTTAAACCGCTCGCCGTTAATTCCTTATCAGCCCAGCTCGATATTAAATGAGCGAGCCTGCGAGGCTGCATTCCCAAAAGGTGACGTGTAGATAAACTCCGGCAGACTCGATACGGCAATACGAAATTAGAATGCCAGCATTCCACACGACTCAACGCGGGAAAAAACAAAAGATTGCGGCCAGCATAACCAATAGCATTTGCACAGAGTGGGAGTCTTGGCAAGAAAGTGCAGCAATTAAAAGCAATAAATGCAAGGTTTCGTAAAGGATAGTTGATAATAGACCATATTGACATATTCGCGTGATGGAGGAGTGCGCGGTATAAAACCTCTCCCTATATATAAGATTCATAGATTACAAGAAAACATTCGACTTGTTCGAAAACTCAGGAGTCATTGAAACATTGAGGAATCGGGGCATACAGGTACGAAATTATCAACACTAGCGGATATATACTATACGTCCATATCTGTCATAGTTTTACATAAAGCAAACAGTAAAATTCTAGTGGCGAAGGGCGTTGAGAAGGAGATAGAATACATCTAATGCATGTCTACAGGAGATATTTGCAACATCAATTTGGGAACAAGTGTGCACAAGCATTAATGAAAAGCACCTCAGTAACTCAGAGGTGCTTAGAACTGCGGAACAAGACGACTACAGGCGTGCTGAACACATAGAGCACCACGAGAGCCCTGGTGTCCTGCGGGGGAAGTGCGCTTGGCAGACGTTCACAGAAAGTGAATGGCAACTTACCATTGTTCCTGAAGAGGAAATTGCATAGAAGCAGAATCTTACAGGTGAGTGCATTCAGGGCAGGACCTTGAAGACTCACTAAAAGGGATCAACTTAAACTGAGAATGGTGCATTAAGCAATGCAAAGGAAAATGATAGTCGTAACGTTCAGTGAAAAGAGCGGACCAGATGACCAAGCAAACGCGTTTTGATAACCTCCTAGTAGATGTCGCGAAGAGCAAATGAAAGTGGATAGTGCATGTAATGCGAAGGCAAGACCACCGTTGGCCTTTGAGGATAACAGAGTGGATCCGTAGAGAAGGCAAGAGCGCCTGGGGTAGGCAAAAGGTGAAATGGGCAGATGAGATCAGGACGCCAGGGGGGCTAACGAGAACAGCGAGCACGGGACGGGATAATTGGAGAAATACGCGGGAGGCATTTCGCCTCATAGTGGCATTAGACAATGAGGCAGTGGTGATGACCACGATGAAGAAGAACAAGAAAAAGGAGAGGTTGAGTCGGGATAGTTGTTCCATTCCACGAGCCTTCAATGCAGTTCCCCTCCACTCTCACTCGTAGCATGATGGATGCAGTGCCTGAATTCAATTTAAATTTCCCGCGCTCGTCCTGTTATAGCGCCATATTTTGGGACATTTTATATAGCTTCGGCGTCTTCTCAACACTATTTCTAACGCGTCAATTTTTCCTTTACTAACGTGGATACTTGTAAAATGTGTATTCTTAATCCCTAAAACGTCCTAAAGCGCGCCTCGAATCGCGCGCGCGGAGGCGCTCAAGCGCATCGTTCTTCACTTCACCTCTTCTGGTTGGCGCACCATTCCAGGCACGTTCCAAGAGGGAAAGGAGCGATGAAAAAGAGCATAAACTTCTCCGTACAGCTTGCTTCGAATGTTTGCGCCGACAGTGCAGTGGTAGAAAACCGGTCACATGTCGGCCCTCTTGATTACCGTTGTACGTAATGGAGAGGGCCGAAGTGCCTCAGGACCGTGTCCATGACGACCCTCTTGACGAAATTCTCTTGATTACCATTATAGGCTGTCAAGCTTGTGTTGACGAGCCGTGACGTTTGGTGCAGCCGAGTCTGCGATAGCCGATAGCGCGTCTGATAACCGATAACGCTTTTCTGCTGCAGCGAAGACAACTTTTCTGCTGTTTGGACCACACCATATACACGCGCAAAATGACGTTCTTCAACAAGGCGCCTAGAAACACGAACATGAGAACGTAGAGTGCTTGATAACGTTTAGCGATAAGCACGATAAGCAGTCGTCAGCTGAATGGGCACTGCGAAATGTTAATAAAGCTACCGTATGTTGCCTCGATGCCAGAAAGGTGTCGATCCTTCAGGCGCCGCTCCAGATTATCGCAAACCGCAAAAGCGCATAGAGAGGTATCAAAAAAGAACTGCAAAGGAAGAAATCTGCCTGAAGCGCAGCATAGACCTGTTACATGTTGGTAGACAGTGGTAGGCATCGGCGATATAACGAGGTCTAGTAGCGACATCGTGGCGCGGAGGTCCCGCCAATCGCTCGCCGCGGCGCTGCATGGTCGCGCCACCGCTGCCGGCGCAGCGTATGCGAAAGCTGCCTCCGAGCACGGGGCATCGCAGCTCCGACGGCGTGTTTTCAGTAGTTTTCAAGGCGCAGCCACGCGAGTTGAAATTACAGTAGCTATGTAGGAATATTCAACGAATGTAGAAAAGAATACACCGGTACAAATCGCCCAGCTATGACAAGGTGTGAGAAACTGATTGAAACGACAAAGATCTCGCTACCACAGATGTGAATCATCGCGAGCTGTCACGTAGGCGACGCTTCAAGCGTACGCTTTCATTCAATAACTAACACAAGGATGAGCCACTTAGAACCGCGAGACTTGTTTAAATACTTAAAAATGCATCAGCTAAAAATACGGTTTCGAACGCCTCTAAACTCTACACGAAATCCTTGCGCACAAACAGATGTAACCGAATAGTTACTCAAGCATGCGATATTGGTGGTGCTATCAGCTATGTAAATACGGCTGCGATAACGCGCACGCCCAAAAAAACCAAGTACGTGCCAAGGACAAGGTTCTCGACCGCCCGGAAGGCACGCGTAACCGCGGCTCTGCCCATACGCTCAGTTGCGATAGTGAAGGCGTAAAGTCCTGAAACGACGCGGCAAATTTAAAGCGTGTAGTTCGTACGAGAAGTCTCACAATAAAAAAAAATTTCACAGCATATCCACAGAGTGAATGATGATGAGTGGGCAAAGCTCGGGAGGTTCATCGTAGATCGTGCCGAGTTCCGCATTAATTTAGTTAACACGCACGCTACGAATCCTTATGGTTCAACGACGAACAAGTGAAATCTCCCACCGGCTCTTCATTGCAAATCAAGATCCAGTGTGCCTATATATATATATATATATATATATATATATATATATATATATATATATATATATGGGTGGCCGGTGAACGGTTCTCCAGCGCGAGCAGTCGGTATTTTTCAATCAAGAAACTCGCTAGAAGACGCTGCCTGCGCCAACGTTGTCCCTCGCGGGTGAGGGCGCGTTCTCGATCCTGTCCTCGGGTAGGTTACCCCTCTTCCCGCTCGTTAATCTGGACTCCCGGTCATCAGGGCCTACCAGGCAATGAGGCAGCTCACGCTGCTGCCCGCGCACTCATTCCCCGGGCCACAGCCTCGCCCACCGATGACATTACCGATCCAGGAGAAAATTCTCCTCTACGCACCTTTAAAGATATAAGTGCCCATTATCGGGACTCCCACCGCCGCTTTCCTGCGCCCGGCAAAGGGTTGAAGAAGGCGGACGAGAGAATTCTTCTGCGTCTTTTCACAAATACGCTTCTGTGCCCGGCAGTGCTTAAGCATTTTGACCCTTCCTTTTCTGGCCTCTGCCTGTACTGTGGGGAGGTAGCTGACACTTACGACATGGTATGGGCATGCCAGCTCAATCCTTCTATAACCCCCAACCTAAACCCAACCCGAGAGGACTGGGAGGCGGCCCTGCTCGGCTGCCTGGACCTTCCGGCCCAACAAGCCATGGTCCAGCGTGTCAGGACAGCGACGTCGACCAATGGGGTGCCTGACTAGGGACTCCACCCAGTAGTGTAGGCAGGCTCGCCCATGGGCTGGTTTGCCATACAACCTCTCTCTGTAAATAACAACTCAATAAATGTTTTTCACCACCACCACCTTCTTTGCAAGCTGGTTTCCATAGTCAACGCGCGCCTTTCGCTCTCTCTCTCTCTGTCTCTCTCTCTCTCTCTATCAAAAGACAGCAGATGGAAGACTGAGAGAGCTCGCGCGCCGGGACACGCGCCGAGGGCGAGCGCGAGCCTCCCGGCGGCGCGAGGTGGCTACATACATACATACTACTACTACTACTTCCACACGACAGAGGAGGGAACGAGCCACACCCTAAGGAGCTTCGCCCCTAAAAATCGTGTCACGAAGTACCCAGTGAATTTATGAGACATCTCTGTTGTGGTCCTTCGAGCTGCTCTACAAAGAAGACCGTACAGTTCACTTAGCATAGAATACTTGAAACGGTTCGGCCCCTCTTTACAACTTCACCTCAGCGCTACAGTAGATGGATATGTAGCCGCGCTGCACACCTGTGGATCACGTGGTAGTGAGACTTGAGACGATACTTGCTCTAAGAAATGTGCTCAAAACTCGAGCTGGAGAGACCGGATGGTTTCACTGTAACCCTTCAAGATAGTGGAATGGACGACACCCGTTCTGACGTCTGTGCGACAACCAGCGGCTACGTGTTCTGATCTTGTGTTGGTGGTGTTGTAGGCGGGAACAGTTGACAGCATAGCGAATCTCTTGGCATGGAAGTTGTCCATTTAGTGTAAGTGTGCACAGATCTGCTTCCGCCCACTTTAACAAAAGATGCTGTAGTATACAGAGACAAAGCAAAGACCAAATGTATGCTTAGTATTTCGCTCCTGTGTTCTCTATATGAGGGGCCCAATAACGATTACCAAAGGAGGGTCTCGCAAAAACAGGCAGAAGGATCAAATCTCGACCGCGGCGTCTGCACTTCGATGGAAGCGAAATGTTGAGGAGCGTGTACTGCGCAATGTCAGTGCATATTCCGAGTGGTATTGCGGCGTCTCTCATAATCATATTGTGGTTTTGGGAAGTAAAACCCCAGGAGTAAACAATTGTTAGGAACACATAGCATCTATAGGCTACAGGGATCTAGTTATCAACACATATGACATATCACTCTTGATTTTAGAGTTCTACGCCGCTAAAGACGGAGGACCGTACGCTTTTACAAATCGCTTGCTTAAAATTTGTGGGAACCCTGTAGCCCGTGTTCTGAAAATACATTTTGAAAAAATCCTGACCGAAGCTTCCTTGTCTATTGAATGGAAAACTGCAGCACTTGTTCCAGTCTATAAATCTGCGAGCTGCTCCAATTCTTTGACAAGTGTAGCACGTCAAATTTTATAGCATATAGATTGAAACATTGCAGAACATGTGAAGGAGCAGTTGTTCTAATTCACTTTAACGCAGTTTCCGGAAATATCTATCATCTATAACGCAGATGATAGAGTTCGCACACGATATTGGCAGTGCTCTGGACAAACCACTCTCTGTAGACTATATACCTAAGCTTTCGTAAAGAGTTCGACACTGTGTCTTATTCTTTGTTGCGTGGAAAACTGGACGCATATGACATTAAATGAGCAAGTTATTGCATGCATTGCCGAATGTATTTAAGACTGCGCAAACGGTACGTAGTCATAGATGGCTTCGAGTCATCAAGAAGGATTGTCACTACTGGATTTCATCAGTGTTTGCTTATCGGGCCACATTTATTTCTCTTATTCACAGGTGAGATAGACGATAAGCTCTGTCATATGTGATATGATACGCTGATCACTGCAGTTTGTATAGGTAGATAAAGTCTGAAGATGTTGTTATGTGGGGTTTAACGTCCCAAAACCAGCTCTGATTATGAGAGACGCCGTAGTGGAGGGCTCCGGAAATTTTGACCACCTGGGGTTCTTTAACGTGCACTGACATCGCACAGCACACGGGCCTCAACATTTCGCCACCATCGAAATGCAGCCGCCGCGGCCGGGGTTCGATCCCGCGACCCTCGGATCAGCAGCCGAGTACCGTAGACACTAGACCACCGTGGCGGGGCAGTCTGAAGATGGTTATCGTGTTCTGCGGTTTGGTATTAAGTTGAATGATCAGTGGTGTCACAAGTGGAACATGATCGAGAACATAAGTAAGGCAGTTTTCATTACATTTACGAAGAAGAACAAACCGACTTAATTTTGCATACAATAAATAAAGTTCCACTGTTCCAAGTGGCAGCATATAATTATTAGGCAGTGCATTTCACAACAAGTTTACAATGGCACCGTTACGTTGATGATGTAATTTCGAGTGGAGGAAAAATCATTAGGATTTTTTAGTGTAATGCAAAATGTTTCAATGTTGCTACTAAAAGTTTTCTGTTCAAGACGTTCTTAATGTCTATTTCTATATACGCATGCGAGGTATGGGATCCTGCTGTGGCTAGTGCCCAAGCACATCTATAAAGACTTGAAAATTCAGCTACGAGGATTCTGACTGGAACTTGTAATTGTGGTTTTAGTGCTGCCCTAGCGAATGCAGAACTGAAGTGGGAATCATTAAATATCGCAAAGGGAAACTTCCCTGAAAGCACTTTCCTAATATTTCACCGTAAAAATGAGCATTAATCGGCCATATTAGGCATCAACACGAAGCGACCATCACCATAAGGTGCGCAAAGGGTTTTTTACAATACTCATTCGTTCAAAATGTCCCTCTTTCCAAGAAAATGTGGGAGTGGTACAGAATGCTATCTAGTGTGGTTGATTAGGTGTAACATTATGCTTTACATTTTGCTGGAGTGAAGACACACTGTCATTCATTGTTTTCTCTGCATACTAGCTTTGTATGTGATTCTTATTATATTGCTTACTGTATCTTCTCTATTATGTGCATATGATGGTGTGTAACCCCGCTTGTATGATATAAAACATCTCACTGTAATGCCAGTATTGGCGCCGTTTGTACTGCGTAAATGAGTAAACAAAATATGTACAATTTCGGAATATACCAAGCAAACGAGATGCGTGTTTGTTAGCTGGATGCGTTCACGAATGAGGACTTATCATTCGAGTTTTCCCGACAAGGCTGTCCTAGGTGCAAGCGACCTCCTGTGCTATCTCGTTGTAACTCACGAAGAAAACCGCAACCGAGGAGGGTGTATTCTTTATAAAATTCTCAATACTTAAATACTCTGTAACCGCACAAACGCACATAGCGGTGTGGTGTAGCGTAGAACCACGTAGACAATACCTTAACACCTCTTCAAGCACGTTGTAGAGTGTCATATGGCCACGCAAACGGCACAGCCTATAACTGTATGAAGTGGTCAGGAAGCCAAGAAGCGCTTTTTTCCGCAAAGACGTTACATTTTCTCGCTTCAAAATAATTACTCTAAAGCAGAAAGTTCGTAGCTGCGGGATAGCCCAGATTTCTATGTGCCTTCAAGGGAGCCAATGAATGTCTGGTGGCGCGCTCATCTACCAAGAGATCGCATACCGAAAAAAGGACCATTCCTGGCTAGTGACTATGCTCACTAAATTATAATGGTCCCTCGAGCGTCCATCATGCCAAGGTATTACCTCACTCGAACCTTCGTGGTACAAAGAAGCACTGTGAAATTATGCAGAAAATATCGGCGGACCGCTGAACGTTTTTAAAAGACGTTCATGCTGCTTACTTTCACTCATTAAACGTACGCGCGACCTCAGTTGATTGCTTCTGCTCGTAAAATGGGCCGCGTTTGTATTACTACTAGAAAACACACACACACACGCACACAACAAAAATGCAAAAAAAAAAAACTCGCAGCAGCGATCTCGTTCGGCGCCCTCCATCACACACCATTTCCTAAATTACAGGGCAAACCGCGTCAAGCGCGGCTGTGTCACTAGCCCTGGGCGTCCAGCTGCAGTTCCACGCTGTGTTAGCCTCGTGAAAGTAGAGGCAGCTGAAATTCTAGTTGCACAATATTGCAAGTTTTTTTTATAGCTTCAGTTAACAATTGCGGATATAGCAGGTGTTTCCATGGCTCAAAGACTCCCCGCAATGCTAAATGTTTGGAAGGCCATGGCAGGGGCCTGAAACGTTAGTCATGATAATGACACGAAAGCTTGTGTTCCCATGACAGGACATTGTCGCAAACCAGCACTGCTCTTTAATATTTGCTGGGTTTTGCGTGCGAATACCATGATATGCTTACGAGTCACCGCAGGAAGAATTCCATGTGAAGCTAAACCTACGCACAACTGTGTTAGTCAATACGATGCTGCATGATTGATTGATTAGTGGGGTTTAACGTCCCAAAACCAGCTCTGATTATGAGGTAGTGGAGGTCTCCGGAAATTTCGACCACCTGGGGTTCTTTAACGTGCACTGACATCGCACAGCACACGGGCCTCAACATTTCGCCTCCATCGAAATGCAGCCGCCGCGGCCGGGATTCGATCCCGCGACCCTCGGATCTGCAGCCGAGTGCCATAACCACTAGACCACCGTGGCGGGGCACGATGCTGCATGAGCGAACCATCTTGTATCCAGGCAGTTAGAGGCAAACTCAGATTACCCTAATCGAAAATGGTTTCTCTTTTCGCCTCCGCCAATCGGGCGGGCTTGCGCTAACGACAGCTGGGTCTTCCACGGTTGTCTCGACGTCATTGCTGTCTTTTCCTTTCTGCATGTCGCGAAATCTGCGCCGCTGCTTGCGACGATCCGCACCACGAGAAGCCGCGCCTATCTTTGGACTTGGCCTGAAACATTTTGTACTTTGGTATGCGATAATGTGGAAACGCTAACAAGTATGGGGAAAGGCGAAACGTCTTTGACAATGGTCACCCATACGCGCAACTGTTGAAGGAGTCGTGCCATGTCTGCAGAGAAATACAGCCATGCCGGCTGTGTCATACAATTTCCTACTAAATTACTAGAGGGAAATTTGGCGCTAGTGTCTGTGGGGGAGAGAGAGAGAAAGGGAAAGGAAAGACAGGGAGATTAGACAGAGGATATCTCCGGTTGGCTACCCTGTGCTGGGGAAGAGGAACGAAAGAGGGAAAGGAGAGAAGAGTGTTTAGGAACATATCACTATCACTGTCACTTGTCTGGGCACCGTCAGAATCAGTCACCAAGACCTGTTTGTCGAAGCAATCGCAGCAATGTCTTGACACAACTCCCCTTGGAGACTTTGTAGTCCAGTGTCCTAACACTTGTTTTCGGTAAACGGGCGGTTGTCCAGCCGACCGAGAGTGGCTGAAAGGGCTGCTGTTTCGGCGTTGAAGCGGGCGCATTCGCAGAGATGTACGATCTCTTCGCTGCTCCCACAATGTTCGCATAAAGGGCTATCAGCCATTCCGATGGCGAATGAATACGCATTGAACAAGGCTAGTACAACCCACAGACGCACAAGGAGGGTCGAGTAATAGAGTGAGAAGTCGGTTGGGATGCGTAGTTGCAGGTCAGGGTTTAATGCGTCAAGCCTTGCTCTTGAAAATGCAAATAAATTCCGCAGGTCAAGCGTCAGTCGACATGGTATTTCACGAAGCTTTTTGGCTCCGTCGGACCTGGACAGTGGAATGGCGACACACCTGGCGCCGTCGTGAGCAGACCGGGCAGCCGCGTCCGCGTGGTCATTTCCTCAGTACAGCATGACTGTGCATTTGCCAGATCTCCGCAACGAGCTGCTCATGTGAGCTGTGACGTAGGGCGGACAGTGAACATTCAAGAGCACTACTGCTATTACACAATGCAGACTATGGATTAGGCGATTCTTCTATAATGAATTGAAGAGCTGCACGGAGAGCTACGAGTTCAGCAGCTGTATTTGACGTAGCCTGCAACACTCGAAGTATAATTGTGAATGATCTTGCCGGAATTACTACTTCTGTGGTGGAACTTTTAGCCATAACTGAGCCATCGGTATAGACGAGGGTGGGTTCATTGTGCGTCTCGTGTAAATAAAGCAACATGACGTGTTTCAGGGCAACCCATGATATTCTGTCTTTTTTCGAAAGAGCTGGAATGGTGAGGTGCACTTTGGGGCGATGTAGGCACCACAAAGGCGAGGAATGTCTTGCTGCCGGCGTATAGCTTTAGGGCAGTGGCGCACGGTTTGCAGCAACAGTGTCTAAACGTTGCAGTGCGGTCTTTCTGCAGGTAAAGATGCCAGGTGGTGGGAAGGTACCCGGGCGTCGTGACGAATATGTGCCCTGAGGGCATCCAGAACTATGTAAGTTGATATAGGGGGGCTTTCGAAAGAAGGCGGTTGAGCCAGCATGGGAATGATAGGGTATGACATGGATTTGCCTAGTGTTCGTTCTTGTCGCTTCATATGGCTTTGCAACTTAACAAAAATAGGTCGTTCACGACAAAATATTGCGCTAAAACGGAAGATTTTGGAGTAACTAGTGTGGGCGCGGGTACTAGTTGCCTTTTTCGCGGTTAGAAGAATACTAAACACTGAGACATTTAACGATATTGTGCGATATGGAAATGTCTCCCCTATTTGTACCCAGATTTAGCAACGTACATGAAGGTTTAAGTTGAGCTATAGTCGTGTTCTAACATAAAATAAAGGATCTTTGCTCTTGTCACTGACGTGCTAACGTTTTCAAGTATGGAAAATGTAGGTGCGTGTTCTAAATATAGCAAAAGGTCTTTCGCTCGCTTCTTTCAGCGCAGTCGAAGTGCACCACTGCATTTTTACAAAATATATGGGTCAAGCCGCTACCAGAGGCCGTTGCAGAAGCACAGTATCGCCCATCGTTTTATGGTTGGTTTTATGCAAAAACGTGATGTTAAATAAACAGGCGCGCCTTTAAACTCCGTCGGAAACTGTGCCTGAGCATCGATCTGAGCTGACTTTTTGTGCGTCGTCCGCAGGAGCGTCTGCCGAAGGTCCAGTCGGCGACTGCTAGGCACGATAACTGTGGGCCTGCTTGGCGTGTTCGGTCGGCGTTGAATTAATCAGGTAGCGGAAATAAAATACTGTAGTACAAGATATACGAAGAGCCTTGTCATAAGGAATTTATGTCAGCCCTGAAAGCGACCCTACGCTTACACATTCTGTCGCATCTGATAAAAAAGAAAGAAACATTAGCAAAACCGCGTCGGTAAATTTGGCGAGACGCAGTGCAAACATTTCGAAAGTTGGGGAAAACACCACTGCAAAAAATTGGCCGCGTATCTCCGTGCTTCGCTGCAAATGTCGTCGAAAGACGATAGCCTTCTACCGGCCGTACTACATGAGTCCCGGTTAGCGTGTTTCTATTTCCCCGAGGAGTTGCGCAAGCTAGAGGGAAAACGAAGAGACGCTAGGAGAGAAAGGGACCGGCCGGAGTGGCGGGCGGCCGTTCCGCTGCCTTCCGTTCGGCACGAGCGTGAGGTAAGGGCGCTATCTGGCCATGGTTTCGGGAAACGCAAGAAGCTTGGCTAGTACACAGAACTGCGTAGGAAACGTCCGCTAACAAGCACTAGGGTCTTTAGAGGTGCGCATCTATGTATTTTCTACTAAAGGAACACACCGTCTAATACTTCCGTATTGATGTTGCGCCTCAGATATGCGTAATATTTGCTTTTTGGTCGACTGTGATCACAAGTATGAACGCAACTGGGTGGTCGCAAGATGGGCGGTCGTTTAGGACGGGGTTAATCTTTCGCAGCAGGACAGACACACACACAGACAGACCAAAATTTTTGCGCTGAAGTTCCCCAAGAAAGACTATCGTCTTTAATAATATGGGTAACCATCCATCAACAAACACAACAACGAAACCGACTGCATGGCACCTCATTAGTAGGACAGACTGCTGGGCTAGTTGGTTATGCATCGCGGAATGATCAACTTAGCGCGAAAACACACGGACACGAGAAGAAACGAAACAGAAGCGCCCGTCCTGTCTGTTTCGTTTCTTCTCGTGTCCGTGTGTTTTCGCGCTAAGTTGATCATTCCGTGGCACCTCATCACTGCAAACGACTTGAGTACATGCGACACTCTGACGATCTCTAGCAGTAAAGCGTCCGCTATATCCGCCGCTGCCTTCGTCGCCTAATAAAAAGTGCAGTAATGTCACTCTCGCCACTGAAGCTGAAGAACAGGAATAAACATATCCACCAGCATGTTGGAAGCCGGAGGCACGAAGACTAGACAAATCCGTGTCATACCCATCATTCCTAAGGCAGCTTCACGATCGCAGGGGCAGATTTCCATCTAGTATTTTCGTAGGAAACTACGGGCTGGGTCACGGCGCAGGATCCTGGTACTGACCGAATGGTGAGAGTCCGCTGTGGCGACGCGCTGCAGTAAGTTGACTCGCCTGTTGATGTGCACGTGCACAAGACGTCAGAGCCTCACATGGCGCCATTCATCAGATATCGAAAATCCCGCGAGCGGAAACAAACCCAAACTCTTCGACATTAACCCACGTTCGACAGCCCAGGTCAGCATGCAAGTGCAGTCGTATTTACGCAAACGAAGTTCGCTCAGCGGAGGTACCCCAGTGTAGCAGAAGGCTGTGTGAGACTATGATTACAATATATAGAAAGACATGGTAGATTGTTTCAACTATTGCGAGCGACATTTGCTCCAAGTTGAGACGGGAAAAACTACTGATAATGTCAGTGGGATATAGTTGGTCAAGTAAATTGTACGCGTGATTTTCCATGCCCATAGCAGCCGCCCATGACGGTGGTGAATGAAAACGCTTCTCATTGATTAAACTTCATTTCTGGCAATTCGCACATTTAGAACCTTTTCGTTAATGCAGAGCACCAGTGCTGATCTGCTAATGATAAAAAGGCCATGTACCACCTGTTGACTGTGTTCGTAGAAAACCGACAACTTGTATCGCTTTTCCTCCATGCCCTATTGCGCTGCTTAGTCTAATCCACGCGCCGGGATGGTGCTTCTTTTACAGTATGTAGTGTGACAAATGAGAAAGGGGGACAGCGCCGACGACAAAGAAGACGGTAAAACAGCAACCATATGGTTTTGAAATACACTGCCCATTCTCTTTCTCATTAATCCATCCTACATAGTACTGTACCCGTGAAAATGTAGAGGCCCTTCATGTTCAGATTTACAGATGTTGTGAGGCCTGGGTATGGACGACGTTTATTCGCCTCAGTAACTCGGCAGGTTAACCGATGATGCCAACCCGATGGGCATAAACCCGGTGGGCGTAAACCCGATGATGGTGATCACACACCGGCGACGAAGAAGACACGCAAAAGGCATGGTGATGATGGTAAAATACAGATGACAAATACATGCGTTATAAACGCCCACACTATTGCCCCCTCCCCCCACGTGGAGTGGCCATTCTGGGCATTATTCAAGGCATTGATGAAAGCCGCGTGAAAAGTTTCAGGTGGGAGACGTGCACAACCTCGGTGTTGCGGCAACGGCCGTCTGTTAGGGCGTCAATGCGAGTGACGGGATGGTTGACAGGTAATGCCAGCTTGATGAGAATGTAGGCTCCTATGAACCGTGGCTAAAATTTGTCGCACAGACCAGGAGTACGAAGAGGAGCTGCAGGAGCAGGATTTCATCGCCAGCTCAGAAAGAAACGACACGGTGGCATTCATCGTAATGTGGGCGCTTATTAAGCACGTCTTCATCATCTATATTTTACCATCATCACCATGCGTTCTGCGTATCTTCTTCATCGCTGGAGTGTGATCGTCATCATCACGTTTGTGCCCATCGCGTTGGCATCATCGGGCGACCTGCCGAAATACTGAGAATAAACGTCGTCCAAACAGAAGCCTCATAGTAAACAGTGTTGCGGTCGTGTTCTCTGGCTTCTGTATTGAGGCGCGCACGATGCGACACTGGGAGAGTCGTGAAACTTACTTTTTGCACGAGGAAGGAGATGAACTAGCCATGGATCCGAAAAATGAGACGTCCAGAGCGAAACGAGGGGGGGTTGGGGGCGTCCATAAAGGTGATAAAACGGCGAGTTGTTCACTGCACGGCCGTATTATATGCCAAGGTGAGTAACGGCAAAAAGATATCCCGATTTCTATGGTCTGGTTGAATGTAGACGGCGATCATGTCTGCTAAAGTGCGGTAAAAGCGCTCGGTAAAGCCGTTAGTCTTAGGGTGGTAGCTTGAAGATGTCTTGTGGGTCGTGCCAGAGGCTCGAAGAACTTCGTTGAGAACTTGCGAAATGAATGTGTTTCCATGGTCGTTCAGTACTACATGGCGGGGAATGATGGATTGTAGAACGAAGTTAGCAACCTCTGAAGCACAGCCACTAAACACTGAAGGTGTCTCAGCGTAGCGCGTCAGGTGGTCGACAGCAGTCACGATCCACCGATTGCCAGGAGCAGTGATTGGAAGGTGCTCGTAGAGGTCAATACCGACCACCTGAGATGGGGCTGTGGGGCACGGCAATGGTTGTAATGGGCCAGCAGAAGCAGACGTTGGGAGTCTGCGACGCTGGCGGGCATAGCAGGAACCGACGTACCTTGCAATGCTTGAAGAAAGGTCAGGCCAGTAGAATCGACTCCGAATTCGTTCATAGGTTTTATGAAACCCAAGATGACCAGCTGTCAAGTCATCGTTTAGGCGTGGAGGACAGAAAGACGAAGGGATCGTAGAACTGGTACCCAGCGAACTGGTAACCACCACTCCATCGCCCAGCTTAAAGTGCACGAGTTGTCAGCGGAGGCGCGACTTAGGTGATCTATGAGAGGTCGACAGTACGGGTCTGTCATCTGACGAGATGCGAACGACTGGTTGTAGTGCGAAGGCATTTGGTGTATTGAGGCTAGTGGTGTCAAGGTCGTTTCAAAAGTTGACTTGCCCAGCTGTTGCCGAAGTGTCGAGCCGAACCGTAGGAAGTGGGCAGCGAGCAAGAGCGTCGGTATCTTGGTGTTTCTTGTCAGACTCGTGAATGACGTCGAAGTCATACTCTTTCATCCGTAAAATCCAGCGACTCAGGCGTCCAGTGAAGTTCTGGTGTGTGGAAAGCCAGCACAAGGCGTGGCGGTCTGTCATTATTGTTAAATGACGGCCGTCTCTGACAAGACGACGGAATTTCTGTGGCACCTTTGCCTCCCACAACTTGGAGCGCTTATTCCGAGCTCCTTATGGCATCACCTGGGCGGTTCTCGGTTGTCGATGCATCCTGCGTAGCCAGTAGCGTCTCCCTTAGCATACAATAGATGGCGCTGTCCCATATAGATGCATGCAAACTGCAGTTGGGTGACGATACACTAGATGGCGCTGTACGCATTCTGTGTCGTCATCTCCATTTCTCGTCTCGTTTCCGAGAGGGCGCTGTCCCATAGACATGCGTACAATATGGCAGTTGGGTGAAGGTACGCTAGATGGCGTTGGCGGTGCAGCTGCTCTCCGATTGGCTGCTGCGCGGGCTGCGCGGGGAGCGCTCCTCTCATTCTCCTGGATCGTCGCCGTACATGTCGGATCGCGCTTGGTGGGCCATGGAGGATGAGAAGAAAATTCCGAACGTTGTATCCGAAGCGCGGAATCGAACCAGGGACCCCTCGCTTCCCAACGCGCGGCGCTAGCCACTACGCCACGAAGCGCACATGGACACATGCACCACGATGACAGTAAATACCCAACACTAACGAAAGGCTGCGCGTTTCTAACACGTTTGTGCTCGCGCTTTACTGCCCGTGTAAGAAGCTGGTGTAAGACGCTGTGGCCTCTCCGCCTTATACTCTCTCAGCAGTCATGTGATGGCGTCGGCAAACGCGGTGCGCGTTCCGGCCTGTGTAAGGGGCTGCGTAAGACGTCTTTACATGATGATCGACTGGGCGAATTACACGGAAGGTTCACGGTTTACCGATGATTCCCTCCGGAGCTTCGCCCACTCATAATCATTCACCCCGTGGATATGCTGTGATTTTTTCCACAAGTGCAAACAAGGTTCACTTTCGCGGTGGCGCCACGATACCGAAAGATGTGAACGACGTTGTGGCCCGTGCTCCAGAATATGCATAAGAGGACATGTTTTTGCGCTAGTTGGTTCATCCTTGAAGCGGATACGGGCTCCATGCTTGAAAATTTGCACTCAGCTCATCTGTGTCGTCTTGTCTTTCTTTGTCTTGTGTGAGCACGTTGTCCCTACCCGTGATGAACCGGCTATTTCGAAATGTGTTTTTCGAGTTCATTTCTAGTACATCGAGCATCCCTTCCTATATGTTTCTTGGCCGACATCGCCTGGTGCCACTTATTGCCGCTGTTTCGTGCAAGGCGAGGATGCTGAGCTTTCGCATACGAAACAAGGTGTTGACGCCCGATATCCTCGCCCTGCTTGGAGGGTTCCCACCGTCCGCCGGGCATGGCATCCCGCTGTGCAAGCTTGTGCGGACCGAATTGCAGAGACAACGACGCCTCCTCAAAGACCACCTTTGGTGTTCACTACAAGAATGGAAGCCTAAAGGCAGCTCGGGAGACTTCTTGCGTCTCTTTTCCTGCATATCGGACAAGACGGCGGAATTTCTGTAGCACCTCTGCCTCCCACAACTTCGAGCGCTTATTACGAGAAATTTTTTCCACGATTGCAAACAATGTTCACTTTCTCGGTGGTGCCACGGTTCCGAGAGATGCGAACGACGTCCGGGCTCGTGGTCCAAAGTTTCCAGTGAGCGCATATGTGTCGTCTTGTCTTTGTCTTGTGTGAGCGCGCTGTCCTAGCCCTTCGGTGCCTCTTATCGGCTTTACGTCGCGGGCTGCAAGACCAACTAGTGCTTGAAACGTGACAGATGTATCATGAGTTAACCGACAAAGGCGATGACATCACGTTTCATTGGTTTCCGGGCCACTGTGGAATAATCTGCAACGTGCACGCGGATAATGCTGCGAAACATGCTCACGAAAGTGGAGTGCAGCAAGCAATATCCTGCTATCAAGAACGGACGCAGTAACAAAAGTTCGCTCGCTTGCGCGTGACATGGCTGTATCAATGTCGAATACTGTCGGTCTTCTGCATACCTGCCTTCACCGCCTCGACCCATCACTCCAACTTCGAGTTCCGCCTGGACTAACCCGCTCTCAAACTACCGTGCTTTACCACCTGTCGCTAGGAGCGTCATTAAGCAGAAGTTTTGGCTATAACATTTGAGTGGATGACAGTGCTGCCTGTGTTCACTGCGGCAGCGAGGAAACGATTGCTCACGTCCTCTTCCATTGCCCTAGGTACTGTTCCCAGCGACGGTCTCTCGCTGCAGAATCGACCGCTATAAGAGCAAACCATACCGGAATGCCGGACCAACATTCTCCCAGCAGAAAGTCACGAAGGGTGCGCTCATGTTTTTGCGAGCAACGGGCCTCATTTACCATCTTGACACTGCCATGTTTGTGTGCGTGACCGATTAGGTCTCTTTCTTTCTCCCCCTTTTTTTCATGCCTTTCTGTCACCCCATACCATTTCCCAGTGTAGGCTAGCAAAGCGGACAGTTTCCCTTCCGGTTAACCTCTCTACGTTCCGCCCATCACCTATCCCTCTCTCTCCGCCTTTACATAGTAGTCAGCTGAAGGCATGAGCGCAAGATATAAAAGACGTGCATGCAAATGCCGCAAAATGGGAATCTCAGAGAAGTTCAGTATATTGACGTTGCAATTATGAGAGTTTCCGCGACTGCTTCACGTACTTTTTCCGAGTATAATAGGTATGCTCCTGAAGACAGAAAGAATACGTTTCGGTTCCTCTAGGGGGCCTTGTTCGCTATACAAGAAATGTGCATGATGCCCGACTACGGCAAGCGAAGCGTATTTTTTTCACTCTGTTTTTATGTTTCCGGTGAGCGCCCATTTTACGTTTTACTGATGATCGCAGTCGTTCAGTAAGCCTGCAGCGTAAGTGCTCGTTCACACAGCCGTCAAACGGCCCGTCACGTCACCGTCACGGGCGCCCGTTTTCGTCAGGGGAGAGGGTTTCCGAGACGTTTTCTCCTCAAAAACGGTTTGACGGAAACGTAGAGCAATGCTCTACGTCGCCGTCAACCCGTTACGTCTCGGAACCCTCTCCCCTGAAGAAAACCGGCGCCGTGACGGTGACGTGACGGGCCGTTTGACGGCTGTGTGAACGAGCACTAAAAGGTGCTTGAGTAACCCGGCATTCTCTTTTACGTGGAGCATGAACACCAAATTCCTCTACACCTGGACGTTTGCACATGCGGTCCTCTCTAGTAATGCTTGCCATTCGAATACGGAGAATCAATGTGTAGCAACTTTTGGAACGTATCTCGCGGCGATTTCAAAAGCATGCGACACAGACGCTACGCTGAAACACCTACTCAGGCTTCATAGCGCTGACGCAAGTCTACCGCGTCGACGTGTAAGGCACATGAGTGCGAGTGAGACAGACATATGTTGTTTTGTTGTTTTGTGCGGTTTAACGTCCCAAAACCAGTTCTGATTATGAGAGACGCCGTAGTGGAGGCCTCCGGAAATTTCGACCACCTGGGGTTCTTTAACGTGCACTGAGAGACAGACATATGGGAAGATATATTATTCTATTCTCTTGGCGTGTCGTGTCGCTCTTTAGTTCGTTCCAGGTGGTAGAACTTAAAGAAAAACACCTGATATATCTTCCGTGTTGAAAAACCTAAATGACAGGTCCACGCCTGTGACATTTGAGTAACCTGCTGAGCTTGGGCGGGGGTGTCATGTGCAATTACACGGTGATGCGGCATCGTCATTATCATTATCGGTTCGATTGAAACCGTAGATCTACTTTTTCCTTCTGCGCAACTGGATGCTTTTATCTTTTTGTTTATTTCGCTTATTTTTTTCCTGCCGTGCTTATTATTTTCTTTAGGTCTCTCTATGCTGTCCTCCACATAGTCGCTATCGTGCTGCAGTCTGGGCAGTGGGTCAAGGGCAGGAGGTGGTCCGCTATTCCATTCTGCGTGAAGTCTTCGCTGTTAACTGCAAAGATCGCTGCCTACTGATCATCCTCCAGAATAGCCAGCTCATTAATAAACAGGCGTCGTTGTCGTGGTCTGTGTTAACACGAATACTGTAAAAATACGGCGTGATGAAAAAGGGTACGGTTCAATACTGAAGGCTGTTCGGCAGTTATTAGTGATTGGTAATGGTACATGAGAGTAACGGTCTCTTAATGTGCATTATGTGATGCAGAATCTATTTCGGCTATTTCATATCAATGCATTGCGCTGGTAGTTCAGGTCCCTGTGGTAATAAGCCAGACGCTACCTGCCCTCACGCGCGAAATTTACTACAAGGTTTTACATAGCGGCATCGTTATAGATGGACATGACTCAACGTTAAGTGTTTTCAACCGCCCCTGCCAATGAGTCGTGCAATGGGCACGCAATGTCTGATCAGATTGACTTACGCCGAATGAAGTCATGAGCCTAGGAGGGTGAGCCACCGGTACCGTTCGGACTCCTGGCGTTGCGCACTCACGTCGCCGGTTTTATATGTATGAAGAAATAATCGCTATCGCACCCTTCTCTCAAAAGTTGCTATCGCGCTCTTCTCTGACTCAGGTGCAATGACACAAATTTGTCGATCAGTACGGTTTACTGAACAAGAAAGATGAGATGCTTCCCACTACACTGCGCTCACTTTTCGAGGAGCGATCAACAGTTGTGAGCTTCGACGAACCAGTGCCTGAAGGGGGGGGGGGGGGGGGTGAATGAGGGGAACAGCAGCGGAACGGCCCCAAAATACCGCGTGGAAACACGTCATTGGAGACTCGTCTCAACTCATCCCTGAAAAAACAATAACGAGGTACCCGTGTCCTGTGTAGTTTCGCGATACGGGCAATACATCGCAAAAGTATTTCACTACCGAGATACAAATACATTTTTCAAATGTATCACGACACAGCAACAAAGATACTCAAAAGAATCTCTGAGATCATGAGCCCCGCCACGGTGGTCTAGTGGTTATGGCACTCGGCTGCTGATCCGAAGGTCGCGGGATCAAATCCGGGCCGCGGCGGCTGCATTTCGATGGAGGCGAAATGTTGAGGCCCGTGTGCTGTGCGATGTCAGTGCACGTTAAAGAACCCCAGGTGGTCGAAATTTCCGGAGCCCTCCACTACAGCGTCTCTCATAATCAGAATTGGTTTTGGGATGTTAAACCCCATAAATCAATCAGTCTTGTATCGCGATACTGCCCAGCCCTGCCCGTCGGCCTATTTATATGTTTCCATTATTAGATATGAATTGTATAATATACTAGATGTTGTCCCCATTATTTGAATGTCACGCGTGATCGGCGGCTTGTCTCTTTTGTGTGATATTGGTATGAGCCTGAAATGCGTACGAAAAGCGTGTCCGTCTTGTGTATACCGCTGCAAAAGACGAAGTGTAACGGCGGATCACACCGCGGACTAACCTGTTTACTTGAGGTGCACCGCGTTCTGGTGGGCGCAGTGGTAGCGAGCTCGGTTGGTGATTCCAAGGTGCCGCGTTCGAATGCTGGTGGTGGCTGGCTTTACTTTTTTTCATAATGCTTTTTCTCTTTTTTTGTTATAATACTTCCTCTAGCTTTTTGATGTTTATATATTATTTAGCATGCGTGGCAGGGAAGCACCACGTTTTTTTTTTACTAAAGCTTTTTTGCGTGCCAGTAACCCGCGCCTCCCAGTATCCCATGGCACGCCAGCGTCCCAGTATGCAGCGTCACACTGGGCCCATAATCAGGCATTGCGCTGGACGCTGGCGCCCAGTGGCGGTGGGTTTTGCAATAGGGAAGAGGCATGCACACACCGAGCTTCGCTTACCCGCCTCTTACCTATAGGGAAAGGGCTTTTAAATTTCATTGATTGACTGATTTCTGTGGTTTTACATTCCAAAACCACGATCTGATTACGAGAGGCGCCGCAGTGGACGACCCGTCCATAATTTGCGATCAGTTGGGGTTTTTTAACGTGCGCTTACATCGCACGGTACACGGGCCTCAACATTTCTTCTTCATCGAAACGCAGCAGCCACAGCCGGGATTCCATACCGCGACCACCACCAGCCGAGTACCACAGCCACTAGTCCACGGAGCGGTACTACACAGCGGGACATGCAGCGGTACTATGCGCGGTACTACACAGCGGGACATGTCAATGAATGAAATCCTAGATGACAGCTTAAAACAGAAAGAATACACCGCCACGGTGGCGTAGTGGCTATGGTACCCAGACCCTATCCGTGGGTCGCGGGAATAAATCCCGGCCGCAGCGGCTTCATTTCGATGGAGAAGAAATGTTGAGGCCCGTGTACTGTGCGATGTAAGTGCACGTTAAGGAGCCTAAGGTGGTCAAAATTTTGGAAGCCCTCCACTACGGCGTCTTGCATAACCATAGCTGGTTTTGGGACGTAAAACCGCTGAAATTAATCAAATTGACAGGAGATGACAGCAACGAGGAGCTACACGGAGCACATAAATGAGTAAAACTAAACTATATAACTATTTTATGAAACAAAAGTGAGTACCTCCGGTTTATTGCTTCAGGAAGAAACAAATCGATTATGGCAGGTTTAATTTCCATGTATCAACTACACAGCGGGACATGTCAATGAATCCTGGCGATATGGAAACGTTCCCCGAGAGTTGAAAGCAAGGCGTTTGCTCTCCACATGTAAAACATGGAAGATTCTCACTACCACAGCGCTTCTCATACGGCAGGATGGCGCTAGCCGCATCGTTTGGGAAATCTGATGGTGCGTACGACTCTTGCCAGATAGAGGGCTTTCTTGAGCGCTGCGTGGAAAAGCCAAGTGTCATGGCTGGTTTTTCAGGCCTTCGCTGCCCTAGTTATTCACCAGCTAGCGTTAGTTCAATGACATAATATGAGCACCAGAATGTGAGTAGAATATCTGTCGCAAAATTTTTGGTTACAAGGAAGCTCATGACAACGCATCTCATGAGGCCAACTTTACTCCATTCAATGAGTTGGTTTTTGTAGTGACGCGCAAATACCGCTGGATCCATTGCTACTTGCGGATGAGTTCCTTAATTTTTGTGTTATCTGATGATGGGCCGATTTCTCAGCACGACACACACCGTGGTGTTCCTCAAGGAGGCATCATTATTAAATGTGGTTCTTATTGGTCCTGTAGGGCGAATACCACGGTCTGCTTAGTATCAGTCTATCCTGATGATATCTACGTCCACACTTCACGTGCAGCACGTCCTCAAGTACGCACGACGCTCCGAATAGCCGCGGTATTGATATCGGCGCACAAGGCCTTGACCTTTCAACTCAGCAAAAGAAGATGATCGCTCTCAAGCCGAGGCCAATAAAGAGTACTCTATGAAAGTCAATGCGCTGAATCTTGGTTGCGCTAGGACACATAGGTTGTTAGGGTTCATCATAGGACAAAACCTGTGACGGAGTGCCCACGCGACTGGTTCAGAGAAACGCCTCACGCCATGTCATGCCTCTTCAAGTTCCACTGAGGGAAAAGGTGGGGCGTTTCAGTGCAATCTATGTTACAGCTCAGAGCAAGCTGTTGCTCGAATACCGGAAATGCGACTAAGCCTTCCGGACGGGCACGTGTTGTAGGTGTTCGGGCCTTCGTGTCTCAAAGTATGAAGCCGCTGCTGATAAACTTATCAAGCAGAATGTGTATTATTTATCAAAAAATACTGCAGAAGGCTGCAGCACAATACTCGCGGGCAGACTCACTTCCCCTAGCCTTCGCCTCGCCGGGCGTACATGAAGGACACGAATCCACGCTTGTCGCACAGCACCCGCCTGACGCACACACCTCGCGCAAGCACCTCACACCAGCCCACCGCCGACTGCCTCGGCCGCACATCCACTGTCATTTTTAAAGGAAGCAAGGGATCCACACGCATCACAAGCGCACGGAATGTAATGCGCTGAAAGCATCCTGACGATCATCGCGGCTCCTACAGGGTAAAATCTAACTTACGCAGAATTTAAAGTGCTCAGGGCCCGGCACACAGAGATTCATCAAGTTCTCACTTTGCACCTCAACAGCTGACGCCGTTGCAATTGCAGAGGATCATCCTGCCACAACAAGCATCACTCTGGCGGTGCTTGGAGTGCGCATCGGACACGTTGCTCGAGCAACCCCCCTCCATCTGTCTTTGCTCCAAGTTGGCCGGTACTATGCCTCCTTTTATAAAAGTACGTTCGTTTAGCGCTACTGTACCTCTGCCTAGTAGGCGTCCGGCAAGTACTGCGATGTCGGAGAAAGGTGGAACTCTCTTCACCAGCTCTTTCTACTCACTATACCTGACGTCTACAAGAACTATCTTCAGCTTTACACTGATGGCTCGACAGCATCAGAAGGAACTGGGGGAGCTGTAATCTTCCGTGAAAAAGCCGCGACTGCTCAGTTTAAGATACCTCGTAGCTCAACGGCGGGTGCGGTGAGGTTAGCGGTACTATGCAGTGCGGTTTATAGGATCAAAGGAGAGTGAGCACAGCAATGGGCCACATTCACAGTTTCCGAGTCAGCCCCTTATTGCCTGTTATCATCCTTACGTTGCGGGTCACAAGATCAACTAGTACGGGAAATAAGACTGGCGTAAGAACATATGAACAGTTATTAGTAAAAGGCCATGACATGGAGCTTCAGCGGATACAATGCCACTGCGCTATTCTCGGAAACGAGAATTCCCATATTGCTACTTTGAATGCTCCCTAAAAATGCGTTCAGAAAGTAGTCCCGATATTGAAAACGAGCCCAGCAGCGAATATTCGTTCTCTCACGTGTCATATCGCCAAATTTAGGTAAACACACCTGGCTTTCCTCACACCAATCTTCGCCGCCTCCACTTGTTCTTCCAACCTGGTATTCTATGTGGACTAACGCGCTCTGCAAAAACCGCTCTCAGCCACCTTGGCTTGTAGTGTCGTTGGAAAACAGCCTTGCCTGTCGCATCCGAATGGCGAACACTGCTGCATGTGATCACTGTGGCAGCGAGGGAACGATAGCACACATCCTCTATGATTCACCTCGATACTGTTCCGAGAGCCTCTCCATAGCGGAGGAGCTTGTACATCTCGGCTGTCAGCTGCTTTCTGAGCAATCACTGCTGGAATGTCGGAACATCAGAACTTCGCAAAAGAAATCTACTAATGCACTACTCAAGTTTCTCCCAGCGACGGACCTTGTTCAGTTGCTGCGACACCACATCATTGGTGTGCGTGTGTGTTTGTGTGATTAGCCATGTTTCCCCTTCTCATTCTTTCATCCCTTCTTTCTTACCCTAATTTCTAGATAAGATAGATAAGATAAGACATGTGCTAGGTCAGCATTAATTTGTTTGATGTACAGGTGTTTTGTATCCTACATTTTGCATTTATTCGAAATTATCTGAGGTACTGCCTAGCACTGAGGAGCTGCACATTTAAAAAAGCATTGGAAATCCATTAGCCTCTTCGAAAGTAGAGAAATATGAAAAGGTAATTTTCACAGAGGGTTGACCTCTTCCAACTGCAACTGTTTCAACCTATCCGTGTACCTCCGCTGGACTCAGTTCGTCTATTAGGTTCTGCTATGATACGCAGGATAATAAATCACAATTACCATCTCCCATTACCAGCGCTCTCTACAGGAACTCCAGCGAACAAGTGTTTTATTTACTGGCTCCCTGAAATATCTCCCTGAAATATCTGCGGCTGAAGGCCATTAATATTTCATGGTGCTCTCATTTGGAATACCGATTGGTCTGGAAGTAGCAGTTTTATTCCTGACGCCATGCAGATTTTTATGTTTAGAGATAAGAGTGTTGGTTGGGTAATTTTTATTATGCCTGCTGATATTCATATGTACGATTCAATCATGTGCATCCTGATATCTGTATTATTCATTTTTCTTTTTCATCACTGTTATAACCGCTTGTAGAATAACGTAATACGTCTAACAAAGCTCCCGTGGTAGCCAGCCGGGCTATGTAACCAAAGGAGCTGCGAAAAGCTTCGGTCCTCTGCGACAATAAAATGTTTCCTTCAGTTTCGGTAGGTTTTAAAGGACCATATTTTTATTTCATAAGTCATGAAGAGAGCGCGAAACGACATTAGAGGTAGGATGAGTGTAGGATCGTTCCTTGCCCTATTGAGATTGAAGTGAGCATCACAATTTATTCAGTGCTACGCTTTATACAGACGTAAACAGAGGAAAATCCTCAGTGGCAGCGGAAGCGCCTGCATGGCCGGCTTTCAATTAAGTCGCATGAGAAAGACATCAATTGCCTAAACCATTGTATCTCGCTTCAGTCTGCACCTGTACCTTATTCACACATTTTGTTACCCTACCTTAGCTTACAAAGGTAACGTTTTTTGTGGTATCTTATCCTCGTCAATTCTGCCCGTGCCTGTATGCCTTACATTCCTTCATGATGGATCCCTACCAATTAGCTCAACTTCCCTCCGTTCTCATATCACTTGGTGTCATTGCGTGATTCTCGAGGTTTAGATTCAGCAAAAATTTGAACAGAACTCAAGCTAGTTCCCAGGGACTTCTTTCTGCACCACACGAGAAGCGCATGGAAACTTTTGAAAGACAAGCGTACTAAGTAGTCAGTGTGTCGTTATTGTGGCGTATATGTGTCGTTATACGCTCCTCTACCTTGCAGGATTCCGCAGGACTCATTCGCCATATTTATGCCCATGTGCTTCGAGTTGTCGATGGATACGCCGGCGCGCTGTCAATCGCTAGCCTCATGGTTAGCTTAACTGGGACAGGGAATGAACCGGACAGGCGTTGATCCCGGGTTCGAAGCCCGGACACGGAAGAACGTTGTTGCCGTGCCTGAGCACCTGACGCAGCAGTTTTGTCGTTCCCATCACCCTCGACGATTGGCGGCGGCTTAAGGCTACCCATGATGAAAGGTGACCGGTGCTCTACCACTGGCTATCGGCACACATACGCTCGAAGCTGTACGAACGCGGCTATGTTCGTTTTTATCACTGTTCTTTTATTAAATGCGAAGCATTTCTTAGCGGGGGCATGTCCCGCGGCGTCGGCTTCCGCACTCAACTGCGCATGCGCATCCTCTTCACACTCATCTCCTTCTCTCATTTCCTCTCCACTCGGCATTCCTCCTCTCCGAACAGCGCGCGTTGACTAGGGAAACGCTCTTTCCTCGATAAACGCTTTACCAGCTCGCAAGGAACGAGAACGCGCCCTCGCCCGCAAGAGACAACGCTGACGCAGGTAGCGTCTCCTAGCGTCAAATCGATGCAAACGCGACATCTAGTCAAACCGATGCAAACGCGGTGTGCACCTCCAGTACTGCTTCGCATCGTCTCATGGTCCCTTTTAGCGGAAGATGGTGTAATTTTTCTGATGCATGCGTGGCTTTGCAAGCGCGCATTGAGGCGGACTTCGGAGCGCGCCTGGAATCCGCCTTTCGTGCGGTGCGACGGCGCATGAGCGCTTCCCCTGGCGGTAAGACAGCAACGTAATTTGGTATGGGCATAGCGTCTGAGATTCGGTGCGCCGACTCCCGGCCGGCGCCAACCTCGAAAGCCACGGTTTTGTACCGTACTGCTTTTTGGCAAAAAAAGTAAAAAAGCTGCAGCTCACAATCGAAATGATGAAGTGCCTTATCATAACCTTGTCGCGAAACATTTATTCCATTGATCTCTGAGTTGCAGGACCACCATCATGGCACGTCTACCCCTATGAAGGGCTATTGAGAGTTTCGGATCCCCTATGAAATATGATAGCTCCTGCTTTTGAATAGTTAGAGCTGTATTAACTTCTGATTATTGACGCTTTATTTGCTCAGGTTTCTCTATTCTTACCCACCCCCCTTTAAAATGCTTAGGTATCTAGAGTACAATAAACTGAGTGTATGAATGACTTTTTTTCACATACCTCCTCGGTGTCTAAACCGCCGGTTTCGCCGAAAACGCCCGGCAGCGGCGTCGCTTGGCGCGCGACGCAGAGCCGATGTTCTCCGTATCGCTAGGCTGACTGAAGAGGCAGTAGTGTCAATGCTGTGGCGGCGTCACTGAGCGGCTTCAAATGTCACGTTTCAGGGCGAAGCAAAAAAGAAACGAGTGCCAACTAAGAAAAGAGAAAAAAAAACAGGCGATGACATTCACTATACACGCTTCCGCAAAAGCAGGAGGCAGCTGCCGCGTCGCGCAGGCGCAGAACAATGCTGCTCTTCGTCTATGAATAGAAAAGTGAAAAAGAAACATGCCGTACCTCGTACGCCGACGTCATTGCATTCCGAGACTTTGAAAGACATACATCTAAAGGTTAGAATGAGATGAATAATGTCGGTGTACCATAGTGTACGCCTTATTTAGACATCCTCCTTCAACGCTGTTCATTACAGGAGAGAGGAAAAGGAGAGGCCATATGCATGCAATCTACGAGCGCCAGGCTGACTGCCGTTCATAGCGCCCTCTGCCAGGAACGATGTGTAGTGCATGCGGTGGATGGCCTCCTACATTCCACGGACGCAGTACCGTGTGCTTTGCCGCATCCTGGCGTGTTGCGATGACGCAACCGCTGCTACTTGACGTCGTGGCCTTTCTGTAGCTGTTTGACAACTGCTGAAACACTGGTATGTCGTTTAAAATCAATCCCAACAACTGCTACGCAGGGGACATGGACAGGGCGTTTGCGGCATGGTCGATGGATAGCTGCATCGGTGGCGGAGTTTAATCATTACCGACGACGCTGAAGTGATCATATTTACGTGACGAAAGAGAAAGGACGACGAGAAGCTGTAATGGAACATTAAATATATATCATCGCCATAGTTTATCAAACCATTACCTTATTGCTTTGCCATGAAGCCCGTTACATGCGACTATGGCACGCTATTCTCAGTAATGGCGCTATGGTATCACTGCAGAGCTCGAGCGCAGGGTTTCCTTCAAGCTGCGGCGGCTAAATTTCAGGGAGTCCAAAGCGCCATAACGCTCACGTACATGAGTGTAGACATACTTCATGATTACACTATGCTGGATTAACACAGTTTGAAACTCGCAGTAGCTTGTTACTGTAAACGAGCTAGCCTCCTTAACGCAATGTGAAGAATCAATGTTGGCTTGATAATATTAACACGCTTCCTCGCAAACCCTTCCTGCGCGACTAGATCAGAGCATATCCTAGCTACATTCTATCTTGCGTTTCTTCCTAAGAGTACCACATTAAATTCGTTTTGCCCTCACGGACACCGCAGTTTGTGAGGCGAGTCATGCATTCAGAACTACTTCTTGGGCGAGTTCGTTCCTGTGCATCATACACTTAATGGGTTGTGCCGCGAAAACAATTCGTGCCGCACCCATTACGTATATGATGCTGACGCTTTCAGGTTGTGCTTGCATCACGAAATTGTACCTCAGTATTTAATGTTCAGCTTGTCTTTTTACGTTGTTCAGTTCACAAATGTCAAATTGCAATTTGCCCAATGTACTCAGTACTAGGCAATGGTGTCTACTGTGGGCAACCCCTTTCCCGGTTCGCATTTGGCAAGCTTCCGGTGAACATTCATATTTGCAAGTGTGAGCGAATATATGAACCTAATTCCACTTTAACACCTACGCTTCACTTGCACGTTTCGTATCTAATTTGCCGTGCAGTGGTCCCAGCTTGGATGTGGAGTACAGGCGGCTCCACACTTAACAAGAAGGCTCCCTAGCGGCTTCGACAGAGGCCAACGCCGCGAATTGTTGGCCGCTGTTTGCGGCGGCTGAGGATACAAGTTGCACAGCTCGTTTAGACTGGTCGACTTGTCCTTCCTTAGTCTCCGACGGGTTGTCTTATGAAGCATAGTTAGACCGCAGCCACGGGCCCGACAGACCGGTCACTTGACAGCACATTCCATGCTGGCCAGACACAAGCGAACGACAAGTGGACCAGTGAAATCCAGCTGCGCTCGAGCTATCGTCCGCCGCCTCACACATAAACTGCACCCGACACTCTGTGGCATTGTGGCGTCAGGCAGAATCCGTCCGGGCCACGCTTCGGAGCATTCGTGTTAAGCGTGCTGACGGTTGTATGCAGCTGCGCAATATAAGCAAAACCATTCCGAGGGCCTGTTCGCCACCATGCCAACTATTTTATGCGCTGGCAGAGTTACGGTTTTTAATAATAATAATAATAATAATAATAATAATAATAATAATAATAATAATAATAATAATAATAATAATAATAATAATAATAATAGTTCAGGAGACCCCCTACGGGGAAAGTCGCAGCTTGGCGCTTGCTTGCCTCGCTTTCTTCCTTTCGTTCTTCTTGCGGCATTTGCTTCCCTGTTTCCTTCTTGCTTCTTACTTCAGTGGAAAGCCGAGGAAGTCTTATGGCTCAGGCGCACTCCGAATACTCGAGGGTCAGAGGAAGAAGTTGCCACGGACTCCTTTCACGATGACCGCTGTTTTTGGTGTAAGCAATCCCGATTCCAAGTTGGGCCTCATAACAAACTTAGCTTAAGTAAGTGCTCTCATTGTGCTTGCCACAACCACATGCGGAAGGCCGTAGAGGAGAGCTCTGGAGATCTTGACTACTCGGATCTCTTTCGCCGTGAAATTATAGATGCACGCTAGCCCAGCCACCGCCATTTTCGCATTCATCGAAAATGCGACCGCCGTTGCGGGTATCGAAACCGCGGCCTTCGACTCAAGAGCTACGCAGTGTTTCTGCTGATGTGTCGGATTATCCGTAGTCTGGAGTTCAAACACTACCAAGAAATAGCAAACACACTGTTTAGGCCAAGCCAAACTAAGTGACAGGAGAGTGCAGAGAAGCATAGTGATGACTGCGTGGTAGCAATGAATTTCTGAAAATGTCTGGGTTATTGTGCAGCGCTGTGCAACAGTAAGATCGGCGGCTGCGCTCGCGTAACAAATCTTAAAGCCGCGCAGCCCCTTGCCATAATTTGTTACATACAGGCAGATTGCTACAACATAATGCTAGCGCAGCAAGCGTTCTTTGGACGCAAGTGCATCATGAATAAGCTTGATGAATCGCATCACTGTCTAAAGGTGAATAACCAGCGAAGCTTGCAATCCACCCATCACGGAATGACAGCCGCAACAGAAAGCAAGGACGCGCACGCATTCATTCGTGATCAGTGGCCACTACTTGGCTTCATCGGTGCGTTGCTCCTCGGGCGACCGCAGTACATGCGGTCCCCCCATTGTGACGAGAGCAGTGAGGAACACAGGCCGCTTGTCCTTGCGCGGATGCACCGCGTAGACAACGCATAACAAGATCAAATGGAAACAAGCAAAAAAGGCGCTCATGGCGTCTGCAGGCAGCTCACCAGCGTGGCCACGAATGGGACAGACAGACAGACAGACAGACAGACAGACAATTATTCAAATGTCTAGCGATGACAAATCGGGGATTACAAAAATTATGTGATGGATCACTGTCATATGAGGAATCAGCATAACACAAAAGTGAAACCTGTCTTCGCAAATAAGGGCCAATCTGGCGAATCAAGAGGAGGCGGGCGGGTTGGATACTCCGGAAATCTGAATCTCTTGTATGTACACATCAACGGCACCTCTCTACTGCCCAGGGGTCCTCGGCAGTTGCACGCAAGCGAAAGCTCTCGAACTACCCCCATTTCTCCGGAGACACTGCAATGAACACACTAGCGCCCTGCGCAAACTTGCCATAAACCGAGAGCGTTCGCAAACGGTGAAACCTTGCAAGCGAAACCGAAGTGGTTGTCAGCGGATCGTTTTGTGAACACACACTTCGCTGTGCGAAAGGCGCACCATTTGCTTGTCGGCGGCCGTCTTCGCGTTTCCGGAGTAAAGCGCGTAGCAACGCAACTACCTGTCATGTGCGTCACAAAAGATAAATTATGCAGCGGCCGTGGCTGAAGCAACGCGCCGGCAGGACGCCGAAGACTGCGCGGCAATAGAGGCGTAGAGCTACTGAAACGCTAACTGCCGGCGCACATATTACCACGACAAATTATGACTTCGTTCCACCATTCCTCGGTGGTTGTACCGCTGAGAACCTAGAGTGCAGTGAAAGGCAGGCTATGTTCATTTAACAACAATTCTATTTGCTAAATACATTTTTAACCGGATATCAATTACATGCCAATTCGAAAGCGGTGTGGTAAAGATAGAAAACCCGTTTTTTTTTCTGCTTACTAGAAGTATGTCGGTGGTGTGGCTATGAACTGTAGTACTGAATGCCGAATGATGCATGCTGATTTCATAGCAAAGGCAGATACATATGCTGTGACTTTGTTCTGCATGGTATGCCTGGCGTATTATCAACGTATACGCATTTAATGAGGTTTCAAAGCGGCTCCATATGTTTGAAGACATGCCCAGCTTAATCGATTGTGACAGATGCACGGTGTTAATGAGTTATTTCAATTGTGTGTGCGATCCCAATGATCGCACACAAGCTACTTCTAATGGCCAGCGAGACGGGAGTGGCGAACTTTTATCCTCTGTTCCAGACAATGTAGGACTCATTGACGTTGGCGCATCGGGTCTAGTAGCTGCGTATACACGACTTCTAGGGGGCTCATGCGGTCGCCTTGATCGAATTTACGTGTCCTCATCCCTCCTGTCCCGTGACCTGCCTTGCACTACTGAACCAGTTTCGTTCTCTGACCACTGTATTGTTATTGTAAACATTAGCACAAACAACCGAGCCAATTCTCAGCAACAATGGGCATTTCTGAAGATGAACACAGATTTCCTAAGTGATTGGGAAAACGTTAATCGCAATACAGCAGCAATCGAGGTTTCTTTTTCCATATGCTTACATATATTCGCAGCTTGGGAGCTCTTTAAGGAAGACATTCGTGCAATAGCAATATAGATTGGACCTGTTAATTTGTATTACAGGAAGCATGAGGAAGAACACTCTTAAAAGCCTCCGCAATCTTTATGAGCTGAAATACGAAATTCCAGGCACGTACATCAATGATATTGAAAACGTTAAGCATCTACTTCAAGAGTGTGATGCTCTCCGCTATAGAGGAGCTCGTATTCTATAGAGAAACTGGAGGACTTGTAGCTCTGAGCAACCGACACGCCACGCTTTAATTGGCGAAAGGCGCCATGCAATGAGACGAGAAATTCCGAACTCTAAAGGTGCCCTGGTAACAGAAAGCTATTATGGAGCTTTGTTTAACGCTACTCCTGCTGGCCACCATGCTGAAATAAAAGCAAGTCTAGTTCCTTTTTTTAGCTCATTGAATGATGAGGAACGTGCTGCCACTAGCAGTCCCATTACGTCACAAGAGATTAAGCAGACTATAGATCAACTACCTCTCTCGAAAACTCCTGGTCATGATGGCATTTCAGCTGAATTCTACAACACTTTCAAAGCAACTCTCTGCATGATTTTACTGGATGTATTTAAAATAAGCTACGACGCGGAGACGCTCCCATGGTCTTTTTAAAAGAGACACTGTTTTAATTCTGAAGAGTTCTGAAAAGGAAAATCTTGGTGCTGTTGGGGGATATAGACCAATAGCTCTCTTCACTGTTGACTACGAAATCTTTGGCAAAGTATTAGCAAACAGGTTACAATTTGCCACGTACATCCTCATTGGTTCTCATCAGACGCGTAGAATCAGAGGTCACTCTATTGAAAACAATGTCCATATCACTCGTACAATTCTTCAGTTTTGCTACGGCTGTCAAGAGCATCTTGCGATGCTTCAGGTAGTCTTGCAAAGGCCTTTGATCGTGCCAGCCATTCATTTTTGTTTTCTCTTCTGAAGCATGTCAATGTTGGCTCTGTGATGTTTAAGGATGTTCGACCTTATTATAATAATAGCTGAGCCAGTCTGATTATTAATGGCCAACTCTCGAAACCTCTTTCAATTTTCTCTTCTGTAAAGCAGGGCTGTCCAATGCCCGCCTCCTCTTCGCCCTCTACCTGGAACCAATGTGTTTGGGCATAGCTCGACCAAGTTGTATGTGTGATTTTAGGATATTAGATAATGAAGTCAAAGTATTGGCGTATGCCGACGATTTGGCATTCTTTTTCACCGATAAACGAAGAGTTGAAAACGTGCTATCAGCAATAGAAAAATGTGGCACTGTATCAGGTGCTCGGATAAACTCGTCTAAAAGATCAGGTTTGTGGTTCGGCTCATGGGACAGTATGCCAAACGAATTCGCAGGAATAAATTCCACTTAAATACCTTGGCGTGCCGCTGCATGCGTATAAATTTAGTGCGCATTACTGGAAAGAGTTCGTTCTCAAGCTTGGCTGCCAAGCACAGACAATTGTTCCACATCAATTGTCAATCTAGGGGAGAGCCTAAGTTTGCAATACATTATTAGCAACCAGCTTTACTACGTGTTGCAACTTATCCATTGTGCTAGGTATTATATACAGCGCTTTCATCGGACTTGCACGACATCTGTATGGTCTTCTACTTTTGAACCTATGAGACGCCACAATACATTTGTTCAAACCAGTAAGTGAGGGAGGGTTGGGTTTAGTACACCTCTATTCATGGCAAACACTTGCAGGCTTCTTCTTTTTCCGTGAGAGTTCCCATCCCATAATTCAATCATTCTTGCAGGTCACTATGATTTAGGGTTTACTGAATCTGGTTGTCTCTTCAAATTTCTTAGCACCGCCATAATTGTGGGGATTCATGCAGGAAGCTTACAATGCAGTTCGCTTCCTTAAAACCCGATTTTGCTTTAAGTATTTGTACAGTGTATCACGCGAGACACTAATAATGATTTAATATCCATGCTCTTTCCTCTTCCTTTTCACCGTTCACTTTACTCGGTTCTGCCGAGCGACGATATACTGAAACGCGTCTGTAAAATGTATATTCCTGCCAGTTCAAAAACATTCCTTTAAAAACTTCATTCAACACATGGCCCCCGAGATTTTAGAGCTGCTGGCAAACGTCAAAAAGCCAAAACACCTCGAACATCTCGGGGGCCATGTTCTGATTTGTTTTTCGCAAATTGGGTGCGGTAGCGCTGCAAGCATTTGCCTTCAGCACAAATTCTTGATCTCTTTAACATTATTTCTTAAATTACGACTCCATTTTTGTGTCGACATGTAGGAAGTGAAGCAGATATTCGTCACAAGTAAAAATAAAGAAATTCAAGCCGGAAATATTATAATAAAAAATGAAAACTGCATCTTCCGCTAAGCTTCGAACCCAGGTCTTTCGAGCGGAAAGCAGGCATTCTACCACCGCACTACCGTGTTCTTTTTTTTACACATGGTATTTACTACAGTGCGCTAAGAAATTCGCAAATTGCATAAAGCACTCTTGCAGTAACCTAGCGACAGGAATCGCACAAACACTCCAAATGACTTTGTCAGCCGAAAATACAAATTCACTGACGGAATGCACACATGTGTTTCAGGGAGAGCTCAAGGTGTGTTGCAGAGCATGGCAGGTAGGGATGAGCACTTCACCATGGTGTCGTACCATTCAGGCCTGACGTCATGTTCATCGTAGATGTCCTTTGGATGCATGGTCATTTGAGCGAAATTGGTTATTGATGTAGTGACTGCTTCTGCGTTACGGTCTTGCATGCGCGTCTTCCACAAGCTTTGCATTCTCATAAGAAACAGCATATCAAATGGCATTTCATCCAGGGATGTTGGCATAAGGTAACGTGTAGTATGCAAATTAAAGGAGAAAGCTTTCTTTAGAGTTCGCTGAAGGATATCCCAGAACAGAATAGCGTCCTTGCAGTTAATAAAGGAGTGTTTTATTGTATCTGGTACGTCACAAAGACTGCAGTCAACTGACTGCACTACCGTATTCTGCAGACTAACGAACGCAGCACCACAAGCAGATTGATATTCTTTTTGCTTCAGTTTCGAGCTATCGATGATGCGGCCGTATACCGAGCACTCGCCAATTTTAGGGCACGCTAGTACAGGGTTGTAACAACCCCTCGCCATATTAAATCACATGAGCTCTGGGACTCAGCTGCGCTGGCGTTCATCAATAGGTTGCGGCGTACGTCTTGGTTTCGAACGAAGCGCGAACACCAGAAACGCACTGCGTCTCGAAAGAACAACAGGCACGAAACAGACACGTAGCCGTTCGTTGTGACTCAAATGTTGTGGGACCCTTACGATTCTCCGTAAGAGATTAACACGATTGCGATGCGTGGCCCGTTTCTCATCGCGCTCTTACCTCGCCAACTGCGTCGCGTAGCCATGTAATTGTCATGACACCACACTTGTTATTGTACGTCTTTACTCGTGCAGTTCAGATTGTGAATGACAGCAATGTAATGGCCAAAGTAATAATTGGGGATGCGCCATTAAATCTCGCCGATGAAGAAGGCACCGCAGTTCAGGAAAGCAACAACAACAACGACAAGAGTTCGCCTAGCGCTTGTACACAGCACAGCATCCAACACGATCGTGTAGACACCGCTGAAAGAACATCTAAACACTCACGAGCACAGGCGCAAGCACACGCGACCACGCCCTTAAGCCCAAGTGCGAGCGTCCTACTGCGTGCTCCATGCATGCGGGGCGGCGAAACGCGGCGCCGTTAGTGTCCCTGTAAATGCTCCCAACTAGGCGCCATTAGGTTGCCTCGAAACGCGCTACTCTGTGCAGGGCGGTGACAACCATTAGCCGCTGCAACGCCATTTTACATCACAGCGAGCGGTTGCGCGTCTGTTTCGTGCCCGTTCTTCGTTCGAGAAGCAGTGCGCGTGTGTTTGATCAATATTATTTGCCCTGGTGTTTTCGTCATTCCGCTATGTAATCACGCGTAGTAAAGGGTAATTAACCGCCACGCCTGTAGGGACAGCACACTAACTCTTGCGCAGCTTTGGCCGCCGCTTCGTAGTATACGCGTTATACTAGTGGTATTACACGTGGCTTTTATGAGGCGATTGCTACAACAGCTGTCTTCATAGAGGAAGGAACGTCAGCGTAACAGGCGTGTTGGCGGGCCTATGAACGAAGACATTACTAAGCTGATCACCGAAGCAGCGATCGAAGTACGGGGCAAAGCACAGAGACAAGATGCGAATACGCTCTCCGTATCTACTAAAAATTTAATCAAACAACGCCAACAAATGAGAATAACTAACTCAAGAGACAAGTTAGAATTCACCGAACTGTCTAAGCTCATCAATAAAAGTAGAGGCAGGGATATGCGTAAATACAACGCGGAAGAAATAGAAGTCACCGTCAGAAAAGAAGTCAGCATCAAAACAACTAAAAGGATGCTTTGTGCGGGAAAGAACATAACGAATGCAGTGAAAGATAGGCAGGGCAACATCGTTACTAACTCCACCGATATAGCCAAGGTGGCCGAGGATTTCTATTCCGAACTATAGAGCTCAATACGAGTCTCCCCACCATGAGTGTATTAAATGTCGAGCAGGACGCGTCACTGCGGACGAGGTTAGGAAAGCAATTCAGGGAATGTCCCGCGGAAAAGCGGCTGGCGAAAACGGCATAACCTCCGACTTGATCAAGATGGCGGAGACTTCATAACTGGAAAGCTCGCGACACTATATACACAATGCCTCAAAACTTCAAATGTGCCAGTCAGCTGCAAAAACGCAAACATTTATTATTACGTAAGAAGGAAGATGTAAAAGACTTGAGGAACTACAGGTTGATCAGTCTACTCTCAGCACTGTACTAAATATTCACAAAGGCTATCTCAAACAGAATAAAGGCCACACTTGAATTTAATCAACCAAGTGGACGAGCAGGGTTCAGAAAAGGATACTCCACCATAGACCACCTTCATGCGATGAATCGAGTAATGGAGAAATCTGCTGAATAAAACAAAGCACTCCATATGGCTTTCATAGACTACGGAAAGGCCCCCGACTCGGTAGAGATACCAGCAGTTCTGGAGGCATTACGCCGTCAAGGAATATGTGATACTACGTAAACGCCATAGCCAACATCTACCAAGATTCTACAGCCACACTACTCCTCTTTAAGGAAAGCAGGAAAATCCCAATACAGAAAGGTGTCAGAGAAGGAGACACAATTTCTCCAATGCTATTTACTGCATGTTTGGAAGATATACTCAAAAGATTAGGCTGGGACGAGACAGGACTCAGGATTAACGGCGAGTATCTGAGCAACTTACGATTTGCAGACGACACAGTACTCTTTATTAATGATGGCGACGAACTGCAAAAGATGATTGAAGACTTATGCCTAGAAAGCGCTAAGGTAGGATTAATAATGAGCATGCAGAAAACAAAGATAATGCTGAGTGGCACGGCGAAGGAAAGTGTCTTGACTGATTTGTGGGGATTAACGTCCCAAAACCAGCTCTGATAATGAGAGACGCCGTAGTGGAGGTCTCCGGATATTCCGACCACCTGGGGTTCTTTAACGTACACTGACATCGCCCAGCACACGGACCTCAACATTTCGCCTCGATCGAAATGCAGCCGCCGCGGCCGGGATTCGATCCCTCGACCTTCAGATCAGCAGCCGAGCGCCATAACCACTAGACCACCATAGCGGGGCAAGAAACGTGTCTTCACGATTGAAAACCAGACATTAGAAGTCGAAGAAGAATACGTATATCTAGGACAGCGACTGACAGGAGAACCCGCCCATATAAAAGAAATGCACCGTAGAATAAACAAGGGATGGTGCGTACGGGCTTCATTCCCAACTCATGAACGGAAACCTACCCCAATTACTCAAGCGGAAACTATATAAGTACTGCATCTTGCCAGTACTGACATACGGGGCCGGAACTTGGAGAATTACGAAGAAGCCGGAGAGAACGTTGATAACCGCACAGCGGGCGATGGAACGAAAATTGATAGGCGGCCCACTAAGAGGTAGGAAGACAGCCGAGTGGGTCAGAGAACAGACGGGGCTCGCCGACATTATGAACAATATTAAGAAGAAGAAAATGTATACGGCAGGCCACGTGATGAGAAGGCTAGATAACCGGTAGACGGTTAGAACGACGGAATGGATACCAAGAAAGGGTAAGCTCAGCCGTGGGCGGCGGAGAGTAAGACGGGGGACGAAATTAAGAAATTCGCGGCCGTCAAATGGAATCAGCTCGCGCAGGACAGGCAAGGATGGCGTGGATTGGGAGAGGCTTTCGTCCTGCAGTGGACATAAGATAGGCTGGTGATGCTGATGACGTAATGACCTGAAGTAGATGCGATTGGTGTGTGTCTGCGATGGGGATGGGGAGGGAGGCCGCTTAGAAAGGCTGACTTGCACCTGGAAATATCGAGTAAGGCGAGACATACCAAGAGTGCATCTTATCGCTCGCAACAGTCACCCTAACGCTGTGTATCCCCCCCCCCCCCCGCACACCGTTACGTTTGTGGAGTCAATTTTTTGCGTGATATTCGCGACCGAAATGACCTTGCCTGCCGAAACTGCTATTGTCGTCAACACGACTGTATTCGAGCGGCCCATCGAATCCATCTAATCGAATCCGTCTCATTGTAACTCCTTTACATTTTCCTTTCGTTTATTGTTGTTTTTTTTCCTAACTTGCATTGCACGTAGCGGACTGGTCCAAAAACAGGTGGCACAGGGACGAGTGCTCGTCCATGTGTCTCCCATTCTTCGTCCTTGTGCTGTTTGCGCGCGAAGGGCTTTCTTTAATGGATTTGTTGCAGTAGCCTGAGTCACGGTTTTGTTTCGTTTATTGCTTCTGATTCTGTATGACAACGTCATGTAATATTTCATCCCGAGTTCTTTCAGGAAGTAAAATTAGTAAATAAATGAACGAATCAAAGGATTCCCGTACTGCGACTGCACAAGTCAATCGGTCGGTTCCGATTTCACTCGAAATATGTTATTACTTGACGCTTTCTTCCTAGCAGAAATGGTGGCGTCAAAATCTATGAAAATTAAGGTTTGGTCGTCTTTGTCCTACTTTCTGACATGGGCACTAGTCTACGTGGAATAATTTCTAGGATTTTACGTGCCAAGGTCATGATATGATTTTGCGGCAGGGCCTAGTGCAGGACATCCAGAAAATTTTCACCACCAGAGGTTCATTGACGTGCACATATAACACGCGGTACGTGGGCCTTTGCCCCTTTCGCCTCCATTGAAAAGGCCACCTTTTCCGAACAATGTCTTTTGATGCCACCCGTACTTTCAGAGTGGCTGGTGTTACTGAGTCTCTTCATCGACGGAGGAGATGAGGCGTGCAACAATCATAAAGAAGACTGTATGGATACCGAGCGATTGCCCGTTTCAAAGGTCGAGGTACAGCAGAGGTCACATCTGAGTGTCTTTTACCGTGGACGTTCGCTGACAAATGAGTGGAAACGCAGGTGGCGTCTTTGTATAGTTTTCTTCCGAGAGCGATGCGATGAGAGCCTGGGATACAGTGCGGCAATTTGAAACTTCCGCATTGCGAGTATTACAACCGAATGATAAATGTGAAGACTAGGCACGCTTTCCCGTCGGCGTGTGTCCCCGCAGTTATAAAACTGCCATCCTATCAGCAATTGACTTTTATAAGCTGCATGTGAAGCATCCCGTCGGTGAGCTTATATGTGAGGGGGTTAGCGTCTGTCTTCCCCGAGCCGCGCCGCCTCTTGTGCGGGAACTACGGGATCAGGACGCGTAGTAAGATGAACCACGGCGGCGACTTCAAATTCACTACGCGTATTAGACATCTAAGTGCGTTAGTATTATTGTTTCGGATATTTTCGCCTTATAACGCGTCTTCATAACCGCAATCACAAAACCTTTCTTATCCCATTCATGGTGCCGAGGGATGGATAGCCGCTATGCATCGACAGGCAGATTACTTTTCAAGTTTCACCACCGCTTTCTGGCCTGCCACTTTGTGTCCTGTCTGTTGTTCCATGTGAAACGCCCACGAAAATCCTCAAGTATTTTCATCACAATAAATGTTTTCTTACTTTTGATGCGTTTTACTGCTGTATCTCACTGTGTGTTAACAGGGATTCTTCTTTCTTTCTTCCTTCCTTCACCATTAATACAGGAGGATGTGCCGGAGAGACAAAACTGTAAGGGGGACCTCCTGCTAGTAATCTAACAACTTCAGTATGTTGTAAATTATGGCAACAGAGCAGTTACATAACATGAATAAGCAAGTAGTAAGTCAGAACATATAATAAGAAATAGAAGTAGTTAAATAAAGCAACAAAAGAAGGGGAGCCTTTAGAATACATGAAAAGTACTTTTTAAGCAAGGATTACAGAAATGTTTATAAAATCAAAAACCAAGATTGCATTTAACACGATGTAAGAACATTTGAGTTTTCTTAGCGAGTATGCAGTAGATTGTTGCAGATCATTGAAGAATACATGTTTGCAAATATGAGATGGGTAACAGAAAACTAAAATTTCTAGAAAGGAAGAGTAAAAAGGGCAAAAAGAAGTAACAGTTCAACACAATTGCAAGACCATGAATATGAGTGATATCTGACGGAATATAAAATTAAAATAAACAGAAATATAGTGGTTGGCATTATGCAATCAGGACAATGAATGTGTTGCCACCTGCGTCGTTAGGATTTTCTTACGTCTTTTTGGTTTTTTATTTTTTTGCGACAGGCCTGAATATCGAGTGGTAGTGCATTCCAGTACTTATTTGCGGTGAAATAGGTAGTAAATTTTCTGTAACTGGTACTTATTCGGGGGACAAAAGTGTTGTTTAATGTAAGTCTCGCTTTCTTGTTGTTAATAAGGGCAGATGCATGAAATATATCTAGAATGATTTCATGATTGAGCGTGCGATATACCGGTAAGATCAATTGAAGCTGAACCATGTAACGTAATGGTAGTAGGCTTGATTTAGCAAGGAAAAATTTGTGATCCGCAAGGCCTGATTCTGTAAACGCTGATGGTGTTACATGCCTGGAATATGTGTTTACCCAGAGAGAGCTGCAGTATAGTAGGTCAGAATGTATGAACGTATAATAGAGGGAAGTTCTTAGGTGCTGTGGAAAAAACCAGTGTTAGAATAAGCATTCCAACATCAAAAGCAACCTTTTTCGAGACCATCTGACCGTGCAGGTAGAATTTAAGGTGCCGGACAGGTTTTATACCAAGGAAGATGACTTCGCGTGCAGGTGAAAGAACATGGTTTTGTAGAATGAGCGGTGGCGCAGCCGCGATGCGACGTTTATGCGTGTAAAGAAACATGAAGTGGGTTTTAGGTGCATGAATATGAAGATTATTTCTCGTGCACCAAACAGATAAGTTACTCGTGTCAGAGTTAAGACGGTTTCTTATAGTATTCGAGCATTTGCTATGGGGCAAATATAGTGGTGTCGTGAGCATATAGTGTGGATGAAGTGCTGGTTAGGCAGTTTGGAAGATTGTTTATGTACAAAAGGAATAACACTAGGCCTAAAAGCGAGCCTTGTGGGCACACCCCTTGTGATGGACTTAATGCGCGATAATGCGCCTTCAAAATCTACAATCTGCGTTATGTTAGGTCAATAGGTGCTCATGAGCGAAAGAGTATAATGTTCCTATACGAACATTGTACCTTCCTCCAGAAATGAGCCCCCTCCCACCTTTACTTCATCTGTAAGTCTACTGTGTTACAATCATAGCTGCGATTCTCGCGAAACCTTATTTTAAGTACCCAAAGCTGAACATTAAGAATGCTTTTAATGCAATTATAATGAACCGCTATATGACCTTGAAATACGCCTTAGTGGAGGGATAAGGAAAGTTCGATCACCTAGGATTCTTGAACGCCCGGACATCGCTCAGTACAATTGCCAGTACCCAGGACTCAAGCATTTCGCCTCCTCCAAAAATGTGGCCGCTGTGGTGGGGATTAGATCCCGGACAATCGGATCAGCAGTCAAGTTCCATGCCCACTATACCGGCGCAGCGACTCTTCTACATCAAACAGTGCAAGGGTATTACAGTAGCTCATGTTTCGAAGTTCAACAGGAGGATTTTCTTACCAGATTTTACTGTGTATACGAACAGTTTGTACGGTATAAACATGCATGTTGCAATACGTGCATTTGTGCACAATAGAAGCTATAACTGCTTTTTGTGTATCAACGCGCACATTGCTCAATAGAAGGTATACCTTCTCTAGTGAAGTAGGTTTATCATGACAAGCGCATTTACATACGCGTAGCATTCCAATGAATTTCATTGACGGCGAGGATTTCCTTAATTTGTTTGCTTCTGTATGCTATGATTTCCGCTTCTAAACGCTCCTAAGCGACACCATGTTCTGCAAATAATCCCCGTTTCTATGCAGAGCGAAGCGCAACTTGGGCCGCTTTTTTTTTTCTTTTTGAGACTTCCTGCTGCGTGGGCTTCGATATCAGGTACGCGAAATCATTGATTCCATTACGGAGGAAACTTCAGCACGCTTGCCATTGCCATTACACACCATTAATGGATAGCTCAAGTTCTGTTTGGCAAGGAATGATCAGCCTTTTAGAATACGGCTGCGTTATCGCCAGTCGCTAAAATTTACTGCCACCCAGACACGTCTCTGGGCAATGAAATATAACACGCTGCCTGCTGCACGAGCCTTGGCAATGTGGTGATAATATTACTGCGCGTCCCTGTGAGCGTAAACCCTTGTGGTTAAAGGCCTACCTGCGAGCAATGTTGCCACAAGAATTTCAAGAAGCGATGTATTATGAGCAGCAGTTATGATAATGGTTGTCGCGTATATTCTGAGCAAGCTAATCTGCTAAACATGTTTCCAATAAGAGCATAAAAAGTTTTAATGAATGATATCAGTAGATTAGCGTCCAGGATGTTTCACTTAACTTTCGCCAAGATTTCAAAACATCCAGGTGCCTTTCACTTGATGCAATCAAGGATTCAATCAAGGAGGTGTAATCGCCATAGTATTGTCTACCGTCGTCTTGCCAATCTCAGGCTATTTTTTTTAAAATGCGCTGAAGTAACTATTATTTTTTCCCAAATGTTACCTTTTCCTTTAGGTGCAATATTTTCAATGGAAATGGAGGTGGAAAATGAGGGCCCGCGTAATGCCCTTTCATAACTATGCACTTTTGTAATAATTACACACTTTCATAGTTATTCCAGAAAATGTTTAGAGTTCTTCTGGGCTTGTAAGAAAATTCACGACATCTGTAAAACCACCACGTCACTAGGCGCTTTCGCACCGGGACATTATCGCTCCGAAGCACGCTACGAAAGGATGATCAATTAGGCACGTGGGTAGACAGCACATTATGGTCTCACTAGTACTCCTGGCCTGTTAATTCCTGCCGTCTGCACGTATCCTCGATCGTTGCGTCGTTCCATGATTTAGAACGCTAATATCATTGTACAAAAAGAGGACCCGAGGCCGTGGCTCCACAACACGTCTTTAACTCTTCTAGGGCTAGCTCTGATCTCACCTCCTCTTCCTTTAGCGCGCTTCCCCCGAGCTCATTCGCCACATCTTTATTTTCCTCCGGCGGGGGCGAAACAACGGCGCTGGCAGTATGTGTCGTGCTGCTGATCGCGGAAGAAGGTTTGTTTCGCCGCTTCTAAAATGGGCAGCATCTGCATCGGGCGATTCACGATGGGGTCGGTTGCAAGGCATAATGTGCCGCACAACCTCAGTCACTCTAAGTCACTCTGCAGTGCATCGACGAAATATGTGTCTGTGCTGCCAAAACTTCGGAGAATCCAATCCGTGATTGAGCTTGGTCACAACTGAGTGGACTCTCACCGGTAAAAGTTGCCTGTTCCCATCTGTGCCGCTCCCATGACCTCACTCGGCGCATCCCACCATGATGCGACAAGTAGACGTTAGGACACAGGAAAGGTTTGGCAGCGTCGGCAAGGATTACCGAGCGATGACAACGGTTGCCCTTCGTCAGACGAATCAGAGGGTGTCGTCCACACTCAGCTCAAATGTGACTGTTGCGAAAGAAGCGTAGACTTGGCTGTTCTGTCATCCTTTGAGGTCGCAGTGGCTGTCGGCAGAGCTGAGCCATGAACAGCTGGCCGAACAGTAGAAATCGGCGCAGCAGTAAGTGCAGGGGCATGGGAGGTATCGCAAAGAAATGGTAAGTGGAGGCCTTCGCACTTGGTCCACGTGAGGCCACGGGTCACTCGTCATGTCTGGGCGACAGGGTTACACACTCCGCATCGGATGTTGCATCATCGTTTGCGCAGGCTCGTTCGCTTCTGAGCGGCAGTAATGTTGGCCCTGCATTCTGCGGTGACATTAGAAGTGCCTGTTGCACAAGTTGTCCAAAGAGCCTGGCTTTGTGAGTTCTGTCGTCTCCGTATTAGACACCGATCGAATGATAAACGCTGTTGTAATACACGAACTGATATCGTCACGTGTTCTGGTAGAGTGTTAGGTTCTGTGGTCGAGTGAGTCTTCTTGCTTGTCAGAGTGTTTGTGGATCGTGGTACTGTAGTTATCGCAGAATTCTTGACACTGACAAAAATCACCGGAATACGTGGAAACCGGAGGCCTCGGTAGAGCGGCGGATCGATCGCGTGACGCACTCACCTGGTCTTGCGACGCAGCAGTATGCCGCCCAATGGTACCTTCACTGGTTCCTGCCTGGCGACGAGAAAGTCCCCTCATAAAAGGATCAAGGAGGGGAGAAGACTCTTGGCGCTCAGAACGGGCAACCTCAGCACAAGCAATTGCGTACAAGGACCACTCATTATAGTCGGCAGCACGCTCGAGTTTGTCGTCAAGTGCATCATCTCCATTAACGACGATATCCATATCCACCTGGCGGAGTTCAGCTTCCTTTATTCTGAAAAAGCTGGCGTGCTCACTGACTTCACGCGCCTCGGCGCTGCGTTTCTATAGCAGTTCTGTCAGTGGTGCAATATTTAGTGATAGGCTGGCCCTGACAGTTCGACGCACTTTCTGAAGACGCTCTGGCGACGTCACAATTCACGAACGGACCTTTCCCGTGTTTGACGGCACCAAACAACGTAGAAAAAGAGGACCCACGGCCGTGGCTCTGGAGCACGTCTTTCACTATTGTCGGACTAGTTCCAACCTCCCACTTCCTCGTCCTCTAGCGCGCTTCTCCCATACTCATGGCCCACATCTCTATTTTTAACAGTCATGTCGCGAGAGCATAGTCGCGTGGCACTTTTCGCAAATCGCGCGCGCTTTACTAGAGGCCTGTAAAAATGAAAACCATGTCACTTATAATTATGCAAGTACATTATTATGACCCAAATTGACATCCTCGACTGTTTGCGCATTGAAGATTCTGAGTTTAAAACAGCAGTTTAAATGTTGGTTCATCAGTTGCTCTAAATTAAGTACCTTAGCGCATAACAAAAATAGCCTGAGGTCGTTTACACGAGAACAAACAGTTATGATGCGGTGTATTCTCGTAATGGGCAAGTGGATAGTTTTAAAGCTTCGCGCAACTTTAGTGAACCCCCCGCCATGGTGGTCACGTGGCTACGGTACTCAGCCGCTGATCCGAGGGTCGCGGGATCGAATCCTGTCTGCGGCGGCTGCATTTCGATGGCGGCCCGTGTTGAGCCGTGATGGAGGCCCGTGTGCTGTGCGATGTCAGTACATGTTAAAGAACCCCAGGTGGTCGAAATTTCTGGAGCCCTTAACTACGGCGTCTCTCATAATCGATGGTGATTTTCAGGCGTAAAATCCCAGAAATCAAACAAGTTTAGTAAACTACCCTGTAAATATCGAGGCCCCCTACCCCACTCCATGCTTCTCCTAATTCTGATGAAGAGATTGTCTGAACGCAGCTTGGAGTAAACCTGTGGGAGCAATGGTGGTCTGGGAGTCATTACATATGTGAAGAGCTATTGCCATAGGAGATCTCAGAAGTATCGTTGGTATTTAATGATGCAGTTTGTAACTTGCATGAGTGTGCTTCCTAACTGCACAGTCATATTATTGTCAGATGGCCATAATCTGTGACACCAGAAGGCAGTATTATTTTCTCTGCACCTTACATGGTCGATCGAGAACCTCGGATGCATCGTCTTCCTCTAAACTGTACCTAATGGAGTGTTCAAATCAAAGGCGACCAGAATTTTTTCAAATTAAAACTGCTAACAACAAAAGGAGGTCATAGGACGCCCGGAATGGCCCAAAGTTCTCAAGGTACTTCATTCTAACAATCAGGCAGTTGAGCAGTAAAGAACGTCGCGTAAATATTGTCTGCACGGAAATCAAACGCAGGACTTCAAGGTGCGAGAGGAGCACATTTCCTCAAAGCCACGGCAGCTCGCCCCGTTTGATGCTGAAATGAGAGGAGTCCAGCGAGAAGGGACGCAGTCCAGCGCTCTCAGACCTTACGTTGGCGTCAGCACATGCGTCAATGAGGACTGTACACCTGGCTCGTGCGCACGTTACCGTGAAATATCGCACCCTTACATTGTTTCCAATGCACACAAGTCACGGCAGCGCTCTCGCGTTCTACCATATAGTAACGCTTAAGTTTCCTCCGACATTTAATAAGTGTCTTTATCCTCGTTTCCTTTTCGAATTATAATTGTCTCAACCATCCCTTGCTTCGTTTATTGAAGAATCAGGGAGAGCGGGAGAGGAAGAGGGCAACAGCTTCGGACTGGATGCCGGTTGTGTTATCATCAAGTGAAACTCACTCGAACGATAGCTTGCGTTTCCTCTCCGTACAAGTCCAGGGGCTATATACTATTTATTTTGCCTAGCTTGCTGGCTATATTCTAATAAGCTCCACTTTTTAATTTCTAATCCTTGGTTGCGCATAACATGCAGCTTGTTCGATGAATTGCAGAAATTACTACAGTAGCTGTCTCTCTGGCATTCAGTAATTGTCCCTTCAGGACTAGATATAATTTTACTAAAGTATCGGCCTACCGTCTGACAAGGATGATGTTGGCTAGACAATGCACTTGAGCCCACCCAGCCTTGTAATGAAGCGGCCTGCAGGGCCAGAAAAAAAAACCATTGCAATCGGTTCCCGCTGGAGATCACTGACGCGTTTCGTTAAAGGCGTCATGAAAAGAATAGCATCTACTCTGTGGTTATATCGAATGCTTCAACAAACATTCCCCATGGTGATTTTAAAATATTTCGGCGCTATATTCAGTCTACATTTATTAACGCAATTTTGAAATCAGCTTTCCTGAGCTCCCGAAACGACCGTGCCACACCACAGGTCGGCATACGCACTCTTCAGTAATGTCACCTTAACAATGCTTAAAAACGTAAACCTATCGCCAGTTTTCGTTTGCTATAAAATAACGGGTTTATATGAAAGCTAGAAAGTGGGGAAATACTCGGACTCCGTGTGATGCCGCCGTACGGCAGCATGGTTCAGTTTTCCATGGCCTCGGAGAGACCTCCATTGCCCAACTGACCAATGTCGCTGCTTTTAAGGTTGCTGTTGAAAGCATTGTATACTCTTAGCAGCTTCATTTGGTAATTTTGTGTTCTCTTCATTTTGTATATATTCTACCCACTCCCTTCTCAAACGCCTTCAGGCCCCGAAGGTACTGAAATAAATCAATCAATCAATCATTCTCGGAGGGTGCGACGGCGACTAACATGACGTTAGCTGCAGAGCAGAGGTGAGCGCGCACTGGTGAAATCTACAGCGCGCTTTTATCGCTGTAAGTTAACGCAGACAGTGCAGTGAGACAACGTTTATTGTAGTTTGCAGGACCAGGATCCCGACTACACAATGTGTAAAAAATTTCAGATGACGTTTAACGGCCCCTTTAATAACAAGTATAAACGCCTACGTGAGCTCGCAACAGCTGTAGTGCGATTATTCTCCTCATGTACATGTGTGACTGCGGGTTTCCGGGAATTTTCTCGTATGATTTTCACAACCATTTCGTGCGACTGTTGTAGAACCGCAATGCGCTCGTAGTTGGTTCCATTTTCTGAGAAGCGCGGCTAGTGTACATGAGCTTAGGAATACAGCCAGTGCTGGTGTCTTTTCAAATAGTATGATATTTTGGCTGCCGGAAACAGCTTGCGGAGTACTACTGCAGTGGTCCATTCGCCACGGAGCACTTTTTCCGAAATACATGGTCAATTTCTTCTTCTATTTTTTTTTAGTTCACATAAGACGAGGATACTCCGCCTTTCGCAGCAAGGCTGTGGTGAAAATCCAGCAGGACATCATGCTGCATATGTTCAGTAGCGTGCGAACTACACAAATGTCGGAGCTACACCCAGCTCCTAACATTTGAAGTACTACAAACGAGAAGTGCTGCGCACACAAATAGCTATCGCATGAAGAAAGTATCGCGCGTGTATTATGTTTTCATTATGAGCACATATCGTAGACCCATAGCAAGTTCATCTTAGCTTAACGATGCTCGCTGTAAATAATTTGTTGGCGTATAATGGCGCGAAGTATGGGGACGTAGTTTCTCCCGTCTATATTTTTTCTTTACTTCTTGGATACCTGGCGGCCCAACAAATTGAGTACAACGAAGCGAGCAATGTGACACGAAATGAAAGGTTTAACAACGAGGGAGAAAAAGAGCGCGCTGTGGATCAGGGAATAAACTGGTTGGATGACATCATAGTATAAATTAAGAATTTGGCTTGCGAAAGGTATGTAATGGGAACAAAGTACAACAGTTGGGCAATACGCCTAGGAAAGTACATCCCTAGAGAAGCCAAGTGTGGCAGGGAGCGACAGATAGTATAGGTGGGCGGGCGAGGAGATCAAGTGTATGGGGACAACGTTGCCGCACTTAGCTGAAAACCGGAATAAGTGATTGTCTATGGGAATGTTTTTAAACTTTCAGGTTTGAAAGATTCACGCTGCATTGGCCGTAAATACAGGCTGAGGAAGATGATGATGGAGACATTTTAGATTTGTTTGTGAGGGAAGAAAATCTTTCTATTCTGCGAGTGTGCACCAATCTGACACAGAGCGGACGAAGCGCTTTCTTGGAATTTTTGTAGCGGTGAAAAATAATTTCGCAAGGGATTCTGAAACATTTGCAGCTCTATGATTAATACGAAATCACCTTCGTACTTCTCCGAGCATAGTACAATACGAATATATAGCTCAAATGCTGACTCGAATGGTACTGCGTGACTCCTTTTTTTCAGTGCCATAGAAATGGACTGAACAGCCGTTGTGGGCCAATACAGGCGTAAACCCTGCTGGCAGTTGTCGATGCAAGTGTATGTGTGGTTACTAGACATACCAAGGTGAGGGTTTCAATCCCTCGGTAAGGATATGCCAGTGAACGAGAGTAACCTCTTTTTGCAATGCCGATCATGTCAACAAACGCAAACAACTGTTCTTCAAGACTTGTTTGAATACGTATTACACATCATTGCTTGATACGGACAATTTGGAACGCGAAAAGACACGGACAAGGAACAGACTCGCAGCACAGGCAGTCAGATGTCTTTTTTGTGTCTTTTTCTTGTCTCCACCTTTTAACGCTCCAAGTCGTCCGTATCAAATATGAACAAACTAGCCCAAAAACACATACTCTTAACATCAGTGCTCCCGAGTTCAGACCGGTGCTGGAGATGGGGTCACAAAAGGAAGAAATGCCGCTGCTTCTTGCTTCCTGTTTCATCATCATCATCATCATCAGCCTATTTAGGTCCACTGCAGGACGAAGGCCTCTCCCATCGATTTCCACTCCACCCTCTCCTGAGCGAGTTGGTTCCACTTTACGCCCGCAAACTTTTTAATTTCATCGCTCCATCTAACCCTTTGCCTGCCTCTGTTGCGTTTTCCCTCTCTTGGTATCCATTCCGTCGCTCTTACTGTCCATCTGTTATCTGTTCTCCTCATGACATGTCCTGCCCAGGTCCACTTCTTTCTTTTAATGGATATAATAATATCGGCTACTCCTGTCTGTTCTCTCATCCATTCCGCTCGTTTTTTATCTCTTAGCGTTACCCCTATCCTTTTTCTTTCCATTGCACGTTGCGCGCTCCTTAGTTTCATCTCTAGTCTTTTAGTTATCCTTCACGTTTCTGCACCGTACGTTAGTACTGGGAGGATACAGTGATTGAATACTTTGCGCTTTAGTGAGAGCGGTAAGTTCCCAGTCATGATTTCGTAATTCCTTCCGAATGCGCTCCAGCCCATCCTTATTCTACGGAGAATTTCTTTTTCGTGGTTGGGAGTTCCTGTTATTAACTGTCCCAGGTATACATATTCGTTTACACATTGTAAGGGTTCATTGTCGATTGTAAATTCCTGTTCCTTAGCTAGGCTATTGAGCATAACTTTGGTCTTTTGCCTATTCATTTTTAACCCAATTTTAATACTTTCCCTGTTTAGGTCATTAATCATGTTTTGTAGTTCGTCTCCACCATTGCTAAAGAGTACAATGTCGTCTGCAAATCTTAAATTGTTGAGATATTCTCCATCTATTCGAATGCACTTTTCTTCCCAGTCTAGACGTTTAAAGATTTCCTCTAAACATGCAGTGAATAGCATCGGGGATATCGTATCTCCCTGTCTCACACCTCTCTCGATCGGGATTTCTCTGCTTTTCTCATGTAGGAGTAGTGTGGCTGTGCAATCTTTGTATATGTTGTTTATGATTTTCACGTATACGCCAGGTACCCCTTGTCGTCGTAGAGCTTCTATAACTGCTTGTATTTCTATGGAGTCAAATGCTTTCTCGTAGTCGATAAACGCCATATAAAGAGGTTTGTTATATTCGGCGTACTTCTCAATTACTAGGTTGATAGCGTGGCTGTGGCCCATTGTTGAGTAACCTTTCCTAAAACCAGCTTGTTCTCTCGGTTGGTTAAAGTCGAGGGTTTCTCTTATCCTTGTAGAAATTACTTTTGTAAATAGCTTGTATATTACTGGGAGTAGGCTAATTGGTCTGTAATTCTTTAACTCCTTTATGTCACCTTTCTTGTGGATAAGGATTATATTAGCATTTTTCCAACTGCGCGGTATACTACATGTCTTGACACATTTCGTGAAGAGCGATGCAAGTTTTTCAAGTACAACATCTCCTCCGTCTTTGATCAAGTCGGCTGTTATACCATCTTCACCGGCCGCTTTACCGCGGGCCATGCCTTTAGCAGCTTTTTTGACTTCGTCAGTGGTTATACATGGAATTTCAGTATCTTCCTCTGATTCTATTTCTTTTAAGGTTGTATGGTCTGTCTGAGAGCTGTACAGTTCCGAGTAGAAATCTCCTGCTACCTTTACTATTTCGTTGAAATTATTGATAACGTTACCTTGTTTATCTTTTAGCGCATGCATTTTATTTTGTCCTAAGTGCAGTTTCTTTTTGACCGATTTAATGCTGCTGCCTTTTTCTACTGCTTTCTCTATTTCTCTCGTGTTAAAGTTTCTTATATCTCTTTGCCTGGCTTTACTGATCAACTTTGATAGTTCTGCGAATTCAATCTTATCTTTGGGCGAAGTTACTTTCATTTGTTGACGTTTTTTTATTAAGTCCTTGGTAGATTGGGACAGCTTATTTGTTGTTTGCTTTGCTGTTTTGCCCCCGAGTTCTATCGCTGTTTCAAGGATTGTTTTCGTTAGAGTTTTGTTTATTTAGAGTCGAATGCGAGCAATAATGCACGTGTGAGCTATGACAGGACTACAACCGCGCCGGGCCCAACGCGCCGACGATAATTTCGGTGAGCAGTTAAACAAACCTCTCCTCATAACAGACAGTAGGATCGGTCAGTTACTAACGCAGCTGCATGTTCTCACAATATTGCGCAAAAAAAAAAAACCGGTGCGGCGCTGGATATAACAACCGACGGACTCCGATAGCAGCAACTCATAAGAAACGAAGAAAATTACATAGATAGATAGATAGATAGATAGATAGATAGATAGATAGATAGATAGATAGATAGATAGATAGATAGATAGATAGATAGATAGATGACAAAATAACATCACAAGCACAATGAGGATTATGCATTACGCCTTGATTCCTCCTTGCCGTAAGACTCAAGCCGTACACTACTAACCTTCACTCAAATCTTTAGCTGGTCGATGTAAATTGGATGACGCATTAACAGTTTGAACCCACTTCCTATAAGAATGAACGCGACACTCTGCCTTCACCACCACAATAGATAGTTTGCGTATCTCTGATGGGGTGTATGCTTGCGTGTTTGCTAGTTTATAGATATGTATGTATGTATCTGTGTGCCTGTTACCTCCCTGATGCCTGTCTATTTCCATTTCGTCTCCACACATCCATTCCGGCATACTAAATGGTAGATCTCATTACTCATTGCACATCATGCAACCGCGATTGGTTACAACCAGCAATTTGTTTGTTGTTCTTTTTTTCCTTCACATTCACGTACGTAGTAAAAACGATTTCTGTATGCCGGAGAACATGGAAGGTTTTCAAAAATTTCTTTTACCCCAACTTTGACTACGCTCGCCAAAGGCGCAGAACTCTGCACGCGAAAACAGGTCTGCTTAGCTACAACCGACAAGTTAAAACGATTCGCTAAAACACGATTTTCCACGCGCGTCAGTCTACCTGTCAGAGCAGTTTTAAGAGCCATGACGTTCTGGATGTCGCGATCAGCAAAACTAGAAGATCGCGGACATTTTGAGATCAAATACTGTACGCAATATTAATTCGGATAGAAATTATCGCCCATGAAAGGCCTTGAAAGAATGTACGTTTAACGATGCGGAGGCGCCGAAACCGGGGCCGCCACGGGTCACAGGTTCGACGCCCCCCCCCCCCCCTTTTTTTTGCGGTTTGTTATTATACTACTCGAAATCACGTCGGCAGGGGGCCTGGCGACGGTTGGGTACCTGAAATGCTTACAGTCGTTCAACTGCCGTTTACGACTCACTCCTACACCAGAACAGGAATTGGCCTCCCTGGTGAAGTACTTGGCCACCACCTCCCACACGATGTCTACAATTAAACCTTCGCCCTCAGTGTCCAGCAGCTGCAGAACATCTGTCCATGGCGGCGGTCAGCTCTGGGAAGCAGCAGAGGGCAGTAACAATCACTGGACCCGGACAGGCCGCCACTGGAAACTAAACATTGGAACGTTCAATGCAAGATCCCTCTCCAGCGAAGCTAGATTAGCGGAACTACTCGAGGAACTAGAAGGAGTTAGTTGGGACGTCATTGGCCTTAGCGAAGTTAGGAGACCAGGTGAAGCTTACATAGTCTTAAACAATGGACATGTCCTCTGCTATAGAGGATTACCCCAAAGAGAGAATATGGAGTCGGGTTCCTAATTCACAAAGATATAGCGGGTAATGTGGATGAATTCTACAGCATTAACGAAAGGGTAGCATGCGTCGTAGTAAAGCTAAATAAGCGGTATAAACTTAAGATAATCCACGGATATGCGCCAACAACGAGCTACGACGACGAACAAGGGGAGCAGTTCTACGAGGATATCGAATTAGCAATAACGAAAGTACGCACGCAATACACTGTAGTCATGGGGGATTTCAACGCTAAAGTAGGGACAAAACAAAGTGGAGAGCAGGCGATTGGCAACTACGGAGTCGGCTGTAGAAATGACCGTGGGGATATGCTCGTGCAATTTGCCGAAAGAAACCGACTCCGAATAATGAACACGTTTTTCAAGAAACACAAGAATAGGAAGTGGACGTGGAAAAGCCCTAACGGGAAAACAAAGAATGAAATCGACTTTATAATGTGCGAACAACCAGGTATAATTCAAGACACAGAAGTAGTGGGGAAGATAAAATGCAGCGATCACAGATTAGTAAGAGCAAAGATTGTACTCAACCTAAAGAAAACAAGAACTAAATTATTCACTAGAAAAAAATGTAATCTAGAGGTAATCAGATCGAAGAACGAAGAATTTAAAGTCGCCCTAAGCAACAAGTTCGAGGCCTTAGGCGAAAAAGGTGACGATGTAGAAGAAATAAACAAAACGCTTCCTGTTTGCCATGAGTTAACATTTGCCAGGAACAGTTCACTCTCTTCATGAAAATATCGCAATGCTTTATTTCGAGCGGATTTCAAACCCCTGCATCTGGAACCACATCCAAATAAGCATGATAAAGGACATCTCAAACGTAACCATTAACAATGTATGAAGTTTCAGACCTCAAGCGTAGCGCGCCCCCCCGTAAAATATCGAAGGAAAATGTGTAAGGAATGCGTTATGCCCTTCTGTAAGAGAGCGATTGCATTTACCCATGAAAATGCGACCAATTCCCGTCGGGAGAAACGTCCTTGCGCATAGAGTAAGTCCATTATAAGGTCTCCAGTTGGTGAAATTCAACTGGCGTGCACCACTACCGCGTGCCGTATAACCGCAGAACCGCAGCATGGTTCAGACGCAGGGAACAACTATATATATATATATATATATATATATATATATATATATATATATATATATATATATATATATATATATATATATTATACCATGAAAATAAATCTGGACCTTGTTCCAGCGGTGTGGCAACATTGCCATCGCCATAGCTTCACGGCCACTGAAATGATGTTTCTTTCCTCTTCTTTTTAAAACTTCCCCATCACCGTGGTCTAGTGGCTAGGGAACTCGGCTCCTGATCCGAAAGTCGCGGGATTGAATCCTGGCCGAGGCGGCTGCATTTCGTTGGTGGCTAAATGTTGAAGGTTGTGTACTGTGCGATGGAAAACCCCAGGTGTTCAAAACTACCGGAGCCCACGACACCCCGCCTATCAGACGCGTTTCTTACTTCTCAGTGCATTACTTTCATTATTTTCTATCGCATTCCTCAGCGCCCATGTTACTTTTGCGACTGGGGCGTAACATGCAACTCAAACATAACATACAACTCAGTGAGAGCGCCTGTTCCAAGCCACCGCTCTTCATAGCAGAGCAACATCAGTTCATTCCCCAATGGGTATTTATCAAGTTAAATTTTTAGCTGGTTAACGCGACGGAGAATATGTGACCATCCGTTGACATGGACGCTTTAACAAGCACAAATTAAAAATCGACAGCGTCAACTGCTTAATGTCTCCATCACTACAGTTCTTGAGTGCAAGCATAGCTGAAGCGCTAATACCACGTGGTCCGACAGCACATGAAGGTTCAGCAGCTGGCCCTGGTTAGACACAGCTTGGTGGTAGAGATTCTAAAGGAAAAGGAAAAAGGCGCCAATTTCTGTCTCCCATACTGGGGACACGGTTAAGCGCTTTAGGGGAAGCGGATAGGGGACATAAAGGTATAGGAGAAGAAAGAAAAGGGAAGTAAGAGAGAGCGTTAGACAGCAGCAGAAGAAAGAAGCACGTCCCGCCGCTCGCGAAGGCAGCCGGTGGTTAGACAGCGACCGCACCAAAGCAATGGCGTTTCCGCCAACGGCGAGTGTTGCTACTCGCTCGGCACGGCACTGGGCAGCGCGCTCGTAAGCGCAAGGATCACGCCGCGCCAGGGGTTTTCAGCCGGAAGTGCTTCGGCAACGGGCCTCAGGGTGACGAGGATGTGCTCGATAAGGGCATCTCGAGGATCCGCTGAGGGCGCGGTCGGTGGAGCAGCAGGCGGCGCCGTAGCTGCTGGGCTTGCTGCCTTGGTGATGCGACGGCGCTGCGCAGGTACCGGGCGGCGGCTGCCGTGGTCGTCGCGGTGTTGCTCGGTTGGGCTGGCCTTTAAAGCAGCAGCATAAGAGCTCACCTCGCGGGTATCTTCTCGTACGGCCGCTTTGACCGCCGCCTCGAGAGCGGCGTAGGCGATGAGACGAGCAGGGTTGTCACGCGCCTTTGCTCCTGCCACCTGGGGCAAGCAGTATTATCGGCGGCGTGGCTCCCGCTGCATTTGATGCACCGCGGCTTGCACTGCTCGCTGGCCTGATGTCGACGGCCACAGCGGACGCATTCGCGGGCTCGCTGGCATGCCTCGGCAACGTGGTCGGGGCGCCCGCATTGCCGGCAATGTAATGGGCGCGGCCTTACGTGTCGGACTCACAGCCGCAGTTCACGAAGCTTAACGAACTCGGGAGGAGCCGAAATTCCAAATCGCACCTTCACGGCGCGACCCTCCCCTGTTGCCGAGAGCACGGGTGCGGCCGAGTCCATCTCGTCGAGCAGCTCCCCGATGGTGATGTCACCCCGTAGACGCAGCCGATGCCCGAGCGACGATCGGTTGGTTCCCCGGCGGTAACGTGGATGCCGTTGAGCTCCGTGATGGTAAGGAGCTCCGCCAGGTACACCGACCATGCCGCGTCCGCCGCTACGATGATTCGACGGTGGTTGACACGCACCGCCGTCACACCCGGCCGCGCAGAGAGCGCCGCAGCAAGCGCGAGGCGAGGCAATCCCGCGAAGGAACCACCGGGAGAGGAACGGCGGTAGAGCACGGTCGCTGCCGCTGCCGAGTCGGTCGCAATGGCCGCGGCTACTAGTTCCCTCGCTCGCCGGCGTGCAGCTTTGGAGACGTCCACTTGGAAGTCGTCCTCAGCAGGCAAGAGGAGAGGGCTCGGGCGCGGACGGACTGCCGGAGTGCTGGTAGCTCTCGTGGGTGGCGGGGCCTCAGCTGCTTCGGGCGCGGAGACGCGGGGCTGTGTTCGCGGCTGCCCCTTCCTCTTTTTCCTTGCCCTCCGGGCTTTCACGTCGACGAAATACACTGCCGCCTTTGGGGGGCCGGCCGCGACGTCGACGGGGCTGGCTCTAGTTGTAGACGGGTGCGCTACGCGTGTGGTGGCTGCAGGCAACGGTGGAACGGTAGCGTTGCTCATGGCTTGCTTCCGTGGGCCGTCGTCGTCGCTCGCTTCGTGGGGACGCTTCCTTGTTTTGGTGCACTCCATCTTCTCTTCATCCGGGGACGCGGGAAGAGGTACGGTAGCGGCCACCACTCCTACGCCTACGGCCACCATTCCAACACCGCATGCCACACCGTCCGACATCACACACAGCCACAAGCCTGATCCCCGTCTATTCGATGGCATTAGCATTCTGGGCGTACAAGACTGGCTGGACGATTACGAGAGAGTAAATTCCGCCAATCGGTGTGGTGAGTGTCTAAAGCCCCGCAATGTTTCGTTCCATCTGTCGGTATGGCGTTTATACTACCCCAACTTTAATAGGGAATCTTTGAAAATATTTTTGCTGAACAGGTGGTTTCTCATAAGCATGTCGAGAAACGCACAGTAGCAGCAAAAACAGCGTATGCACTGCAAAATTATCGGCAAAAGCAAATCTTAAAAGTGTACCATTTCGATATCTTTATTTATTTATTTTCATTTTGCAGAGAGCATCTTAGGGCGTACTGACACAAGTGGAAACATCTGAACACACCGCCCAGAGACCATCTGCTCACCCCTTTACACTTGCATTACAATAGCAAGGACCTCGAATATTGGATTGATGGGTGCTGATATAGGCATGCCAACAAGCTCAACGTCCAGTGCCTGTACCAGTCAATGCTTATCTGCGCAGAACTAGTGGTATTTTAGGGCTTTGAAGGGTTTCACTTCACTGCCTCTCGCTGAGGCATATTACCGATGCATTCATAGCGGCAGTTGGCAAAAGAAATTGATACTCCCCGTCCTTCCGAAGAAATAATAAAATAACTGGCTTTCCTGCAACTGGCATTAAACAATCTTAGAAAAAAAATTAGTAAATACATGGGTCTATTAGATTCGAGTCCATTTTACTACCCTTGCGAATACCCTTTACTAGCCAGCAGCTAGTCAGCTCGTAAATTCAGCGGTCACTAACCAGGAAGGCCCTCCTAATGCTTTTATCTACTGAGTAAGCCACGTCTATGTTGCAAGGTTGTTGGTCGATGGCTCCACCCGAGTAATAAAGTGATAGATTTATTTCTAGGGTTTTACGTTCCAAAACAGGATATTATTGAGAGATGCGGTAGTGGACGGCTGCTATGGAAGCTTCGACAAACTGGGGTGGTTAAATATGCATTGGCGTCGCACATTACACGGTCCTCAACATTTCGCATCCATCAAAATGCAGCAGCCGCTACCGGGATTCGATCCCACGACCCCCGGATCTGTAGCCGAGTTCCACAGCCACGACACCACCATGATGGGGCGAGTAACAATACAGATGCTTGCAGTCAATAATTTGTTGGTTACACTTCATTAAGAGCTTTGCGATATATTATTACACGCATGTATGCAAAGAGCAGAGCATAATAATCTGGGTCCAAAACACGAATAACTTCTCAAAGTTCTTGGGTACCCGCCGGTACAACGTGCGCTATCCCAAACTAGTGCCATTTATAGCTTGGAAGTTGCTGTTAAGCTGAATGTTGCGTAGAAGCTTCGATGTACCGTTCATGCGTGTGTCTGCGTGCCTATGTGTAAATGTCGTTTTTTGATGTTTCAGTGTATGTTGTTGCGCGAACATGTAAAAATATCGTGCATCTGCCATTGTAGTTGGATATAGCAGTTAGCGAGCGTTAATTTGCATAAGGGGATAGCGGCATGCTGGTATCTTGTTTTTTTGTATGTGTTTCTTTTCGCTTGTGCAATAGAAGTACATGTAAGCGTCTAGCTCAATAGCCGTGGTTTACTATATTTAGAAACCGTACAAACAAGGTAGTAACTACGAACGTTTACAAACATATACTTAGCATTCACAACGAAATTTTATTACTAAAGGCGTGAGTTTCTTCCATCCGGTAGCTTCACAGGTTCTAAGCTTCATTACTTATCATTTTACTACCTGCATTTACTAACAGGTTAGTGGCTTCCCTTACGGAAATATCATATATGGGCCAGATATGTTTTATATGTGGCCAGATATGGACATATAAGCGCTCATATCAGGCTATATACTGTCATATAAGGTTCAATATAAGGTGATATACAGCCAGATAAAAACGTATATGGCGTCTTATATGCCATATAAGGCAGCTATATACTGTCATATATGGCTTTATATTGCGCCTTATATGACATATACGGTAGCAGGATACTTCCATATACGGCGTCCGTGGCCCGTATATGGCGTTATATACTCGATATAAAGAGTATGCATCAAAAGTCACATAATACAAGTTAACAGTCATATACATAGGTGTATTATATTATTTATGTGTCGACATCCAATATATATTGTTACGGGGAAGAAAGACTCTGGTTAATATATATTTACACGCCTTGTACAATGGGCAGAACGCAGGCATACAAGATGGAGCCTCGTCCGCGCGAACATCAGCGAACGTCGTCTTCCTCGGTGCTGTCTACATAGTCCTCTATCGCAGCGCTTCGTAGCATGACCCCCGGCGGCGAAGGCGCCGTCACGGTGCCTGGCAGGTTCGGGTGAAAGCGCTTCAGGCGCACGACGTGCACGATATCAGAAGTAGGTGGCGCTGAGATGTCGTCAAGAGGTTGGATCTCGTAGGTCACATCAGTCACTTTTCGTAGGGCACGGTAGGGGCCTGAATATGGCGACAGCAACTTCTCCCAAAGGCCAACTCGCCGTGATGGTTTCCAAAGTAGGACCATGTCACCAGGGCTGAAGTGGGCATCGCGGTGGCGAGCGTCGTATGCGCGTCGTTGCTTTTCCTGCGAAGTCTCAAGACGACGACGAGCAATCTCACGCGCCTCTGCAGCTTTAGAGATGGCATCACGGGCGTATTCTGACATCGCGTCGGGAACGGTTGGGAAGAGCGTGTCAAAAGGGACGATGGGGTCTCGGCCGTACAAAAGAAAAAAATGGAGAGAAACCAGGAGAATCATGGCGGGACGTATTGTAGGCGAATGTGACGTAAATCCGGCTGCGTAAATCCGTCTTGAGTCTGGGAGAACCCGCACCTCCACCAAAATGTTACGGGGAAGAAAGACTCTGGTTAATATATATTTACACGCCTTGTACAATGGGCAGAACGCAGGCATACAAGATGGAGCCTCGACCGCGCGAACATCAGCGAACGTCGTCTTCCTCGGTGCTGTCTACATCGTCCTCTATCGCAGCGCTTCGTAGCAATATATATATATATAATATATATATATATATATATATATATATATATGAAATTTTCTCGCGTCATGGTGACTGATAATATATCACGCGAAGCGAAACAATGAATACCCTGTATTGTTATTTACATACACACAGATAATCGATGGAACCACATATTTCGTCCCATCCAGCAATTAGTAATTACAAAAGAAATGAATGCCAAAAGTAAACACTAAGGGTAAATGGTAAAAGAGGGTAAGGGAGGGTTCGCGGTGGGTTCTGCTTTCTCATGGCATCGTAATTTCATTAAATACGCGATTTACCTACAGCGCGAGCTAATTATTATCTGCATTGAAACGATGTATCAAGCTGAACTATTATTGTTTCGTCGACATTGCAGTTGCAAAAGCCAAAAGCAATTGTATATACGTGCGCATTATAGCGGTGCATTAATGCAAAACTTGTGCCAGCTGTACCACAATAAGCGCCTAGATTGCATGTTCACTGTAAGTTATAGCTAAATGAATGATTGTTGGAATGTGTCAGCAACGTTCTTTACTTTTATTTTTATTTTCTTTACCTCGTCTTGTCCGAGTGCGGGGCGCGAAAGAGGGCTATCGCTTCTACTCTTTCTACAGCTGACCCACCATTGCTCAAAAGAATGCCACAGACGAGCCAAAAAATAACTGACAAAAAAGAGCCCCCCTCTGTCCACCCCCCACCCCCACCCCCCCCCATCCCGCCCTCCGTATCTTTTCTTCCGCAAAGAGCCACGCTTTTTTTTCTCGGAACAGTGCGCAGGATCTCTGGAGACGGCCCCTCGCTTTTTCCACGTGCACGTGGAACAGATTTCATGCATCAGGTGAAGCGCTGCCAAAGCTAGCTCTCGTGTTTACGCTGTGTACTTTCCCGTCCAAAAAGTAGTCCATTGCTTGTGGTAAGCAAAAAAATACACATGTCTCCCTGGCAGCCTTAAATCATAACACATTTCTCATCATTTTGACAAAACGCGCTCGTATTTTCGGGGAAACAATCGAAATATGCGAGTTTCTGCATTGCGTTTGCCGTTTCCTCTCGGAACGATACACCTCTCTCTTTCTTTTTCTTACGGACTACATTTGCGTAGCCGTCACAACTGGAGCCATTTTCTCCACGAAGGTTTTGTTCTGTGTGGGCTGCATGGCTGTGCTTTCCGAAAAAGGTGGTGCTGTGGTACTGAGTGCAGTGAGTGGCATGTTTCGATCGTGTCGCAAATAAGTGGACAACCTTCGATGTTCTAAAATGACCTGCGTCGGGAGTGACGGAAGAGCACATTCCTAACGAAGTGGGGCCACAAGTGAAGTTTGGTGGCAGTACAAAGGGTTCTTTCACGCCAGGCTGATTGCTACAAGGTAAGCTTTGATGCTTGTTACTAAAATTCTAATACGGTGTGTCAGTTCAGAAGCACGTGAATTGGACAATTTTATAGCTGCTAAGCACTTTGTTTTCGCCATCGGATATCGGATAAACAGCTAATGTCGAAAAGCCAGCGTGTTTCCTTTCTATATTTTAAGTTGCGCCTTAGCCATTGCTTCTGCTTCCGACCCCTTAGCGGCGTTGTAAAAAGACGCCAAATGCAGTATTTTCTTCTTGTGGCGAGATCGAAGGTCACCAAACAGATGTACCGTGCTTAGACACGCTATCATTTTCTGAGTTTTCCTTACGAATGCCTTAGACAAGTTGCTGTTGAAATTCTGTTCGTTTTACCGGTGCCCTTCCCCCGCCCTTTCACTAGTGAAATTCTCTTTATTGTAGCTTATTCGCGGAATCTGGCGCCAGTGAAGCCGTGAGGCTGGAAATGCATGCTGCTTCAGAAGCAGCTGAAAGTGCCATATTGAGCATAAAAATGGCGTGGCCGCATTTTAGATATTATCTGCATTTATTTTATTTATTTACCAAACAGAGCACTCCACACGCTATTTCGGAGAGGTTACAATACACTCAGTCGTCCCTATACATCAAAGGTCACTTGCTTTATTGCAATAATGTATAAACATGTTTGCTGGTTCAGCTATCAATGACAGTGCTTTATGTGGATACATTTGATGGCATTTCGGAGAACCGGCCTCACGTGATTAACAAGCTAATCACGTCGTTGAGAAAAACAGTGTTTTTTTTTCCTGCGTGACAGCTGTAGCCTAAATGCCATGATTTGTTTTGGCAAAACAGGCACAAGCATCTCCCATTCCCTTCGCCTCAAAGTGCAAGGAAGTAAACTGAAGTAATAATTGAGCAACTGCTTGTAAGGTGCTTTGCATATCGACCAGCACATTGCGTAGTCATGCACGGTCATGCAGGATGGTTTAACGATATGGGCGCGCTCCGGTGTTTTATGATTGTTGTTCTTGGCACCTAAGTGAATGCATGCATGTATACATATAAAATATTGTGTCATTTCGTCATCAGCTGCACATATTCTGGAGCTATTTTTCGGCCCTGATAATGTAAGCATTACTTTCATGCTCCAGTTGTGTTTTGCCATTTACAGCTCGCACAAAAGACTTCCCTACGAGGTGCCAGTTCGAGTGCAGTGGAAAACTTAATTTTAATATTATCCCTGGGCGCAAAGCTCAGCGACTTGAGAAGCAAAAAGACAAAAGACAACTCCGAAGAATGAAAAAAAAATACTTGGAAAATAAAATACACACGTGAAAGGTCTATCTTGCATTTGTGTTCTCTTTTTGTTTATATATGTATTCAGCTCTCACACATGGCCTACAATGTCAAGCAGATATGGCCATATAAGGCGCCATATATGGATATATTACAAGTTGCGCAGATATGGCCATATAAGGGCCCATATACGGATATATTAAAAATTGGGCAGACATGGCCATATAAGGCGTCATATATGGATATATAAAAAAATTGGACAAATATGGCCGTATAAGGCGCCATATATGGATATATTAAAAATTGGGCAGATATGGCCATATACGGGTCCGTATACGGATATATTCAAAATTGGGCAGATATGGCCATATAAGGGCCGTATATGCCATATATGGCCATATCTGCCCAATTTTTAATATAACCGTATATGGGTTTTTATATCAGTCCATATATGGCATTTCGTAAGGGTTTTGTGACATGTAAGCTGTTAGCGGTTGATGAATATGCCAACGTTGATTTAAGAGTGTGTGTAAGCATGAAACAGCTACCGGAGCAGCAAGCCTGAACACCGTTGCAATTTTTTTTGTCGACTAAGCACTATCGGGAGAGCACCAGACGCTGCTGGATTGATGAGGCAGAGTAGCCTCACGTATAGAAAGAGGCAGAGCGGCCTTACGTATAGAAAGAGGCAGGAAACTCAATGGCGTCCAAAAGAGTAGCGACAACGCTGTCTCAGAGCCAGAATATTAGTCTCAAGTGTACGGTGCCCTGTACCTGCATTTGCGACGTCGATGTCGGAAGCGGACGGTATTAAGCGTACTAGAAGCTGGGAGCAAATTACAAGACGAACTTGGAGGCAACATTCTTTGTAGCTTGTTCGGGCAGTCAGTATCCCATGCAATGCGACCTTGTACCATAGACGGCATATTTTTCAACTTCTGACTGGATGTGTGGGTGTTTTGAGTTTTCATCAGGAACCTGGCGAGGAAGTCTCTTTGCAGCAGTGGCACACGTTTTCATTTTGTTTGTTCTTTTTCTAATTACGGCAGGGATGGAGTTTCCATGGTTCAAGATTAACTCACATCCAACTCTTGAAGCTGAGTTAGCCGTCAATCTGTTCAGGTTCATAGTCTAGGGCTTTTGGAGGTAGCATGTAAGCAATATGTTCAAGTTTATAGTGTAACCTGGAAAAAAAGCGCAATTATGTGCGGTTCGAAACAGAGCATTGCCTATGTGTGAAATGCATGTTCTGCCCTCGTCGCTGATATCACGTTTATTTACAGATTACATGTAGAAGAGTTCTTCCCTTCTTGAGTGCCCCGATAACCGCTCTGACTCTTCGCTCAAGGCCGCACGTATACTTGTAGCTGTCCAACCAAAGCTGAAAGGATTTCATGCTTAGTATACTCCTAACCGCTGTATAAGTTGTATACGTCGCACTGAAAATAAAACATTTCTGACGTTACCATGGAGCACCACAGTCACGGCCGGTCGGTACCTTGTATTGACAGAACGAGAGCTGACTGGCCGGACTACTGTTATGCAAGAAGCCACGGAGACAGTGCAATAACCGCGTACAAAGAGCCATGGGAAAACGAGTCTCAACTTTTGTCCGCTGCGAAGATGATGGCATATAACGTGTTTATGTCGTAATTGCCTATGGTGGCCAAAAAGCACCAAGGCATTCGTTCTCAGTGAGGCAAAGGCACCGAAATGTAAGATCGACGTACTTTGTAGATCTCCTTTGTAAATTTCGTTATTGTTTGTGCCAAGAACTGCCCTACTTGAATCAAGCTACAGTGCGTTCCACGGAGGGCCAGACGGGAATTCAGTCCCGGCAGCGGCTGTCACGTATTGGATAGAGGCGAAAATGGCCGAGGTCCGTGTACACTGTGCGTTTTCAGTGCTCCTTAAAGAAACCGACGTCGCCTAATTTTTGGAGCCCTGCTCTACGGCGTGCCTTATAGTCATATTGTGTTCTTTGCAACTAAAACCCCAATAATTAAAAATTAATTATTACGAAAAAACTGGGTACAGAGGTTAGGCGCCATCACAGAGGACCGGCAGTATGCTACCGCAACACTTATCTCAGAAAACGTTTTTTTTTTCAGCATGAAGCGCCATTCAGGTCACGATTAAATGTATCCCACAGAACCATTTTGTGCACACTGGGGATTATAAATGTTGCAAGAAGAATTTACAATATATGATAATCAGCATATAGCACATAGATTAAATAACGCCTGCAACTAAAGTTAGTGAATGTAGTAACAATTCGATCTGTTACACAGGACGGCCAGAGCGCGCCGCCTAGGGAGCAGGATAAGCGTAACGTCACCTTTACTCAACATCAGCTCTGCCCCATCTCTTGTCCTTGCATGACCGTGCGGCCTTGGGCGCAGGCAGGGGAGGTCTCGCGCGCATTGGCGTCTCGTGCGCGTCTTTTACATGATTTTCAACCATCTCCTTTTCTTCGTCAGCCTAGCATTTCATACTGGAGACATTCGATCGTTCAATGACAGCTATCTAGTGCCCTAGGGTCAGTGCGAATGCAGTTTCTGTAAAAGGAACCCGCGAGCATTTCTTCTCAGCATATGGCAGCTTACACCTTTCTTTGCAAAGGCGCAGAGTTGTCTGGATAAGAAAGAGCCGCGAAACTTAAGCTTAAAGATCTCATGCCTATCACAGTAGGCTACTGGAGTAGTCTTGCCGTCTTAAGAAACAAAGAGATGTCCGGTCTTTATTATCCAAACGAAATGCGTGCAAAAACGGACACGAGAGCTCAAGAGAAAGCAACATGAACACCGACTATCAGGTGAAGGAGAGAACTGTGGCAAAAAGAAGACACAAAGGCTATTTGCGCATGTTCAAGAATGGTATCAACACCTGCCAGTCGAGCACACGTGCCGTTTTGTGTGCCTGCACGTGTACTCGTTTCACATCTAGGTTTCCTGACTTCGCGCTCTTTTTTGCCTCAGTGCTGCACTTGAGTTGATAGTCGGCGTTCGTGTAGTCTTCCCCACTAGTCTTGTGTCCATGTTTACAGGGCTTCTTTTCTACGAGGCACGCTTACCACCTCGCCCAACTTTCTGTCATTCTAATCGTATTTTTTCTCGCCCCAATGGGAAGAATGAGCTCTGCATAATTTGACTTACAGCTTGGCAATTTGCATGCACTTGATTTCATAGCGACCGTTATTCTCATTCCGGTAACCATATTATTTCACCAACTGATGAGAAACTTCTTTGGCTTGGAAGTTATGCCACTGTCGCGCAGAAGGTACGTCTACATTGTCTAGATGCGAAACAAGAAATCCCAAGTCAAATATCGCTTCAGTGTCCACTTATTGTACCCCGATCCTTCTACAGACATAAAACAATCACTCGCAGCCGGTATATTCCCGCGAAATTTCTGGCATAAACCATCACAAATACTACGTAAGATTCATATCATACACAGAGTGCTTTGCAAATGTGTCCGCGCACTGACATTTTTTAAAGGGGGCGTGAAAAGTTTCATTACGCTTTTTAGGTAAGTATGTATTAGGAATCCTGACCGTGCAATCAATAATTTGCATTGTTTTGTTGCACTGTCTCGGTTACTTTAGGAGGATAAAAACGTGGATTAGATTTCACCTTTCCCCCTCTTTGTACGCTCCCCTCAACTCTGCAGTTCACGTCACCTTAGTCGCCATTAAGCCTCCGACAGTGGCGCGTCCTCGCAGTACACGTGAAAGCAAACCGTGCTCCAGCCTTCCTCCTGAGTCGCGACACCATAGAGTTCCTAAGTATTTTGTCACTTTCTACCTTTCAACTAGATTTATTATTTTACAGCAAACACGGGTTCACTGTACTATTGCTTTTCACAATATCTTCAGCTGACTTCATGGAAACGTCACGGAATAATACCTGTGCCTGCCTGTAGCGTCGCATACTCGTTTCGGGAGCGCATGAATGCTAGGATGTCATACGGGTATTATTAAATGTACACTGAATATCCCGCTGAAATATTTCGGCATAGACATGTCGAGTGCATATTGAAAAAACGAAAAGAACAGCCGGGCATCTCCATATTCGTTTCATGACCCCTTTAATGGATCCGCTTACACCATGAAATGTTCCAAAATGTTGGTTACTACAGTATATATAGCATGAAAGTATCCCTCCAATTTGGAGGACAGCATCACACATAAACCATTTTTAAAATTATTTAGAAATCGAATGTGAACAACCGGTAAAGTGTCCGAAAGCCCAATGTGTATTCGTGTAGTTTCGAATATTCAACGGAAACTTGCACGCGTTTCCGTTAAAATGCTTGTGACTACCCACGCCGTGCGAATAACCACCAACATGACAAAGTTATCAAATATTGAGTCACCGCAAACTATTTTTTTTTTTTGACGTCGTGTCATTCGGGCTCGGCAATGCAGGGTAACTGAGGGTACAATGGACAGAGGAGAAGAAAAAAGAAAAGTAACGTTCATTGCGCATTTACGAGCCACGGAGCGAGTACGTTTTCGAGTACACATTTACTGCTCGCTGTTTCCGGAACTGCCGATGGCGTAGGCTTAACGGAAAACAGGATGTTGTCCCGAAGTGCACTAACCTATTTTGCTGTATATGGATAACGCATAGCTCCATTGAGAACGTGCTAGTCGTGATGCTTCGTCGAAAGAACAGTGCATGGCGCAGAGACATTTGAAGCTGCCATTTTTTGACAGCGCTCATAATGTTCCACGTCACAACAAAAGAAATACCTCTTCATGAAGGTTGCTTTCTCGAAAACGTTCGTAAATTTTATTCCTATCTGCTCGTTTACTGCACTTGATTGACATGTTTTGCCTGTGTTATCCTGAAGACAACATTCCGTCTTCCTTTCTTAAAAAATATTCAGTTGACGCTTGTACTGACTGACTTGTGAAGCTCGGGCTGATGGGGGTGCTCAAGAGAACCACCATCATACTGAAAACAGTGCGATTGCATTTTTCTTTCGCTTCGAGTAATGACATGTACTGAAGATGAAACAAGATATACTGAAAATTAAAATAATATGGCTGTCAGGCTGCGAATTCGAGCTGTCAACTGCCACCACACAAACCGATTAAGCCACTGTCGGTTCTTTTCATTACGTAGAGACAAAAATGCACTTACATTAAACGCCTAAAATATCTACACACTAAAGAATCTTGCCTAAACACAGACGGGTGCCTCTAGTCACGCGAATTCAGTCCCTGTACGTTCATCATACGCGTGCTCTAAAGCGGGATTTATAGCCATTAAGAAAAAGAGGAACCGCAAGGCGCGTGCACGTGTCACGGGCGCACGCTTTTATGTACATTCGGCAACCAAAAAAGGTTTAAGCACATGTCAGCCATGTGAATTCCTTACATACTCTGCCAAAGAAAGAACGGGAAGAGGAAACGTGATAAGAAAGAAAAAAAAAGAAAATATTAAGCAAAGGCAGAGAGAACGACAAAAAGAAATGTGCTAAAGAAAGAGGGTAACGAAGACACCAAGTAAGAGAACTAAAACGCACGCAGACGCCAAGTTTCCATTGCCGCTTTTTTGGTAATCATCGTCATCATGAGCCTGTCTACACCCACAGCACATGAAAGGCCTCTCCCGTAAATCTCCACTTATCCCGGCCCTGTGCTAACTGCGACAAGTTTAACCCCACGCACTTCTTGATCTTATCTCCCCACCTAACTTTCAGTTGCGCCCTGCCAAGCTTGTATTCTCTAGGAACCTAGTCTGATACCATTAAGGACCAGCGTTTGTCTTGCCTTTGCATTACATGACCCGCCCACTTCCATTTCTTCTTACTTCCTGTTAGTATTTCCTTAAAACACGTTGGTTTCCTAACGCACTCCGCTCTCTTCTTGTCACTTAAGGTTACACCTAACATCTTTCGTTCCAGTACTCGCTGCGTATTCCTCAATTTAAGTTGAACCCTTTTACTAAGCCTCCAAGTTCCTTCCCCTCAGGTAGGTCGCAATAATATGCAGCTATTTTACATTTTTCTTGAGAAGCTGCCATTCCGTATCTAAGAATGCCAGCCAAATGCACTCCCCCCCCCCCCCCCCCATTCTTATCCCCATAATTATCTCAGCCTCATGGTGCGTATCAGGAGTCCCTACCTGGCCTAAATCGATACTTCGCTTACCACTTCAACGCCTCGCCACCTATATCAAACCGCTGTGCTCGCCCAAGGCTATTGAACATTACTTTAGTTTTCTGTATATTAATTTTCAGGCCCACCATTCTACATTACATGTGTAAGTCAGTAATCCTGCTTTGCAATACAGCTCCCGAGTTGCTTATCACGTAATATCATCAGCAAATCTGAGCGTATTGAGGTATTCACCATTTACCCTTACACCACCTGTTCCCAATCCACTGTTATAAGTACCTATTGTAAACATTCTGTGATTATCATGGGATACATTCTGTCCCTTTTTCTTGCGTCCGTTATTATAGGTGATTTACTGCTTTCCTTGTGGAGAACTATGGCGGCTGTGAAGCCGTTGTAGGTATCTTTTAGTATACTTAGGTAATGCTCGTCTTCACCCTGATCTGAAATGACTGCGCGACTGCTGGGGTTCCGAGGGCCTCAAATTCTTTCCCGTAATCAATGAAGGCTATATATAGCGGTTGGTTATAGTTCACACATCACTCTATCATCTATTATAGCGTGAATATGGCGCACTGTGGTATAGCCTTTACGAGACCGTGTTGTTCGTTAGGTTGACTCTAATGAAAGGAGGCGCGAGTTCCGTTAGCAATTACATTGGAAAATACCTCGTAGATGACTGAGAGTAAGCTAATAAGTCGTAAAATTTCAAGTCCTTTGTGTCACCTTTCCTATAGATCAGGTTGATCGTATTCTTCCAAGATTCCGGTGTGCTCGCATTCATTAGGCATTCCGCGTACAGGCTTGCCAGTTTTTCCAGTACAACCTGCCCACCATCCTTTTAAGAGATCTGCTGTTATCTGATCCTGACCAGGTGCCTTTCCCGCTTGCATCTCTTTTAAAGCTTTCACTACTTCTGTCATTATTGGTGGATTTTCAATCTCTTCTAAACTACGTCACCGTTCCCTATTATCCTGGTTATCGTAGCGACTGTAGATGTCTGTAAAACTTCTCGGCTATTGCAACTATCGCACCGCTATTCGTGATCGCATTGTCTTGCTTGTCTCTTCATGCATACGTCTGATTTTTGCCTATACGTAGACGTATCTTCACCGCTTTCAGGCTTCCTCCGTTCTTTATAGCATGCTCAAACCTCTCCATATTAGGCTTGCGTATGTCGGCTGTCGGACGCTTATTGATTAACTTCGAAAACTCCGCTAGTTCTATTCTGTCAGTTGCGTTAGAAACTATTATATTTTTCGTTTTCTAAATCTGTCTTTCGTCTTTGTGAATGTTTACCAATATTCTTTCTTAAAATCTGACATTCTATCTTTAATACACACTCTATGATTCGTGCAAGATTAACGCTGAGTTCATGAATTCAATTGTGTTCCCCCTCAATTAGAGCTGGATATCTGTTCTGCAGCGCGATCCTGAATTCTTCGACTTTTCGTATTACTGTTAGTTCATTTATCGGCTTCTTTGGTACAAGCTTATTGCGGTCTCTCCTCAAGTCTTGCCCAGTTCGAGATTGCACTATCCTGCGGTCACTGCACCTAACCCATCCCACCACTTCCACATCCTGCACGCGCCAGGGTCATCGCATAGTATGTTGTTGTTGTTTTGTGGGGTTTAACGTCCCAAAACCAGTTCTGATTATGAGAGACGCCGTAGTGGAGGGCTCCAGAAATTTAGACCACCTGGGGTTCTTTAACGTGCACTGACATCGCACAGCACACGGGCCTCAACATTTCGCCTCCATCGAAATGCAGCCGCCGCGGCCGGGATTCGATCCCGCGACCCTCGGAGCAGCAGCCGAGTACCTTAGCCACTAGATCACCGTCACTAGACCACCATCGCATAGTATGAGGCCTATTTTATCAAAACGCTTTCCAATAGGGCTTCTCCACGTACACTTCCGATTCTCTCTCTTTCAGAAGTTATTCATGATACGCGGATTATTCCGCTCTGAGAAGTCTACGAATAAGTCCCCTCTGTCATTCCTACGACCCGCGCAATAGTTCCTAACTGCCTTGTCTTCAGCCTGTTCCTTTTTAAAATTATTATTATTATGCATTCACCCACTTCTCTCAAACACTACCAACTTGGCAGGAGAGTCTAGCCTCTTCCGCATCCGAAGCTCAGCAGAAGTCAGTCAGCTACTCTTCGAATGTTTCAGACGGGTTCTTTCTTGTCCCGGGGCTTCCTCAGTAGGTTATACTCGGACGTGGACCCTGGCTGTCCCGACTGCAGTGAAACCTTTTGTTCTATGGTTCACATGCTCTGGCGATGTCCCGCGTTGCCTAACGACGTTGTCTCCAGCGAAGCTGAGTGGGAAGAGGCCATCACAAGCACGGTGCTCCGGAAGCAAGCCCAGGCTAACCAGAGGGCCCACAAAAGTGCGGAGCGTCATGGCGTTCTGTCCTCCACGTGGTTGCGACCAGCGGTTACAATGGGCTCCCCCTCTGGAGTCATTGCAGTAGCCCTCAGGATTCCGTAAAGTTCATTGTCTGTCTGTCTGTCTGTCTGTCTGTCTGTCTGTCTGTCTGTCTGTGCATTCAAGTTGCTCATTACTATGGTGTACTGCGTCTTTAGCCATTGCCAACTCCACATCTTCCCAGAAGCGTTCAACTAGCTGGTCGTCAGGGCTGGATGTACGTGCGTAGCCCACTACCACATCGAATTTCGACCTCTTATTAAGCTTAAACTACAAGAACGCCTACCCTCTCGTTAATGTCATTATTGCCCCATGTTGCCAGCGATGTTTTTGTTGACCAGAAATCCTACTGCTAGTTTTCTTTTGTCCACTAGACCGTGGTAACATAGGACGTTCCCATTTTTCAACACTGTAAAAACTTTTCCCGTCTTCCTAATATCAAAAAGCCGTATTAAATCCCATTTAATGCCCACTTAGTCATCAAACAGTATCTCTGAACGAGCTTCTCTAGAAACAATTCTCGCGTGAAATGGTGCGAGGATCAGATTTTAATGGCGGCCTGTTCGGATCGAGTGATCTTTAGCACCCTCCGCAGGTCACACTTCTGACCGCCGCCGCGCTCAGTTGCTTCGCAGCCTCTATACTCCGTTTCATACATCAGGTGCAACACTGTGAAAGCTACGCAAGTAGTCCGTAAGGAAAAAGAAAAGGAGAGGTGTATCGTTCCGACAAACGGACTACAAGCACCAGATACAAACTCGCATATTTAGATTTCTTTCCCGGCAATACGGGCGCGTTTTGTCAAGCTGATGGAAAATGTATTATGATAAAATACTGCCGGTGAGACATTTATTGTTTTTCGCTCACCACAAGAAACGCAATACTTTTTGGTCGCGCAAGTGCACAGCTTAAACACGAACACTAGCTTTGACAGCGTTGCACCTGATGTATGAAACGGAGTATAGAGACTGAAGAATGAGGGATAATTGGTGTGTCCATGGGATATTGTAGCCGTTGCTGCACCAGGGTGGCCAATCCTGCTCTGATGAGGAAGCCGTTACCGGTTCTGCTCACCGAGATAAGGCTACACCCCACGTCTCCTTCTCCAATTCCGTCAACACGAGGATTTTAAAAAGAAGTCCGGTATATAAATGCCGGAACTGGAATGCGAACCACGGTCCTTTTGCATGCACATGATGTGGATGCTCTAATTTTGCGCCAACGCTGCTGGTTTCTTTTCTTGCTTTTTTCCCTTTATTTCCAGACAAGTACATACATGACAACACTCTGCTGCCATCAGCTGGCGTTATCCCCTTTTCCATCGCTGCGTTTTCAGCGTGCGGCTGAGGTTACACTTTTATTTTGACAAGGGCATCCATCGTTTAAAGCAATTGATCATTACATCCAATTTTCCGAAACACTTAATATAGTGTTCTGTCATTTTTACTAAATTGAGAGTTTACTGGTCTCGTATTTAAGTCACAATTCCTTTAGCCACGTGGTTTCTCCAGATGTCGTGAAGGCCGAGGAAAAAGAACATGTCTTAAGCTATGCTGTGTTGCCATGTAGCGCATGTAACGAATTCCATGTGTCCTTAGCAGTAATTCCTTTTTAATAGTCCTCTTCAGCGTTTCCCAAAAGAAAATAGCACTTCGACCGTCTACAACATGTTCCTTACTTTCGGGTTTCATACAAGCTAGGCAATGAGTACCCCATGTTAAATAGTCCCCCTTTTCCCAGCCATGTTTTGGCAGGCAAGGTATTAGTATTGTTACGAGAAAGACGCAGAGGATGGCTACTTAGAAATGTATTTACAGGAAGCCTTTTACCAAAATGGTGGACAGTCCGCCCATCAGCCAGTCCCGTATTCGTCTTCTTCTCCATAGATGGTATGTGCCATACTCAAGGACTATGCTCGCTTCGTAGCAGTATGCAGCTTTAAAAAAAGTTCTTCACTCAGTCTTGTACCAGCATTCGCTTCATACATTTCAGCACATCGCTGCTTTAGGGATAGATTTTATTTTATGCATGAGGCATGTTGATAGCTTCAATCAATTGTCCCAAAAATACTACGCACTCATTACGCACCTGATATAAGTGTCATGGCTTTCGACGCAGTACAAGAAAGACAATTAGTAAGTATTGGCTCACTCGCCAACTCGGCCATCGCGAGTGAGCAAAAAGTGTAGCGAGTGTAGTTTTTCAAATTTTCTTATCCCCGGCATCTGTCCCGCCTTACCGGCACATATTCTCAAAGATCAACAGTGATATTTACTGCTGAAAACTGGCAGCTATCGGAGCAGATAGTTTCCAACTCTGATTCCAAGCTGCAATAAAGTGATTTCAAAAGAGAGTGATGTGCGTTGTCTTCTTTCTAGTCCTTGCGTCTTCGCACTGTAAATCCGCTCTAATACATTTCCAAAAAGCCAAAATCTCAACCGTACTAGCAGCTATGGGCGGTGAGGAACTTCCCGCAAAACCGACCACTGCATCCCCCGCCTGCCGATAGGATTGAAATATTCAAGCAAGTGATTTGCTCTAAGTAAAATATACAATTAATCGTGGACCCTTCTTCATAGCAAGCGCTCATAACATCATCGTGAAACACATTTTCACAGAATCGTCGAACCTGCAGAACGAGAATATGCATTCTGCGTACTATTACTGGCCGAGGTTTGCAGCATTTGAAATAGGCGAGCCCATGTGGCAAATGTTCCCCACACAGGCGGCAAACACTGGCCACCAGTAGCAATGTTCCGGCTAGTGAAGGGAAGTGGCGCAAAAGCTGGCGACAGCGAATGCAAATTTTTGCACCCGTGACACATTTCCTTAATTTCAACCGCGAGAATCGAATATTTCTTCCCGCCTCTCAGGTGAAAGATTTCCCTGTCAAAAAAAGTCGAACCGCTCTGTGCACTCGAGCTGTGAAGACTCGCCGCGTTCCTCGAGAGCAATCTCACGGCTAGGCGTTATGCGACAGAAAATTGAACTTCTTTTTTTCTTGTTTTTTAGCTCATCTGGAAATTTTACGCCAATCCTGAATTTGCATCATCTTGTGAAATTGAATTTTTTTTTAGTCGCATTCACATGTATATTTTGCATTCTTCTAGACACTTTAAATACCTGGGCGATCGTGTCCGCGAATTTTCCATCTTCGTTCTTCCAAAATTGCATCATTGCATGCAGTGTTTGGCGCCCATATCAGGTTACGTTATCTCACTGTACTCCTAGCGCACCCACTATTGTGCAACTTTCGTTCCCTTTCTCTCTTCACTATCTCGCATCGCCAGTATCATTTTGTAAACCTCGTTTTCTTTCGTCTCTCTTGCACAGATTTCTTTTGTGAACGCATGGTGAATGACCTCTACATAGAAATGTACCGGACACTCCACGAGCATGTGGGGGGAGGTTTCGGAGATAAGAGCGGTGTGTTGCGTGTCGTATGATACCCTTTGTCCAGCATTGTACTGACAGCGCATCTCAAACCAAAGGCAGTAATAGCAATGTATGTATTTTTCACATACGGCATTTCCTATGTAATTTCTGTGGAACGATGAAATAAAGTGTTCGCACAGACTTTGAAAAAGAAAAAGAAGAAGTGTAGTCTGTTGATCTCGGTTTGAAGTGCGGAGCTCAAATAACAAAGAAATAGTTATTGTCAGCAAGCTCGCAGGGCACCGACCACAGGTACTGAATTTTCCTGGAGTGTTTGCATCATTAAATCAATGAACCAACTCGATAGTTGTCATGGTACCGTGTATTATCTTCTCTTAGCGCTGTTCTTCGAGTTCCCCGAGTTATCTTGATTTCCAACCTCCTTGAAGGTCCGAATTGGGTATTGACATGAACCAATTTCAGTTTGTCCTCTCAGATTTCCTGAGAGGATATTCGTTGCGCTCAGTTCTCAATTCTCAGTTCCCGTTCTCGAGAATATCTATGTATTATCTCTGCCCATAAAGACGGCGTTATCCAACTGATCACGCAGCTGCAACACTTCCAGTGCCACGTGATGATGGTGAGACGTGACAGCGCTCTATTAAAGCCATTGTCTCGTTCGCGAACTCTCCGATATGAATCTGCTGTGCAACACCGCTTAAGATTCCCAGATATGCAGATTGGGAAGCCGTGCCAATTTTCAACTGTGTTCAAAGCGCGGCTACATTGCGTGTTTGCGGTTTCAGGATCCGCCTCCGGTTGAAGCTATCAAGAAAAAACACTCGTTTGAGATGTTGTCTACGGCACATATTCTCTCGCAGTGTGTGGTAGAAACTTGAGGCTGAACACGTTAAAGATGGATGAGAACATGTTTGAAGAAGCAAAAATAAACATTCTTTTGCGGGTGTTCAGGGTGCTGGGACATTGCCGTCTTCGAAAATTCTAACAAGTACTAATAAGTGTTCAGTTTATACCTGCCTTAATCCATTTCTACTATAATGACGTCATATTACACAACGACCAAGTTAAATGCTTTCCTTCAAAATAGTAACCGTTCTTTTTATCCATTTCAATGCGCGCAGTCTCCGCAAACATTACGATGACCTCCAGAATCTGCTTTGAACTGTTTCTTATACTTTTGCTGTCTCTGAAACATGGCTTAGTGATATTGATAAGAACTGGTACTGTTCCCCTTCATATAAATCAGAATATATCCCCACAGACATTCCAATAACCACGGCTTAGCTGCTGGGTATATCCCGTCCGGAATCCCGTACAATCGAAGACTCAACCTCATGTTAAATACCCAAACTGAGAATCACTTTGGTTGGAATTTGATCCTAACTTTCTCAACACTGATAGTAAAAATTTCATCTTTGGTTGCGTTTACCGTTCACCTTCTTCCTGAGCTTCTGATTTTCGTATTTCTGTCGAAAATATAATGGCAAGGTTATCCATGGAGAACAAAAATGTCGTAATTATGGACGATATGAAGTCATCCACGAGCTCTGTCAGTTATCCATCTTGTTTTCATGGTTTTGATCACGAAAGTCTTATTAATATTCCTACTCATTCAGTTCTTAGCGGTTCCAGCACTTTAATCCATCATGTATTGTCGAATCTTTTGAATCCATCCCGGGGCAGGAGTACTTGAAACTGACATTACTGACCATTTTTCCGTCATTATGCGCAGTTCATCGGCGCACTATTGTTGCCCCGATACTTACACCCAACTTGTGTTCGCTAAAAAGTTATTCTCAGAAACTGTACCTCATAATGATTGGTCTTTCGTTTTTGACCCCAACGCCCCGCCACGGTGGTCCAGTGGCTACGGTACTCGGCTGCTGATCCGAGGGTCGCGGGACCGAATCCCGGCCGCGGCGGCTGCATTTCGATGGAGGCGAAATGTTGAGGCCAGCGTACTGTGCGATGTCAGTGCACGTTAAAGAACCCCTGGTGGTCTAAATTTCGGGAGCCCTCCACTACGGCGTCTCTCATAATCACAACTGGTTTTGGGACGTTAAACCCTACAAAACAACAAGAACGCTTTTGACACCAACGATGCACAGATAGCCTTCTCGCGCTTTCTAACATAGTTGTTATCACACTATCATCCCTGCTCTGAGATACGCAAGTGCAAAAAGAGAGTGGCGTCCCCTCATACGCTACGGGTCACCGATAGTCTGTTAAAAGACATGCGCACCCGCCCCCCGAGAAAACCCTTATAAAAATCAAAAAGACAAGGATTCAATATAAACCTGCGTGCGCGGTACAAGAAATTTTGCATCTAACTTCCTGTTCAGTTAAAGAAAAACCGAAAACGATATATTATGAAGAAAAAACACCTAAATGCGGTTCTGATATAAAGGAATGATGATTCGTGGGGTTTAATGTCCCAAAACCAGCTCTGATTATGTGAGACGCCGTAGTGGAGTTCTCCGGAAATTTCGACTACCTAGGGTTCTTTAACGTGCACTGACATCGCAGAGCACACGGGCCTCAACATTTCGCCTCCATCGAAATGCAGCCACCGCGGCCGGGATTCGATCCAGCGACCTTCGGATCTGCAGCCGAGTGCCATAACCACTAGACCACCGTGGCGATATAAAGGAAAGATGGCAGATATTGAATTCATTTTTTAAATAAGAGACAGGGAACTCCTAACATAGCCAAAATATACGACTGATGGCAATACTTATTTAGAGCCACTTATGATTGCAGATGCTTTCAGCAATTCCTTCTTTCCCAATATCTCTACCCAAGCAAAAGAGAACTTATATTCCCCAAAACGCCTTGCACGATAATTTTATATGTTTCCAACCACTGCTGCTGAGGTGGTATCAGTAATTCACAATTTAGAAATAACAAGCGCTGGTCTGGACATCTTGGGCATGTTAATTGGGTTCTAAATCAATATCATTTCTTATGTCTAAAGTTATTACCCGCATGTTTAAAATGGGCACTTTTCCTCGCGACCTTAAACGTGGTAGGGTTACTCCGGTTTTTAAGAAAGGCGATCGATCATTACCTTCTAACTATAGGCCTATCTGTGTTTCACCATTCTTTATTACTTTATTTACTATTTGTTACGGAATCCACAGCGCCTTTAGGCTTTAAGGGGGGAGGGGGGGGGGAGGGGGGAGGACAATACTAACATAGCCAACCAAACGCAGGTAAATGAACAGATGTACAGCCGCAAGAAGCCAAATGCACAAGAAGAAAGACGCTTATTGTACGAAAAACGCACAAGCAAATAAACCACATGGGATCGCGAGGACTATTTAGAATAAGAATATGCAAACAGGAAGCCAGTACACCGGGGGAGATAGGGTGGCAATGTCATGAGGCAGTTTGTTCCATTCGCGAATTCTTCTGGGGAAAAACGTCATCCTGAAATAGTTCGTCCTGCATCTTATCTCCTTGACGTTGTAGGCATGGTCCAGACGGGGTAGGACCGTTCAAGTAATGATGCCGGTTAATACCAGTGTTATTATGGAATATACTGTGAAAAAATTTTAACCTATGTATTGTATACGCCGCTGCACTGGCTCCCACCCAAGCTCTTCCTTTGCCCTGGACACGCTAAAGTGGCGGGTATAATTGGCATGAACAAATCTCACGGGAAAATTTTGAGTTCTTTCAATCCTTTGAATGCCCACCTGCTGCCAAGGATCCCAAACGCAAAAGGCGTATTCAAGTGCTGGCCTAATATTGGCTTTATACAAGAGCTCTTTTGCGTCACGTGGCGAATTTCTTGCATTTCTTCTAAGAAAACCTAGAAACCAGGTGTGCTCCAGCACTGATCCTTGCGGCACACCTGATGTAACATGGACTTGATTGGACTGCATTCCATTCAAAAATTACCATCTGACGTCTGAAATTCAAGTATTATTTGGTTCATTAAATAACAGAAGAGTTTATGTTGTACCAGGACAGCTTCTGAATTAGTAACGAGTGAGATGATAAATCAAACACTTTACAGAAATCCAAGTACAAACAGTCGACAGCAAACCCATGATCGAGAACATATTGGAAAAGCGATTGATAAAATATTTAAACAAATTTAATATTCCTTCTCCTGACCAATTTGGATTTCGATCAGGGTACTCTACTGACCTAGCGCTTGTATGTCTTACTGAGCGACTAAAGAAAGCCATTGATGACGGCAAATTTCCAGGACCTTTATTTGTAGATTGTGCATTGACCACGAGATTCTTCATGTTAAACTAGATTCAGTAGGTATAAGAGGTCCTGCATCACTACTATTACGCGACTACTTACGTGACAGACATCAGGTCGTTATTGTTTGCGATCCTTATTCTAAACCAAAACTGACTTATTTAGGTGTACCACAAGATTCCATTTTGGGCCCGTTACTCCTTTTTACCTTATATTGAAGATCTGCCTAACTGCCTCACATCTTCTAAGTGTATACTATATGCCGATGACACAAGTATTAATTCTGACGAATGTCTCTCAACGGTAGTAACCAGGCTTATTACTGATCTTCATCACTTGTTAGGATGGTGCAAAATCAATAGACTTATAATTAATCCCACTTAAACTAAATTTCTTCCTTTCCCATCCCAAAATAAACCATCACTGTGCATTCCTCCTATTTCCATTGCTAACCATTTATTATCAGCAAGCGAAGAATGCACTCACATAGGTATTGACGGTATTGACTGTAACCTAACATTTCAGCGCCATACATGTCATATAAAAAAGGTTATCACATGGAATACGAATTCTCATTAGGTCATGTCCGTTCTTTTCCCGACCTGTGTTGTTCTCACTCGATTTCGCGTTTCTACACTCTCACATTAACTACTGCATAACCTCCTGGGCTAACACGTACACTACTCACCTAAGACCGCTGCAAACTATCCAGCACTAGGTGATCAGAATAATCACGTCGCGTCCACACACCCGCCAAAGCTAAAAAGTTGCTACAAGAAAGTAACATTCTTGACGTTGCCGCCCTTGTCAAATTCAACCTTGCCACTTTTCTTTTAAAACTAATTAATGACAAGATCACATTGTCGCTATTTCCTATGTCGTTTCTAATGAACACCATCCAACACGTTGCGCACTGCATACTAGCTTCATTCTGCACAAAATACGTCCTAATTATGGCAAACGGACCGTTCACTTTGCAGCCCTATCACCATGCAACACATTACCATTTGTCATAAAACTCCAGAGAGCCCATAGGTTTTGCATGAATTGAAATTTTTTTGTTATGTGGTATGGATGTGTGTCATGGGAGAAGTGCGCGCCTGTGGTGTTTGTTGCTGTGGCGAACCCGCAACGGAAAGAGCGGCCACGGAGAAGTGCCGGCTCTGCACGTGAGGTGGTGAAGAGGACGACGACAGGCGGAGAAATCCGGCCGCCAGGAGAAAAGATGAGCGTGGCACGTGGAGCGGGGCGCGAGGCGCCATGGAGTGAGAAGCGAGGCGGCGTTCAACCAGCGCGGACGTGGCACGGGAGCTCTCCACCAGGACCACGGTCGAGGCGTAGTCCCGAGTGCCTGGCGGCCGCCAAGAGTCGAAGTGTATGGCTTCGCTTGGCACCGAGCTCCCAACGCTGTCCACGGAACGCCTGACCAGCCGCCTGTGCCACCGACAGCACCGTCGGGTGTAGACCCGAGTGCTGCCCTCTTTCTCGGAGCCCCGAGCGGCGACGCAACGCTTGTCGCGACGCCGGTGCCCGACGTCCTCCTCGTCCGCGTCCCTGACCCGCACCAGTGCCGGCCACCTTTCGTCGACCAGGCACAGCGACAACCTACAGCTCGCGCCGACTCTTCTGTGACTCACTCCTCCTGAGCCCATCAGCTTTGGTGAGACTGTTGCCTATGCTGCGTGGACTCTTGCGCGTTCGCATGCTTTCTTTTTCCATGTTAGAGTGTTTTCTCCTATAGTGTCTTTTGTTGTTCTGTGTTCGTGTTCGTTCGTGTTTTTCATAAAGTCTTCACAGGAAACAGCCTCGCCGTATTCCTGAACGCGTTGCCGTCGTCAGACGCAACGTGCGTTCTTACCTAATTCACAAAGAACTCCATTACAATGGCGCCCAACGTGGGGCGGGGCTGTTTTCTGTGTGGATAAAAGTTCACAACGACTACGACATGGATGCAGACGAGCTCGTTATTCTCGGCGAGAAACTTGGTTTAACGGGAGACGCACTTTGGGCATGGCTTGAAGAAGAGAATGCGAAGGAACGCGAAGCGCTGCGCGAGGAGGCTGAACTAGCGCGTGAAGTGGCAGATCTAGAGGAGAGAAACCGTCAACTTCGCCAGCGGTTGGTAGAAGCGCAAAACGCTGCCAGGGCGCGCGCATCCGTGGTTGTCAACGGGGTCGATTTTATGGGCTCAGGGAATTGGCAGAATTCATACGAGCTCCACGAAAAGGAGACCTGCCATACGAGAATTGGGGAGAGTTCTGTTCCGTGGGGTAGATACCCTGGAGCATCTCAGAAGCAAAATGTTATTAATGAAGGGGCAGGAGCTCCTCTAGATAGCTCCAGTGAAGGAGTATTGCTTGAATTTCCCGCTAACAATGGCGAAAAGCACAAGGAGAGCTCTGAAGAGCTTATCGCCGATTCGTCAGGGGTGCCGTTGATGGCGGTAATGTGTAACAGCGCCATGGGTGAATGCCCCAGACTAAATTCTGAGGTGACCTATTCGGATTCGTCGCTCATACAAGGTGATGCGACAAGGAATGACATAAGCATGGTCGAGGACTGTACAATCCACTTCCATGAAGATCAGCTATCTTTAGAAGATAGTGATTATTGTAGTGTCTCGTGTCGAGAGCAGGAGGCGACCGATGAAGTAATCGATAAAGAATCCCAAAGGGATACAGGTGAAAGCACACCTGACATGGGTGCAAAGAATGGCTTCCGATGTGATGGCAAAGGGTTAATGCGGGGGTTGTTCAGGTCTGCGGTGACTGAAGAGTCACCTGTTCGATCATGTGAACCAGATACCATGTCTCCAGAGAGGCATGTTCTGCAGACTTGTCTCTCGCAGCAAGACGCTTGGGCGTTCGAAGTGTTCACTCATACGCTTTTGCATCGAACTCCTTGCTCGGAACGCCACCCGATTCAGTGTCAGGTTCAGGCAGAGGTTTTAGTGAGAATCAACGAACACAAGCAAGTCAAAAGCACATGTTGCTTGTACAAAAATGCTGACCTTGGAGGTGGTAGCACAGCGGTTGTACAGGAGTCTTTCAGCCGTGAAAGTACTGACAAGTCGTCTTTTTTGTTATCTGGTTCAGAAACCCTGTCTCTAGATAAGGATGTGTTAAGGACTTGTCTCATGCAGCAGGGCATCTGGGCGTCTCACGAGTTCGATCACGCGTTTCTGTGTCACACTGCACTTCTTGAACACCTTACTATTCCTTGTGATGATGTTCATCTAAGGGCCGTGCTAAGCACCAGCGCAAGCGCGGTGTTCCAATGGACCATCGTCCTCAATATTTTCTCGTCGGGTCACGAACGCGCGTCGTTGTTACATTTATGTAACAAGATCGTGAGAGGTGTTGTTCGTTTTGTGTGGGACGCTATTACCTGAGGCCGAATGAGTAACCGGTCGCTAATTTTGGTTTTTACTCCCGCATTGTTTCAAGGACTTTGTGCACGAACCTGTAGTTAGCAGTTCGTTAGTTTGGACTACATATCAGAACTATGCGTTGTGTGTGCAGTGTGCGCTGTGAACTAGGTGCCTTGTGTGCTGGACAAGTGTAGTGCATCAAAAGCGCGCACTTACCCGAAGTTTTTTTATGAAAAAAAAAACTTATCGGAAGGGGGGCTCGTGTCATGGGAGAAGTGCGCGCCTGTGGTGTTTGTTGCTGTGGCGAACCCGCAACGGAAAGAGCGGCCACGGAGAAGTGCCGGCTCTGCACGTGAGGTGGTGAAGAGGACGACGACAGGCGGAGAAATCCGGCCGCCAGGAGAAAAGATGAGCGTGGCACGTGGAGCGGGGCGCGAGGCGCCATGGAGTGAGAAGCGAGGCGGCGTTCAACCAGCGCGGACGTGGCACGGGAGCTCTCCACCAGGACCACGGTCGAGGCGTAGTCCCGAGTGCCTGGCGGCCGCCAAGAGTCGAAGTGTATGGCTTCGCTTGGCACCGAGCTCCCAACGCTGTCCACGGAACGCCTGACCAGCCGCCTGTGCCACCGACAGCACCGTCGGGTGTAGACCCGAGTGCTGCCCTCTTTCTCGGAGCCCCGAGCGGCGACGCAACGCTTGTCGCGACGCCGGTGCCCGACGTCCTCCTCGTCCGCGTCCCTGACCCGCACCAGTGCCGGCCACCTTTCGTCGACCAGGCACAGCGACAACCTACAGCTCGCGCCGACTCTTCTGTGACTCACTCCTCCTGAGCCCATCAGCTTTGGTGAGACTGTTGCCTATGCTGCGTGGACTCTTGCGCGTTCGCATGCTTTCTTTTTCCATGTTAGAGTGTTTTCTCCTATAGTGTCTTTTGTTGTTCTGTGTTCGTGTTCGTTCGTGTTTTTCATAAAGTCTTCACAGGAAACAGCCTCGCCGTATTCCTGAACGCGTTGCCGTCGTCAGACGCAACGTGCGTTCTTACCTAATTCACAAAGAACTCCATTACAATGTGACAATCGTATAGCCCGATTTCGTATTAGACCTGCTGTTCTTATGTTGCTTAAGTTGTTTTTCATTTTTTGCTTTTTTCTCTCTCCTCCACTTCCATGTTAGAGTCATAGTTTCACTGTTACTTACTGCCGATACACTCCTGTCTATTTATATCATTATTTAGTTATACCTATATCATTATTGATCGTTATTTTTTCAGTTGTACTCATGCAGCTACAGTTTTTGCCATTCTAACATTCATGTTAACCACGAACAGGAGGTCCCAAATCAGTTTTTACTATGGCACCTCCATCTGTATACCTCTACCTGTAAAAGCTTTTTCGTGAATTAATAAACATTTGATTCACTGACTGATCGATTGACCAACACGAAAAACAGCTACGTATTGTCGCTTTCACGAGGAGTTTCCCCATAGGCTCTGTTGTTCACCATTCGATCTGGCGCCCTGCCAGAGTGATTTAGTGGCTATGGTACTCAGCCACTGATCCTAAATCGTAGGGTCGAGTCCAAGCCGCGGCTGCTGCAAAATATATTGAGGCCCGTGTACGCACTATGCGATGTCAGCGCACATCAATGAACCCCAGGTGGTAAAACTATACCAGAGCCCCCCGCTACGGCGTCTCTCCTGGTCCGAGGGTCGCGGGATCGAATCCCGTCTGCGGCGGCTGCATTTCGATGGAGCCGAAGCGTTGAGGCACGTGTGCTGTGCGATGTCAGTGCACGTTAAAGACCCCCAGGTGGTTGAAATTTCCGGAGCCCTCCACTACGGCGTCTCTCATAATCAGAGATGGTTTTGGGACGTTAAACCCCACGAAACAACAACAACTAGAATGTCATTAAATTCTGTAGCGCTAGTTTGGGAGCATTCGTGATGGCTTAGCTCGCATGAGTTGTTTAACCAGGCCAGGATATGACTGAATTGGAAGGTGTAAGTAAAGCTGTCGGTAAGAGAACTGAAACTCTGAAGGTAAGCGATAACGAAAACCAACCTTTCCGGACACCTGTGATTGTAAGCAGCTCTAAGAGCGGCTCTGTCACTCATTTCTACCATGGTGCTCAGCAGGGACCTAGAGGAACAGCTCTGGACATTCTGACGGCTCGGGGAAACCACCAGGACCCAAGTGATCCTTGCCGGCGAGGGACCTGCAGCGGCAACGTCGCCAGAGTGTTATAATAATGTTTACCCCCCTGCCGGTATTATCGCAGGGTTCTTGTTATTTTGCTATTTGTTTTTTATGCTCTTCTGCGCAATTTTACAGCAGTTTCAACATGTGTAACTTTTACGTTTACAGTATTTTGCTTACATATAGAGTTCATTTATCTACGTGGTAAGTCAATTATTGATTATTTGAATTGAATCCTGCTACAACAATCGGAAGTATGCTCGACATTTATTCTGCCCTGTGCACTAACCCTGTGTCCATTTAATGCCTTGATGCTTCGTACTAGGATCTCCTATGCACATTTGTGCTGTGAAGTGCATTTTCTGCACTATTTCTCTAAGGACCCAGCAAGCCGCCTAAAACAAATATAATACAGACGGCCCCCATTTAGCGGCTCCGGCTAAATAAAGGTTGATTGGTTGGTTCCTTTATTTAAACATTCTTGATTACAATACCATTTAGCAGTTTGAATCCTCAGTCAATTGGTTATTTATATTTAAGCGCCCATTTTGCTGGCGCCTTCTATTTTCGATTTCGTCTTGACCCACTATATCTTCAAGGAGCTTGATTTGGGGTGGTAGCTACGGTGCACTAAGTATATCCGGCCTTTCATTTTCACCACATTTACATGACATGATACAAATTCTTCCACCTCCTCCCACTGTTGCGAGACATGAAAAAGAAAACTGGAACAAAGGAACGACAGTTGCCGCTGCGGCGCGACGATAACCGCAACGCCGCCACTGCACGTGACGTGCTTATCTTACAGTCGGTTCGCATAAAAGACCCATGAAAGGGTCGAACTCTCCATAGTGACCGTTACGCTGGCCACACCTAAGCAGGATGATACGAAGGCTGCCAACGTTGTGTGTCTGCGTCGTGCTCCTAGGAGCCGCGTCGGCATTGATAAGGTGAGATGTATCTTCAGAATATATGACCTATTTTACTAGAACGCTTAGCTACCAATGTACATACACCACTGAGCGAATTAAACGCGATGTTCGGGGCCTACGGCTGCCCATACGCCATCGCCCCGCGCTGGGGACAACAAGGTCACTCGTTGTGGTTTTGAAAGAAAGCGAAACAGTTTAGAAAGTGCTCGGATTTAATTTGGAACCCTCTATGATCGCCCAGCGAGTTCCCGTTACGCAAAACGCGCCGGCCATCGCGCGCTCTGAGTATCGCGTTTCAGTCACTGAGCGCTGCACGTTAAATTGAATGGCCATTAATGGAAAATTAAAGATATATCCGTAAAATCCATGTGCCTACAAAAAATTATGTTCGTTCGGATGTTTCTCCTGACCTTTTCGTGTCCTGTGGAGACCGATGTCATCTTTAAAGAATACAAATGAATGTTTCTTGCCTGAACAATATATCGTCCTTTTGGTTAGTTATATGGCATTATCTGGTGTGGACTGAAAGGTAAACTTGTTAACTGAGGTGGCGGAAATGGCACTAGCCACTAGCATTTTACGCATTTTTTGTTACCTGAGGTCGAGTTTTGGCTGACGGGGTAGACTTAAGGATAACGTTGAGAGGACTGCACCGTGCACACATATTCATTGGGACATAAGCCAAACGGAATTTCTTTCTTTCTCTTTCTCTTTCTTACTATCCTACGCCTGGCTAGTGCCTTAATATCCCATGTGATGCGCCTATGATAAATATCATTTAACCAGTTTTTAGTAAGTAATTGAGTTTCCGGAAGTTTTTAAGCACGTGCTCTCCCATTGCATCTATCTCATGCCGCTCCAAAACTCATGTTTTTATGTCGTTTTAATTTTTCGAATATGCCTTGCTGAAATATCGACCCCGCCGTTCTAACATGGAGGCTAACCGAAGATGCTGAGCAAAACACATAGTATCGCTGGTGCTACGGCTAAATTATCGTTCAAATATGACCGCTGAAAGGTATCACAGCTCAGTGATAGCCGAGATAGGAAGACAGGACAGCTTAGGTCGCGTATCTCGTAATTTACTATACTTAGGTCGCGAATCTCGTACCTTGCTAGACGACTGAGGAACCGCCCTTGCAAACAAACATTTGAAACGAAAGGAAGTAGCCGGAAAATCGCTGAAACATCTCCTGCATTTAAAAATCCTATAGGAATGCGCGTAAATGAGCTCTTCAAGTGTGAGCTTTAGTGAAAAAGGTATAATAGGGGGCTTAAAATACTTTGGAGCTGCACAAAGGCTCCGTATTGTTATCGGTACTAGCCGCTCTGGGTTATGCGCAAGATATCCTAAGCAAGCAGTTTTCTGTATTTGTCGGCATACCAAATTTCGACCCCACAACGTGGAGCAGACTCTCTTGTGCTCTGCGGCACAGCCCCACGGCTATTCATTAATCCCCTGGGGCTGTCACGTTTTGTCCATTATCAGCGTTTTCTTAATGATCTCTAACAATTTGTCTAAAACTGCTGCCACGTTAATAAAAGGCTTTTGCTCAGTAATCTCATTGGTAGCAGCAGAAAAATATTGTTCACTAAAGGCGCACTACACATCTTGCAGTTATTTCGTTGAATGATTCTCATAAAGCTAACATAATGTCATCACCGTTTTCTTACAGGGTTCCGCTGCACAAGATGAAAAGCGTTCGGCAGCAGTACCGAGAATTCGGCTGGCCATTAAACTTTACCCACGACTGGTCTACGAGTGGCGCCAACGGACCCATTCCGGAGCCGCTCAAAAATTACATCGATGTGAGTAGTAAAGTGGCACCCTTTCTGACATCAGAGTTCCGCCGGCTTTCGAAAAAGATTCATTTGAACCAAAGCACCAAGTGGCGTCGTCATAGTTTTGCTCCCCTAAGTTGTACAAATCATCCCAAAGATTAAGGTCAATATGACTCTGCCTGCAGGTTTACTTTACCACGACTATTGGTGGCATGGCCTTGCATACGGTCCACCTACTCAAAATTTAGTGTCCTGTCATATTTCTAGTACCCGCGGCGTCTGCCATGATTGCGAAAACCTCATTTTTCGCTGTTTACTCCAATTTTCCCACTATTTATGTTTTTATCGGATATTAATAATCATCGTAAAGGCAAGTGGTCACAAAGAGAGCAAGAAAAATATCGATTAAGATTACGCGGAGGCAAGAAACGTACTAGCAGAAAACACTAACAGAAATGTGTATTCGGAAAACATCGGGCACACAAAATAAAGGAAAGAGTATGGGACAATGGACAGCGATGAAATAGATATCACGATATGTAATGCCTAACTGCTAACACGGTCTCGATACATGGATATTCTGCGCCATCTGCAGTGAAAAAGGCAACTCGGTTGCACCACTATCATGCAGCGGGATAAAAGGTGTTTCGGGAAGGGGAAGTCATATTGAAAGGCACGACAACCATTCTACTTGGTCAGTGTCTAATGACTTGTATAGTAGAGCAAATAAAACTATTTTGCGCTGTATGATGAAATCAATAGATATCAGATATGATGACCAACGACAGAAACATACTTTCCGCTGCTCTGAGATTTCCTGACAGATCAGAAAATTTGTAAACTGGGCAGAAAGAGGTTTTAATATGGGAGCCGTCTATTCCGGAAGGCATTCTGACGTACCTGAAATCTTGCATCTGCCTAGGCGCGCTTCTATTCGCGTTTGTTCATGTCTTACGCAAAATTACAGCTGAGCATTCGGAGTAATATTGCTGTTTCCACAAGTATCATTTTATCTTGCTTGCAGCGGATATGGTCTCAAAAATACCAACTACCAATTCAATACAATTCAGATCTCAGTTATGATTTAATTTTTTTAGTTACACAACAAAACCACTGAATATTTGTCAGAAATATGGCTGATATCAAACGAAGGAACACCTTTGAGACTCTCCAAGATTGGTTTTCTGTTCAGCGAAAAATGACTGTGGGCAACGAACACCCCACCGTCAATGGCGCTTTTTATTGAAAAAATAATTGAAGCAAAATCAATGAAGTGAAGGCTACATCAATTATTGGATCTGCCAACAAGTGGTGTAGCCGTTGTCAATTTTAAATCACAATTGGAAAATTGTAATCCACATTTAGCATAACTTCATGAATACCAGTGCGTTAACCCGTTACTTCTCATCTGAAAGGACAAACATCTGACAAACACCGTGCTAAGCACAGAAAAGTTTTGATCATACTCTTTTGAGACGAAGACAAGACGCGGAGGTGGGGCTGGCGTAGCGCAGCAACTCTTAGCGACTCAATGACGCTATTAGGGTGGGAATAACAAGCCACACCTAAATGGACATTCATGAACAGGCTTCGAGAAATCATTTGAATGTTGAGGCACGGACGCCTGTGACAGTAAATTTCAGGCTTCGATTGTTGAAGGAGAAAAGCTATACTTGAATGTGTCAGTGCTAGTGTAAAAGGTTGCAATATTAAGGGTCTGTTCGCTCCTCGTACATAAAGGACTTTCCGAGAATGTATCCTACGTGCGACAGCACTGAAGACAAAAAGTAGTAGATGAAAGCAGGGGATAAGCAGAAATGCTGGAAATCTCCGGGCCTTGCACCTTCTCGTTCTTCACTACTGCGACGGCTTATTGAGCCTTGCTTTAGAGGAGTTTCATTTTTGCATTTCCCTTATATATGTCTGATAATGATAAGCGCTAAGAAGGTAAAAGCAGCAATGACGGAGTACACATTACAAGATGTGTGCTTGCACTGAACTATATCGGGAAGCCGCAGTGCTGGCCAGGAGGCTCCCAAGCTCGTCACCAACAGTGTGGGTACTCGATAAGCCTTGTAAGTGCGAGTCTTGCACTCAGAAACAAGTGCAGAGAGCACCTCCTATAGATAGGCGGTCCACTTATTCTTGCTGGAGTCGTCACACCTAGGCATTGATAGGAAGGCATTCCTTTGAAAACTGATGGACACCCGTCCACTTCATATGGAAGACGACAGCATTGACCATTGACATGGAGCACGAACGTTGCACGCCGCTCTGACAAGAGTCGTGTCCTGTGTACTTGACATGAACATCTTGAGATTGCACATGAACTTCTGTAGCAGTGATAGCTGCTATATGTAGGCGTTTTCTTATCCGGAAAGATTGTGCTTGTATGGATGCGCGCATTGGCTTGAACCTCTCGCTCCGAGAAAGTCAAGGTGGCAAAATATTTTACAACGTGTTACAAGGAAGCCAGCCAAGCCTTGAAAACGTCAGGTAGATAACTCGCATTGTGAGCTGTATACACCCGAGCTTCTGGGTCTGCTGTCATGTCTCTCGAAAGCTGGGACAAATTTATATATAATTTGCTCATAACAGGCGAGCCTCTGTAACACTCTAAGAAACATAGTGTTCACCACCAGCCCACCACATTGCTATGTCCGCCGTTGTAGCAGCTATTTTTAAAGTTAAACTGTCGCAAGCTTCACCATGTTCTGATATCAATGTTCTCGAATAGTACTGATCGTCCTGTAGCAGCCAGGGTGGTTCAATTTGCTCAGAAACGCACCAATAATTTTAAATAACCGACCGAAAGGCGTGTTCAAACCGAAACCGAAACGGGTAGACGCTTCTTGCAGCGTATGCGATGACGTCACAGCCTCCCTGCCATCAGAAATATGGAGAAAAGTGACAGTGGCGAAGCCATCCGATGATGTATTGAGTTATGCCAGCTTTTCTGAACTCGACAGCGACGATTTGAACGCTGAAGTACCGCCGTTTTGCTTTTGATGTCCCGCAGGCTCGGGTAGGCAGCGTTGCAGGTGATGACGTCAAAAACACAGGGTGGCCCGCAGGGGAATCTGCTAAAAAATTTTAAAATTCGTTTTCAGGAAAACTAAATGGCTTGCAACCGCCTGGTTTGGCATATATTAGTACAGTGCCGAGGAGAGTACATACTGGAAATTTCATTAAGATCAGTGGACACAGTATACTGCTTTGGCAAGAGCGCTATACGTGTTCGACATGTGTGTTTTCTGCTCGTTAGCTCACACAAATTCTCCAATTTAATAAATTTATTAGCAGATATACTTATTCTAACAGCCACATTTTTCTTATTAGGTTAAGAATACGTGCTTACCTTTGAAACGATAAGACATGCCCATCCTATAGGTCTTCCATGGCGAAATATACATGATCAAATTTTACACCCAAGCACATATATGTTATATTGATGGACATGTGCATCCACGCAAACTCCGGCAGGTTTTAAAGCGGGGGATTATAAGCCCATTAGCACGGAATATGCGACTTACATTCGCCGAGTGATGATAACCCACACAGAAAAGCTTGTGATGTAAGTTTAGAAGTCTGGGAAGTTGACTGGATCCACGTTCCAAATGGACCTGGCCCTATCCCAAAAAAAATTGACCAGGCCTAACCAGTGAATTAATTTGTGGTTTGTGAAAGTCCGACATGTTTCGTGTTACTTATCTTTATGTAAGACGCTCCACAGAGAGGCTTCCTTAAAATTTATGTTTATTCTTCATGCTTTTTGAGTCGTCGATCTATATGCCCACGCGGGACTAATTGCTAGACTCCAGGTTGGCCGATTTGTAAAGTGGCCGTCTCGGTCAGGCGTTCGTTCCGAGTCGGATCTCCGCGTTGGGACGAATTGTTTTCGTTATTGAAGCTTGCATTTCAAAAAAAAAATCCGTATGGATTTCCTTGCAGCTCTGACCTACAAACAGGCGGATGCCAACTTCCTTTTTCGCAACCCAATATCCACCATGCAGGCCTACCCAAAACTGATTTCGCAGACCTATTTTTTTCTGTTTGCGCACACGAGACAAAAGGACGTGGCCTTCTTTAGAAATTAAGCATCCCAAGACAAAATGACGGCGTCATGAGACAATGCTTCGCGACGTATCCGTCGAGGTTGTAGGGACGCGAATATATCTCGCTCGACCCAAAACACCGCGGTCTCCCATTGGTTAGCCGTTAAGATTTCCAGGCGGCACCCCATCTTGTCGTGGCTTAACTTTGTGTTTTCTATTACGACCAAGTAGGTGCTCGTGGATGCGGGAACGAGCCATCGTAAGGCTGGCGAAAACGAGTAATGACTTGAAAGCAGCGCTGTAGCGTAATTGCGATTCTTGCCGAATATGACGACGGACATCTCGTCATAGAAACTCTCCAGCTGGACTCGACATTGTAATCATTCCAATCTACAATCTTTTATAAAACACGCAGGATTACTTTAGTGGAAAGATTAAATGCGTATGCTAATAACGCTTATGATTCCAGTGTCTGTTCGCTAAATCTGTGTGCACAAAAGCGCATATAGCGTTTCTACAAAATTTTGCACGGCCTGCGATGACTTTGTGTTAGGATAAGTGATATTTCAGCATTACGGGCCTTCCCAAGTTTACTACAGTTACCACGTTCTTTGACTCTATGAGGTTAAGCTGGCATTGTCAAGCCTTAAAGGAGAGGAAATTATAGCGGCTTATCAATCATGTTGATGTGCGGAATAACAAAACCTGCTAAGCAGCTCCGTACTCCCTAAAAGATTTCCAGAATGTCCGGTACCTACATGGCTTCGCGTCCAGCACGCTACGAGCTGCGTGGTGCCTTTATCGTTGAAAGTTTTTTTTTTTCTTCCGAAGAGGCAGGTAGTGTAATCCTATAGTAGCGGCTCGCTGGGTGGTTCATTGTGAAGTGTCCCTGGAGATTGACACCCTGGGATTGAAAGTAGTTTATGCGGGGACAAACTTCGGGTGCGCCAGCCGCTGTTTATGTGCGTATACATTGCAATTTCTTGGCGAATAATTCAGGATGTACCATCATACTTCCTATACGACAGCGGAACACCTGATAAAAAATGTGTAGTGACGACATGTTTCCGAAATCCTATGCTTGGTTTGTAAATAAATTTTGCGAGCACTATTTGGCTATTGCTACCCGCCCCTCCAAAATTATATTTTTATATTACTCCAGGGCTCCGCCATCTGCGAGCTATCCACTCCCAATGTCACATTTTTGTTGCACTTCAGTACGAAACAAAGGGGAAAAAAAAGATAGGTGATGTGAGTCACGGTCTGTGCCCCCCGAGCGCCGTGCATCATCGCCTTGACGAGCGCCCGAGTGTTTCAAGTAAAACGTCCCCTGACGTGCGTTGCCAGAAGAATGCGGATTGTACTGATCACACTGGCACATAGAATACCATGTGAAGTGAAGCTAGAAAAACCGTTGCAATGCAGGTGGCCTAACTTAGACTTCAGCAGAGAAACATATCAGGCACAATGTGAAGATATAAGTAGACATGCAATTCATCAACTTGCTGTCATTTAACTGCTACGTGTACATATGCCTATAGAAAAAGTTGCTCTCGTTACTTCTTCACTTCACTTTATTTTCCTTAAAGACCTCGCACTAGAGGTACTACATAAGGGGTGGGGTTTACGAAATTTTTATATCAAATAATGGCTTCAAATAATTTTTTCGTTTTCCTGTTTTGAGTGCGGCCTTGCGTTGTGGTGAAGTCACTCGATTACTTGCGCGTTCTCTTTGACAATGTTGCTGCTACAAATGCTGTGATTTTCCTTTTTTTCATTGCTTTTTTGCAACACAAGAACCCAGTGCTCAAGCTGAAATCTGAAGAACTCCGTGGATTCCACGTACAGTCTGCAATAAAAAAAATGTCAACAGAGAATAGTGTAACGTTGATACAGTATCAGGTGTACTTGAAGGTCTGAAAAGGAGCAGATTTTAAGCAGAAAATTCTATGATTGTGTTACGCAAAACGCACGCCAGGATCACGCAAATATTACTTAGTTTCTTTCCAAAATTGTTTCAGTGACACATCAGCGTGGACACTTGCTGATACGTTATCACGAGCTGTAAATACCTAAAAACTAAAAATATTGTTGAGTTCTGTGGATGGAAGAAAGTTGTGCACTCACTCACTCACTCACTCACTCACTCACTCACTCACTCACCTCACTCACTCACTCACTCACTCACTCACTCACTCACTCACTCACTCACTCACTCACTCACTCACTCAATCAATCACATTTTCAAAACATGAGCTTCCACGACTGGTCGGCATCGTAACTGGCTGCGTTCAAAAAGTGTGTCAGGGCCTCTTTGACGCCGCATGCCTTCAAGTAAGAACTATCTTCACCACATACGTCGTTACGGTATATTTACAGTTCAACTAGCGTATTGCTTGTAGCTGTATGCCTTGTACCACGCCTGCAATCAGAACACGTACAGAAAATCAGGGGGAAGTGGAGCGTTATATCGATGAAGACACCGTCGAAAACGGCTCAGTAGGGAATATCGCTGCAGTAAACCTTTCGAAAAGTGGATTTGATTGTGTCAGAAGTCCGACTATTTTTCTCAGTAGCGCGTTTGTATAGGCTCCACTGGATGCTCTCCGACTAATTGATTTCTATACCACGCTATCACAAGAGACACCTTAGGATAGCTCCACAACTTTGGACCAGCAGGGGCTCTTTAACGTGTACTGATATCTTCCAGTACACAGTCGGCGACATTTCGCCTCCAACGCAAAGCAGCTGCTGCGGCTGCGATTCGGTCCGGCTGACCTACGGATGAGTAGCCGAGTTCAACAGCCGCTAGACCACCTTGGCGCTGGCGACGGTGGCTACCGTGCAGGCGTTCGTATTTTACATGAAAATTCACATCTGTATCGTTTGGAATATATTAGAGAAAATAAAAGAAAAAGAACAGCAGAAGAAAAGCGCAGGAAAGCACTGTTAGCGCTGACGAAGTGAAGTGCGCCTGTCAGAGCGTTGGCTCTAGAGGCATTCCACATTTGCGCCGTTTTCAATGTCTTGGTCGATGTTGCAATAAGTCCTGTACCTTGTGATGAATCTTAGATAATTTTGGGGCACCAACGATCTCGAAACGATGCGTTGTTAGACAAAGCTCTTTTCTTTCGTCCAATTTAATTAATTTTGATTTATGTCGTATGACTACTACACTACGGTAAAAACTACAAATAACTTCCCCACATGCATTCCTTGGCCTTATTGCCCGTTAGCTTCTTGTGGTTGTGTTTAACAATAAAAAAAACCAGCCCTTGTCCTTTCCCGTGTGGTTATTTCACAACGCGCATGGGTATCGTGCTGACGGACTCGGCGCCATTACTTAGCATACGAAGGTTTATTCTTCAGCAGCCATGTATTCAGTCCCCGTACTACGTGAGCCCTTCCGGTCAAAACAGTGTTCCACACTCGCCGCCTAGGCTGGGACTGGCTCTGCCTGACACTTCCCAAATTATGCGTACATGATTGATTTGTGGTGTTGAACGTCCAAAACGAGCTCTGATTATGAGAGACACCATAGTGGAGGTCTCCGGAAATTTCGACCACCCGGGGTTCTTTAACGTGCACTGACATAGCACAGCACACGGGCCTCATTTCGCCTCCATCAAACTGCAGCCGCTATGGCCCGGATTCGATCCCGCGACCTTCGGATCAGCAGCCCAGTGCCATCACCGCTAGACCACCGTGGTGGGGCATTGTACGTGCATAAATACCCAATGAAGTGGACGTAGTGCCAACCGCTGTGTATAACTCAGTTGGCAGAGCACCGGACACCTTTTCCGAAGGTGGAGGGTTCTATACCCATCGGCGGCTGATGTACTTTTTCATCTAATTTAAATTCCTTTCCATATATAGCTACTACACTAATAAAAGCTACAGATAACTTCCCCAATGCATTCTTTGGCCTCACTGTCTGTTAGGTATGTGAAGTTCTGTTTATCAATGAAAGAAACGAGCTCTTGTCCTTTCTCCTTTCATAATTTCTGAAGTATTGGTAGTTCTCGATAGTTATCAGTAGGAGTAGCAGTTTCCGTACTAGAATATAATATATAATATTCAATGCGCAAGTGCATCACGAAACCGCACATCTTAAGGAGATATTGTGGGCAATCATTAGGCACTCCACCACTTGTGAAGCAGTGGCAATAACGCCGTTTTATTAGCCCTTGAGGTTACGGATAATGGCTGACCGCAAGGCACAAATCTGACTCTAGATGACAACCCACCACAGATAAAGATGAAGAGACCTAGGTGATGATGAGTATGTACACATGAAGTAGGAGTGCCTAATGATTGCCCACAATATGTACCAGATTTGTCGTTTCGTAGAAACGGGCAATACTTGTTCTTGTTTCAGATGCTAAATTTTTCTGTTCCCGGAAGAGTTGGGAGCCATCCGCCAAACAACCTAATGCTGTCAACCTGGTGTATTCTTACGCCTACAAAATGAAATCTCATTTCGCGCAAATCAACAACAAAAATGGGCATCGATGCTATCTGTGCGTTTTAAGCAAAAATGATGAAAATTATGGCGGTTTAGTCAGAGATGATGCAACTTACCGACATATCTAATTATCACTAGCTTCTACTTTCACGTAGCACAACATGGCATTCCCTAGCTAGTATTAACTATGAAAAAAGCTCTGTTTTTTGGTGTGGGCTATGGGCTACAATGCCGTCGAGCTACGCCTGTGCTTAAAAAATCATCGTTAAAAGACTTAAACAGGTAGAACGTCTGCCGAGGAATCGCATTAAAAATGTAATGTTACGTGACAGAATAATAATACGCCACTATACATCGCGGAAAGTGGATTGCATAACGAGTTCGAGGAATAATTTCAAAGGACACAGGGGTGTATGCTTCGTAGCTCTGAACACATTACAGAGGCATTATCTACATCATCATTATGAAACAATCTTCAACTTTACCATCATCATTATTACGAACCCCTGCCCTTTATCGTGTCGGATCGTGCCATGCGACAGGCGGCAGGCGACGTGCGCAGCCCCGACAGCAACATGACTTGGCTCTTCAATATACCTGATGGCGCCTCCTCGTAAGGTGCGGACCGCTGCTGAAGAAGCGAATAGCAGAGCTACGCGCGCGGCTACAGCAAGGCAACGTCGGCAACAACAGCCATCTGCGCAGAGAGAAGCCCAAACCGCAGCTCGCCGCCGACGCTGGGACGAGAATTCGGTTCGTTCTCGGGAAAACGACGCCAAGAGACTCCCTAAGATGTGCAGTTATACAAATTTGCACGTTGCAATGCCGCAGTAATTATGGCGTAGTGGATACTTCCCTACTTCGCGAAATGATAACAGTAATGGCGCTGCGGATACCTGCCTGTCCAGTTGCACTTGTTTCCCCAAGCGTTTAAAATGGCCTCTAAGAACATCGGTCCTACAGCTTACGCTGCCACTGTCCTGCGGTTCCGCCCAGGCCTGGCTTCTTTTTCTTGTTTCAGATGCTAAGTTTTCTTTTCCCAGAAAAGTTCTGGGGGAGCCACCCGCCAAACAACCTAATGCTGTCAACCTCGTGTATTATTACGCCTCCAAAACGACATATCATTTCGCGTAAATCAGCAGCAAAGATGGTCCTCGACGTATTGTGCGCGTTTTAAGCCAAAATGATGAAAATTATTGCGGTTGAGTCAAGAGTTGCAACTTACCTAAACATCGAATTACCACTAGCGTCTACTTTCGCTTAGCACAACATCGCATTCCCATGAAAGCTTGAGAAAATACTGGCAGCGCCGAATTAGGTCGGTAGTTTGATGCTGTCATTACAGTTGAACTAAAGCTCTGTAAAACATGTGGAGATTGCTACAAAGCGCTAATAAGGCTGCCTTGCCTATCGTCCCATAGGTCCAGTATTATGGCAACATTACTTTGGGCACCCCTCCTCAAGTCTTCGCAGTCATCTTCGACACAGGCTCATCCAACCTCTGGGTGCCCTCCAGCAAGTGCCCGCCGAGTAGTGCGGCATGCCGTGAGTGGACCAAGCTGTTCTTCCTTATAGCAGGCGACAGGCCTAGCAGTGAAGCATCCTGTTCATTAAGCTAGAATTTCCTTGCATATGTGCTTCATGGGCCGCCGAATTGTGTTCACTTCCTTATCATCGATAAATATCTCCAAATATCAACATCCCCTGAACAAAATGTTTTACATCCAAGGAAGACATGTTAGTGACAGTAATGTATCTTCTGTAAAGTCGGACTGCCCAATTTCAATATTTCAATAGCGTTTCAGAACTTCGGCAATACAAAATGTGCGGGAAATGTGCAGTGCCTTTTCGCGAAAAGTGCAAAGGTTCAGCTACAATGTACGCTCTTATTTTACTCCATGATAATGCGAGAGTGAATGCGTCCAATAGCTAAGTAATCATTCAAAGAGCCTGCACTATGGAAGAACGCAGACTAATCTGAAGCGCAGACAGCACTATTCTGCGCGCGCATCGCAGTAGCTCCTTCTACCTACCGCGCCACCAGTATCCAAGGGGACCAAATACGCTGTGGCTTTAAAGCCCACAACTATTTTGAACTTGAAGCCTACAACTGGTTGCAGACCAATGGGCAAGCAAGTCACTGGTGCACATTAACGGTACTCAATGCAGGCATCGCTGACAAGCGTTCCCATCTCACATGCTGTCGACTAAGAATCTGAACAGCGAAGTGTAGCTCTGCTGATTGATGAAATGCCAACCTTTCAAGTGCCTTAATTCCTGGGCAAAAACGCGAGCTTTCATGACCATCTTTACGCACTATTTACAGAAGAAAAGTTATGCTAATTTCTAAACTCAGATCGCATGCCCGCTAAGAGGGATACTCACTCCAGGCGGCAGAAAAATAGCCTAGGAGAAATTTATAGCCGAAGGTGAGAAGGAAAAAACAGTAAAGAAAAGGCAAAAGAAGAAACGGTGTACTAACAAGAGAAAAAAAAGTTAGACTACTGCAAATATTGCTGAATGGCTGAAGAAATAATAAACCAATGATTTCAACATCATGAAATCTCATTAATAAGCACAGTGCTATTTATAGTGGCCTAGAGAAGAGTGAATCATACAATACCGCAAACAAGAGCGAGACCACGTGTGGTAACAGTTTATGACAGTCCTAACATTGGAATGTAAGGATGCTAGTAACTACGCATTGGCTTTGTAACTCCATGACTGCATGAATGTACTGTGTCTGGCCATTCAATTTCATCGTAACTCTTCTAAAGCAAGGATGTCCTCAGGAAAACTTGTAGTGGTAACGAACTAGTTAGATCCACGTCTATGAAACCTGAATAAGCGGCGGAGTTGGCGCACGGTGTCAAGTTCACTATTACTGTCATGTAGCAGTGACCTGAGGGTAAGGTTGTGTGTAGTGGCCATAACCGAGTGCAGGTCCGCTTTTCCCTTCTGCGCTAACCGAGTTTCCGTTTCTTTCTTTCTTTCTTTCTTTCTTTCTTTCTTTCTTTCTTTCTTTCTTTCTTTCTTTCTTTCTTTCTTTCTTTCTTTCTTTCTTTCTTTCTCTTCACTATCGCTACCATAGAGTGCTGTCACAGGCACTATCATCTCTCATGGAAGTGGGCTAAGGAAAAGGGTGTGGGCAGTGAATCAAGGGCAAGTGTGGGCCCTCTTTTCCCGTCTGCGTGACCGCTCTGCTGTTAACTACTGAAGGCCCTCCATACGGCTTACTTCGTCCATAAACAGCTCCTCTGTTAAAATTCAGGTTTGGAACGGTGAGCTTCTATATAGAAAACTCGCTTAACGAGAGGCAGCAGCATAAATTATTAGGTCATTGAGAGGCCGTTTTGATTTGTTATTCGGAGTCGCTAGCAGCCATTTCTGAACATCTGCACAAGATAAAGCAAACTTTGGCCATTGATGGCGGGTGCGGACTATGACAGAGTGCTCTGAATTCGATACAGTGCCATTTGATCAATTCCTTTCCTCTACTCGACGCAGGTGTGCACAACAAGTACTATAGCAATGAGTCCAGCACATACGTGAAGAATGGCACCCACTTTGAGATTGAGTACGGAAGCGGCAGCGTCCAGGGCGAGCTGAGCACCGACACGTTTGGCCTTGGCAACGTGCGCGTCAAGGGCCAGACATTCGCGGAAATCACCGAGGAGGACAGTGAAAGTTTCGCCGTGGCAAAGTTTGATGGCGTTCTGGGCTTGGGTTACCCACAGGGTGCAGTCCTCAGTGTGCCACCCGTCTTCGACAGCATGTTGGAGCAAGGCGTGGCGGAGAAACCTGTGTTTGCCTTCTATCTAGACCGCAATGCCGAAGACCCCAACGGTGGCGAAGTAATTTTCGGTGGCATCGATGAGGCGCACTACAAAGGAGACATCACCTACCTTCCAGTGACGAGGAAAGCGTATTGGCAGTTTAAGATGGATGGGTAAGCATATACTTAATTTTGGCCTATGTACTGGCGCCCTATGGCCGTTGTGACACACTTGAACACCTTTTACTTGAGTGCCATACGTCTCACATTGTTGACGCAGCATCTAGGGCTGCTAAAGCTGTATAGTTTGCCTGGAATAAGGCGGAAGACCATCGATGGCGGCCTGTTTTCGTGTGGGTACGATTCTTCGTGTTATGAAACTCACCGTGCATTTCTAAGTTTCCACCTCCAAGTTGACTTCGTCTCCACTTTGAGACGTTCTATTTTCTATAGTCTTTATCTGCTTTCTTTTGCATTTGCTGTTATCACCATATTTCTGTAAAATTTCACAATTCCAACTTTGAGCTTCCCTCTACCTCAACATCAGCAGGTACATGCACCTACCTCTTGGTCTTTTGTTTTATATTTCTACCTGAACTATTTACTTTAAAGGTTTTCTAATCAATAAACAATAATAACGACAGTGAAAAGACAATATGGCACGTCACGGTAATTCTTAACAATAGCCATGCGTGGTGTCCAAGATGGCTATGGTATTGCGTTATGGGCCCACTGGTCGTGGTCACTGATCGTATCTCTGCCTGGCGAGTAAAATTTTGCTGCAGCGCAACGGCAGATTCCTCGCGTACCTGAGTTACCTGCAAGTGAGGGAGTTATTGTAAACACTGGATGTCCGGCACACCTGCATGCATTTTTGCTGCGTAATCGACAATTCAATGCCTATTCGTACGGTATCAGCCTCTTAGAGCCATCGGGTTTGGATATATGTTCTGAAAAGGCGCCTAGCGGTTCTTTCCGACTTTCAAATAAATATGTCCTCCTATCTCGACCATACAAACGCGGGAGTGGTTTACGTAAACGTGGTTATCGATACCACAAGATATAACTGGTAAGCAAGCCCAGCACTGTCGACGTTATTGACAATAAAATTCAAAACAGAGGATCTGGTAACCACCTGGGGAACGCAAACGGCAATACAAAACCCAAACGACCCTCACTTAATTTAACAGTCACATTTATCCCATTTCAACGACACTGCCAATGGTTTGTAAATTTCTGTGTTCCAAACTTTCACGACGCATCAACCGCCAGAGAGGCCGCGTTTTTTCTTCTCGAACGTCTTAGGTAGGTCTCTGCATATTTGGCCAGCTTGACGTTTACAGCAGGGAAATATAGTATGGTAACCGTCCTAACCTGTCTTCTAGTCGACCCAGAATATATGTTATATTCATATTTCTTGCTGATTTCTTCAAGTATTCCATTTAACTATTCTTTAAGCACCTTTGAGTAAACCCTACTCAAGTTTTCTTATAAAGGTACGTTTGTGAGTGGCGTTTTTCTCTGCAAGCTAAAGTACAATTTTCAGCTCTCTTGGATCCGTTTTGATGATTTAAACAAAAAGGTTCGAGTTCCAGAAGTATGATACACCCAGAGATATCAGGATACGGTACGGTCATCTCTACTGCAACTATATCTCTCTTGCTATATACCGTATCAATCCGGAACTATGCCGCACTCGATTCTGTACCGTGTAAGCGACGATCAGCAAATTGTCTTGGCGATCCTGTTGCTTGCGGACGATGACGAAACTTTCCATTTTACCTATGAAAAAACTTGTTTCCTGCTTTTTATCTTCCTATAAGCATGAAATGAGTTGAATGTCACCATAAACATCCCAGGGGTATTAATAAGACCATTCAGAATTTTCTGGTCAAGTAAACTTTGACTGATTGATTGATTGAACGAAACATGACTTTCTCAACAGGATCAGTGTATATGACAAGGCGACCTTCTGTAAGGGAGGCTGCCAAGCAATTGCGGACACCGGCACCTCCATGCTTGTTGGGCCATCGGTTGACGTCAAGAAGATGAATGATATCCTTGGGGCTAAGGAAGTCTCACCTGGACAGGTGAGACATCATTCGTTTCGGTACTTACCAGTACATTCACTTTAGTCGAACCGAAGGGAAACGTGCACAAAAATAGGCACGGAAGGGCGTGAAGACAATGCTTAATTAAAAGAGTGCAGTGTTGACACCAAAATATTCCATATTTTATCGTCTGCGTACTAGTAACTACGAACTTTGTATTTTGAACGAATAGTAAACTAAACTGAAGTCCACTTATTCTGGAATATAATAACGACCAGAATGTGCTCGAATGCCTTTCACCTTTCCCTTTATAATTTATTATTGAGATATGTATATGGCACACCTAACAGCATCAAAATTCACGTCGAAGTACTTAGTAAGGAAACGTCGGAGTAAAACATGGCGGCAACATCCCGTGGTCTAGAAAATCAGTGACCAGAGCAACCCGGCATGACGAGCTGTCGTCAGTGGCTTGACACCTGAAAGCATGACAGGGAATTCTATGTGGAAACACGTTTGCACCGTGTTGCGGTTGTCATCACTTTGGTAGTCCACGCTATCCTGCCGTCAAGGGATACTCCTCCGTTTCGTCGTTACCTATTATGGCGGGATTTTCGAAACCCATAGCTGTAATATATAAACTTTCTAATAAGTTACTGGGGCGCACACCGGCTCATCAGGGCACCCAGTAAGTGGGCTTTAACGCGTAATCATAAACTATCGTGCAATGCAGTTTTGGTGCATTTGATAAAAGATGCGCAATACGCTACAGGTGAATGGTAGCGTGAGGCACCTTCTCAAAACACAAGTCAGCTTAATAATGGTTTGTACTTGGTAAGCAACTTTTTCCCTATCAGCAAAAGTGAGCTGACTAAATATAACTATTATCAAAATCGCTTTCAATTCAGGAAAATGCGTGCCTTGCCTGATTGGGTCGAGATTTCTGTGCATTAGAATGCTACAGAGGCAGATTTGCTATTTCCTAGAGCAACAAAAATGTTTTGATAAAAAAAAGGTCTGTTACCCAGTGCTCCACTAACGGAGGCCTTAAACCAACTGCAACAAACTAAATTTTTACTATCTCACAAATATGTTCAAACATCATTATACTGCAAGTGGCTGGAGTGCTGTGGCACCACCAACGATGTATTAATACCTGTAAATAAAGTTAGCCTTTTGCTGTTGTTTGGTAATGATAATTATACGGCGCAGTATTGCTGTGTCAATGTTGTGCCGATTGAAGTGGCGTGACTTATACTTCTTTCTTGCTGTCTATGCATTTTTTTTACATCTATCGCCTTCCAATTCATGCGATACCTGTAAGGTGTACTCTTACTGATCCATAATTACTGGTTGCTTCTAAACTGCAGTATCTCGTCGACTGCGAATCATTGCCTTCGTTGCCAAAGATCACCTTTCACCTGAGTAAGCGGGAGTTTGTGCTTACTGCGGACGACTATATCCTGAAGGTGAGAAACTGCGAATAATGTTCGCGGTTGCATGCGGGTTTTCAACACAAGGAAAGACAGTTTAGATCTGCGCATTACATAAGAAGCCAACACGTAACACGTACATCAGAAAGGCCAGTGTTCCCATAATTCCAAAGTGCTATGTGAGTGGTTGCCAAAGGTGTGATGTTAAAGTTTCCTGAGCGTTCTCGGTATAATTATTTTAAATATTCGTTGTCTATGGTGGCCGAGCCTGAAAATATGCTGCAACCCTGTGTCCCGTCAGTACTTTCGTTACGTCCTACAGCTACTACTGCACACCTGCGCACCATCCTATGCGAGTTGGTCTTCTATGTTCAGGAATTATATTAATGAGAGAAAGGTGGTCTACGGCTATGGTACTCGGGTGCTGATCCGAGGGTCGCGGGATCGAATCCCGGCCGCGGCGGCTGCATTTCGATGGAGGCGAAATGTTGAGGCCCGTGTGCTATGCGATGTCAGTGCACGTTAAAGAACCCCAGGTGGTCGAAATTTCCGGAGCCCTCCACTACGGCGTCTCTCATAATCAGAGCTGGTTTTGGGACGTTGAACCCCACAAAACAACAACAATATTAAGGAGAGAATGGCATGGGTGTTATTTACGCGGCTACTCGTGTGACAACTTCATTACCACCAGCATTATTTTCGTATTCACTCATCTCGCTACAATAAATTAATTTCTTGATGTTTCTCCACAGCCCAGAACAACTATTTTAATATGCGAAGCACAACCATCTCGTTGGGGGGAAGGGGGAGGGGGGGGGGGGCGGGGAATCCCTTATTTCATTTTAGTGGATATGTCACAGCATGAAAGCTAGCCTTGTCGATTAATCTCGCATGCTTTTTCGTCTCAGATACTCATGGCCTAATCCGCGTCACTGGCCATCCAGCGAGGCACAACAAGGAAAGGGCACCACGAACAATGTTATGCTTTATTTTTTTCACGTATGCTCTTTGCTGTAAAAGTAACGCTGCAGCTCTTAAGTTACGTGACAAATACTGAGTACATCATTTTCTGCGTTTACATTGCATCATGCAGTTGAGATTGAGGAGATAAGTGTACACTATTAGTTCTGATGCGTTTTACATTCTATGAATGCCAGGTTACGATAAGTGTCGCATACGGAACATGCGAATTAAGTGTTTTATCTAAGGCAAATAGGAAGAAACGAGGCTGGGTTATCAACACAGCTGCAGTGAAGTATGTGAAAGGAGACATATGGTGTAATGTGAAAAGCAATGAGGGATTAGGAAAATTCAAGACTTATGACACTAATTACAAAAGCGCGGTAAGTGCCGGGACTTTTCGACATACCTCTGTAGCTTCACTACGCGATGCTCATTAACCCGACGTTATCATCGTTTGCCAAATACACATCGTGCTGCTCGCCAGTGCACTACTTCGGAAATGGAACAAGCAGTACTTCAAGGGTGCTCGATTACACTGCATTCCTCCAAAATTAGGGCTCTAAGACTCATTAACGTTTGGCCGTAGTGGCGAACACTTTCGTGATGACTTCTCCGTGGCATTGCGTTTCCGCATTGGATGACCGACTGCAGACTGTGCCCCCTGCGGCAGCGAAGAACCGATTCAATGTAATTCTTGCAACTGCTCGCAGGACAATGTTCATAAGCAATCGCTTTGGCACGCGTTCAGCCGCTTCGACGACCACCCTCTAGGAGAAGAAAAACTTTGGCTTCATCGAAAATACTTCGATGAGCGCCTGGCGAGCTCTGTAGCGCTCTTTTCACTCCACCTGCATTTCTGAACAGTCGCAATCTGTACAGAGACTACAGCAAAGCATTTTAGGGCTAACAACATCCGCCACTTTGGGTTTGTCACGCTCCAGGCGGAGCGTTCCCTTGTCCTTGGCCCATTCGGCCAAGCCGTATATCATCATCATCATCAACAACTTAAGGCAGAAAACAGTGGAGCACGCGGTCACTGTCTGCAAATACCTTATACTCGACTTGCGTTACCACAACTTCGTGGCGTCTTCTGCAGCGCGCTCCAGCAGCAGTTGGAAAACGCGTGCTCTACTCCAATGTCGACCTACTTAACCCACGTTTATTTTTCTCTCCGATACATTAGTTGTTTGAAGGGGATGCACGAAGAAATTGGGCCCATAAGTGAGCATTCCTTAACCTCTTCTGACTCTTAGCATGCATCTTGAATTTTCGCTCACGCCCACCGCTGCCGATGGCGCCACGTTTTCTGCATCACGAGCTCCTCAGAGCGTTAATATCGACCGGAACTGGAGGTGTCGTTACCAAATTAGACACTCCACTCTAGCGTAAGTGCAAAAGTACGATGCATAATTGAATAATTTTCAGGTGACATTATTATTTTTGCGCTCCTACGGGGGAAAAAAAGCGGGTGCGTTTTAAAGATCTTCCCCTGTATAATCCGCCACTGCATTGACGGCATTGCTGCGACATAGCCGAACACTCTATTGCGAAGCGTACCATTCGTAGGTCAACGCTGCTCTACAAATGTTTACTTCTCGAACATGTTACCCGTGTTCATCTTCTTTTTTTGCGCTGTAGTTTTTCGACGCATGTGACATTAATAATGTGGCGACTATCACTTTTTATCCCGTTTTCCTCTTCGCCCCCTTAATAAACAACGCATTTATGGTGCTATTTCTGATAGTCGGGTGAGCTTTAAAGGTATTTTTGCGCCTTCTCGCGCTGGTGCAGGTAAAGCAGCAAGGAACTACCTTCTGTATGAGTGGCTTCACACCCATGGACTTTCCACCGGAAATTGGACAGCTGTGGATATTGGGAGACATGTTCATTGGACGGTACTACACCATCTTCGACAGAGGCAACGACCGCGTGGGTTTCGCTGAGGCACGATAGTAAGCGTCTATGTAACGGAAACGACGTGAGTCTACTGTTCTTCGTACAAACGTTCCAAAGATCCGTCCCTAAAGCAAACTTCTAGCACGGCCACATAACAGCTCTTGCCGGTGCACTGCAGGTATACTCCTTCAGTCAGCGAATGTGCATCATAATTCATCCCGTCTGACTCTTCAGGCCTGAAGTATGACTGAACAAAATAAAACCAATCACCACATTTGTGTTCGAATGTCTCAAATCAACTATCACAAATAAACTGCTGCACAAGTGGAAAACAGGATCTCCTAATCAGAACCGGAGGAGAGTACTCTCCTCCAGTGCCAGAGGCACAGTTTTTGCTATGATCATTCACGATGATTGACGGTATCGAGATGTATCCGGGGTCATTATATGTACAAAAAGAACGAATGCTTCTGCACCGCCGTCTCAATCCTTTACTATACTGACGATCTGAGTTAACCACAAGTGCTGTGTTACCTCCTCACGAGGTAGATATGGGCGCATGCAGGACGCGCATGACTGTTGCTACAATTTCGCCCAAAGCTTCCTGTTCCATATACGCACAATGCTGTCCCTCCATCAGTTCACGCAAATTGGGGCTAAGCTCACACCTCTCTGATGCGCTTGTTCTGCCCGTACCAATATGGCAAGCTGAAGTAACCACTACGGGCATACCAATATCTACATACGACTCGATTATGCCTGGAGCTCGCAGTATGGCATGTGGTCATGGCAGGGTTGCGTAAGGTGTAAGGCCTTACGCCAAGTGCCGCAACGTTCTACTGCCCATAGTATGAGGCTGAAGAGAACAAGTCATCCGGTTGCGCAAAACGACAAGAAAAGTTCATCGGGCTCCTTAGGTGTTAAAGAATGGACGTAATAAAACCAAAAGCTTTCGTGTCGAACACCGTACCTAGTGGTTGGAACCTGGAAATTTCGGCATTTGGTCACATGAATGCAATTTGACATTGGCTGTGGAGTTCAGCATTTAATCACGTCAGACACATACAAGCAGATACCATGCTACTATAGCCACACATGCGTTTATTATGACTGCTTGTAACGTAGCTGACACCTATATGCTGTTCATTCATTGATTACCATTTACACACACACACACTTATAGAGGAGTGGTAAATGGAGGTGGGTGAGGAAAAAAAAAAGCAGCATAGACGCGGCTTGAAGTAACCTCGCCACCGAGTTACAATATGGCTAAATGGGGAAACACATCGAACACCATATATATTGTATTTATATAGTTATTTATGTAGTATTTAGCATAGTATATATTATTTATATAGTATTTACAGTGTATATATAGCTACGGAAACCTTGTGGGTTTCCGTAGAACTCATTTGCCCTAGTCACCGATGTAATGAACTAGTAGTCATGTTGGTCATGCACTGCTGGTATTTCATGTCAATTTTGGCATATTACCTGGAGAACGTGACGCGAGTTTTTAAGCTTTCGTGTCGTATGCTTTGTGCCACAATCTTCTGTCACCGTTATTTTATTGTGGTCCCCTGCACAGAGCACATGTAAAGTATTTGCCTAAAATAAGACACGTGCGCAAATTTACACGCGTGCGCTTTGTATGGAATACTTCTGCGGTACTTGTGCGCTACTTGCGTTGTCCTGCAAGCTTTCCACGTAGATAGAAAGAAAAATCAGCATTGTGAACACCCATCTTTTGCTCTCTCCGCGGATGACATAACAGACTGAAAGCAAATCTTTTCGTGAGGCGCACGCCCGTACCACATACGCGCTCGGCAAGCGAAGAAGATATGAACATTGCCGAGCCATATTAGTCCTTCGATTTTAGGGGCGAAGGATGAAAAGAAGGAATGAAAGAAATGTCAAGTTTGAAACGCTCCCAGTTGGTCAATAGGAGAGGGCGCCTAATTGTTTGAAAGATATGCGAAAATGCCAGAGGCCCGTGTACTGTGCGTTGTCAGTGCACGTTAAAGAACCCGAGGTGGTCTAAATTTCCGGAGCCCTCCACTACGGCCTTTCTCTCTCTCTTTCACTCCCTTTCCCCCACCCCCACGGACGCTTAGCCGTGCTCCCTACATGGGCTGCAGAAATTAGCGTCCTTTCCGAACCACAATCAATCAATCAATCAATCAATCTAAAGGCGTTAAAATTTTGTTTGGACTACCGCTGAAAACTTCGTTTCTAAATACCTTGTTTCGGCAAACGCCGAGCGCGAACGCTGTTTCCTCGACGAAAATCATGGAGAGCGTTAGAAGCTCGCACGCGAGAATGGTAAGACAAAATCATTGATGTCGAGAAACAACAACCGCCATCAGTGCTCAATCTTGGAGCTCGTTTGGCCACCCAGTCCCATGTTTGAAGTGGTGCTAGCGACAACGCGTCACTTTTGGTAACGTGGGAACTTACTCGTTACTAGTTCGCAACGTAACCGTTAACACAATTAGGCTTAAATATTTTCGGCAATATGACCTTTCATGTTAGTCATTGCTTTTTTTCGCACTATAGCTATAGGGTTATCGTTCGAATGTTGGACCGAAAAATCTCTAAAGTCTGTGAATGTGTCCAAGGCCGCGTATTGCGAAGCCAGGGACAAAATTGGGGAGGAAAATGAAGGCGTTAGTAAAGCTGGAAATGGCACTAGGTCGCAGGTAGATTATCGAGGGGATCAAGTTGACCTGACAAAGACTTAGTTAGGTTAGCTAAAAATTAGCAATAATTAATTCACAATAATTAAGAAGCTCGTTACACACCAGCGGTCCAAAACAGGTGGCCACAGGTCTGATGTAATGGAGCTAGCAAGAGGGTGTTATGTTCGGCGGCAGAGCGGCGGGGATGAGCAGGCGACGGCGCCCTAGCGCATGGCTTTTCCCGTAGAAACGTCGTGGTATGCACTCTGTACGCAGTTGACGTGGCGGCTTTGTTCCCGCGACGCACGCGGTCAGTAATTGCTGTGACGGACATAGCTGCACAGCATAGGCTTGACATGACGGTTGACAGGTCTCTTCACTGCGGTACAGTAGCGCATTTTCGGAAGAGCATCCGAGGAAGAACAACAGGAGGGGAGTCGCTTGCAGGAACAGCGGGGGCTCGCTGTGTCAAGTAATCCTTTGACCTTTGTGCTCGCTTGAACTGTCGTCAACGGGTCGCTCCTTCGGAGGAGATGACCTCGCCGTGGAAATGTGCGGAACTGATTTTGGGTACAATAGACCTGCCAAACGGTTCTCTTGGAGCGGCGGCTGGGTTGCATGCCGCCGGGTCAACAGAGTGGCAATGTAGGCCTGCTACAGAGTCCTGCTAACTGATCACGTGTTTAGTGGATGATATCTTTCGGTGAAGCTCGGTGCAGCAAGCGGGTCGAAATGTGGGACCGCGAGGGCGGAACCGTAGGCTCTCATGGAGAGGGTGAACATTTACGTGATTGGTAAAGTGCTGCATATGGGTTGGTCCCAGGAGGCGGTCGCAGATGCGATCAAGTGTATTTAACGGAGAAAAGAGAATTGGAGAGGGGGGAGAGCTTAGCGCTTACTTGGGCCGCCGACGCGGCAAGGTGGTCAGAGGTCGAGCTTGGCGCTGTCTCTGATGAGTTATGATGAGGGTTGAAAGCTTAGTGCTTGTTCACGTTTAAGTGCGAACATTAAGGGCTCGGAACGAACCACTTCGTGTGGTTCGAGCCAAGTTGTGTTTTGATGTCTGTGACTGTACTGGCCGCCCCGGCCAAGTTTTGTAAATAATGTAAAATAAACCTGAGTGTTTTGCTGTGAGGACATCTTGCTCCAGATTACGTCCTTCAACGTGTCGCCGCGGACATCGGAACCATCGAGAGAGAGGATCATCACCCACAAATTTAACTGATGGTATTCGAAAGCACGTAGACCCTACCTCAAGATGTTTTTTATTTATTTTTTTACTTACAGACAGTTCTACCACAAAATTTAGACACTGCAGTAGTGGTTGCATGTGGAGCATGTGGTAGTCGTGGCACGTCTGTCCAAGCAATCAAGTGATAACAATAGCAATGCTCTCAAGGTGAAAAACTTCGGTCGTAAAAGTAAAAAACGATCGCCATTGCTTTCCGCAGGACGGACTCGAGCTTGTCTATATCACTCGCAAGGTGTGGTGCCACACAGCGGACAGATATTCAAGAAGTGAGGATATATTCAAGAAGCATCTAATTTTTTAAAAGATATTGCGGAAATAAGGTCAATGCGTCTGTGCCACTTTATGTTTGGAGGGAGTACAACAGCGAGGTACTTGAATTCCTCAACGCTTTCAGGTTCATGTTCGTTAGTGCCATACCAAAACTGCAATGCATGTTTGTTAGAGTGAATGTCGTCATCACAGTTTTCTGAAAGTCTGCCTCCGTTTGCGAAGTTTTGGTCTAGTCGTAAAAAACGAAACACATCATTCAACAAAACCTGATCAGTGGCACTACGCACATTGCAATACAGGGACACAGTGATCGGCATACAAACGAACCTAAGAGAAGTGTTAATTTGGACGGAGTCATTGATGTAGATTATGAATAAGAGGGGTTCTGAAACAGAACTTACTGGAACACACGCAGAAAACTAACCAGGCGGTGACTGTAGGTAACAAACTGACACCTAAGGTGCAAATAATCTGCGATCCAGCTAAATCGATGGAGAGAACGATAAAAACGATGTAGAACAGGGAATGTCGCTGGAGCCAACGCTTCTCTTCGTTAAGATGGCAACTCCATCTTCCCCTGAGCTTCCCTTCTAGTTTGGCTTTCAACCCACGGAAGAGTTCATCGATTCAAGCCTCTAGCTTCCCCGGAGCTTCTCTACTAGCCGTGATCCAGATAAGTAATTTATCAGCATATGAGCCTGTTAAGAAGTTACGAGGTTTGTGGAGTAGTTTTCTGTGGCATAATTTATCAAAAGCATTGGAATAACCAACGAAAGTAGCGTTAAGTGTTGGTTCACGGTTGTTAAGCCATGAAGCGAGAATTCGATCAGCTGTGTGGCAGTGGAGAAACCGCTACGAAAACCATGCTGATGCTGCAAAAGGACATTGTTGCCAGTTAAGTGCTGAACAATCTTCTTGTGAATGATGTGCTCGGGCAATTTGTAGCATGTGGATAATATTGAAATTGGCCTTCCTTCTTCCCCGATCTGAAGATGGGAGCAACATTGGCGACCTTCCAAATACGGGGAACACTTGTAAAGTTAAGCAATTTCTGAAATATTATTATAAGGTAGCGTGCACACCATTCTGAGTACCTTTTCAAAAATAAGTTAGAAATATTATCCGGACCAGCACTCCTGGTAGCGTCTATAATTAGCAAAAGGTTCTGAATTCCGATGGAACTTTACTCGACATCGAGAATAGCTGCAGCTACGAAGGGAGGAATGAAAGAAGGAGCAGTGCCTTTATCACTGAAATAACAAACAGACTTAAAATGATTGCAGAAGGTATCAGATCGTCTGAGCAGATTTCGTTTTCAAAAATGAATGGTGGAAGGTGGATTATACGTCTTCCAGAACTTGGTCCGATTACCGTCGATGAACTTCGAGAGTGATAGATGTTTCTGCAATAGAAGCCTCTAGCTTCGCGCATTTGATTTTTCAGCGTTGTTTTTAACGCGCCCGTGAAAGTAAATCACGGTTTGACTCGGATGGCATCGGTAATGTAATCGCTTTACGCAGCGAACAAGTAGAATTATCCCTGTGTTGTACCACGGGCACGGAGAAATCCGTGACCATGGGTGTTTAGAATTGCGCTTGACACATTTGCTTGACATGAATTTCGATATATATTCGGACATAGTTGCGCCAAAGTGGTCGGCTAAGGCACCCACATCACATGTGCTACTGAAAAGCGACAATCTGTGATGAGAATCTGGGAACAAATGAGGTACACCATAGTCCCTGTCGCGTGACTTTTTTTTTTATTCTGGTTTCTCAGGTTCACAGGCTACATGAAAAGTAAAAAACGGCGTTATAAGCTGAAACTCCCTCTGCAACCCTCTCGAAGCCTCCACTCATCAAATCAGCCGTGACGAAGACAAATTCCACATTTGAACATCCTCTACTGACACTGTGAACAACACGACTTAAATCAAATGCGACAGTGAATTAAGTCAATCAGGGCTCTACAGAGAACCTTCTCTCTTCCAGTTGTAGTGAAGGAGGAATAAAAGTTCATATGACTTCCAGTAAAATCCTCGCCAACTTCATTTGGCGGCCGGTATACTGCACCACTTGCTACAAACAAACTGCGTAACTTTATCTCTCAACAAGCCGACTCTGTTTCAGAGAAGTCAGGGAGCGTCGCGTACTCGATGCCGTCTTTGACAAAAATAGCAACGCCGCTACCTCGACCACAGGCTATGGTTTCTCATAACAGAGTAACGAGGCGAGGTTCAGTGATAGATCAATTAAGTCCGGTTTCGGTTACATATGCGACTGATGGATTATGACACTCTGTACAAGGCAATTGAAGTTGACATATGCGATAACCAGTTGGACTCGATTCTATGACCAATCATTACAGGAAAGGGGGGTGGAGGCGCGGTGCTCGGAGTGTCCGCTGCTCTGTTATAAACAAAATTAGAAAGATGGCTCTCAGGAATCAAGTAAATACTACATTTAAGTCTCGTAGGCTATCGCCGCAAGGTCTTTTAACAGAAAAACACAGAAAGTTGCAGTCTTTTATTCCTAATACCTCCGCAACCCACTTCATTGTCATAGAGAAAAAGCCACAGTTTCGTCAAAAGGGCGTAGCAATGCGCGATATAACATACGAAGTGAGGCTGGCAGATTATTCGTTTGGACAAGATCTCACGTAACTCTGCAAAACGCTGGTGTAAGAAAACATAGCTGCTCCAGGAACACTTTCCGCAGTCTCTTCGCGTTAAGAGTGCAACACTTAGCAAGGTTTACGAGCCGCCCGCTGATGGCTGCCTAGATGGCACACGCGTCAGTGATGGCGACCGCAAAGTCCACAGTTACGGCTCGAGCGACACCTGCCCCTTCATCCCTCACGTGTTCTCATGCACGTTAAAGACGGGCGGTGCGTTTCCTCTCCTTCGACAGCACGTTTCCCGACGATTGGGGGGATGTTATCGCATGCGCCCTCCGAGCGACGGAGATGGGCCGTGCTCGTTAGATTTATGCTTCAGCTGTGTTCATCGACCCTACTCGCATGCTTTTACCGCCGGTACGTACGACGCGCGGGGCGTTGCTATCAATTTGGGCCTTATACGGGCCCTATCAATTTGGGCCTTATGAGGGCGACGGAGACAGCGACGGCAAAAATCTGTCGAGTCTGTCCATATAATTGCTATCGCCATAATAAAAGTACGAAACTGGCATTGCACGGTGCACGTTGGAAAAAAAGAAAGAAAACCTCATCACTGAAGACCGCCGTTGATGGGGCTCGTGTGCATGCCATGAAACGACCACTGGGAGAGGTGGCTGCTGTGGTTGGTCGCGCATCACTCACACTAATGTATTCACACGCAACATCTATGTAAACGTGTACTCGCCAATTACAGCAGGCATATGGCACCCCTATATGTTCGTGAAAAGCCGGCAATGTGCATGGCGCCTCCCCTTACACACGAACACTTACTGAGAAATCAATTCTTGAAACTTCATTACTTGTGAATGTCACGTTGAGAAAACTGGCTTCCCGATGTGGCACAAAGCTTTAAGCTATCAGACGTTACTCTTGCAGTGAAGAGGAGGAAGAAGAAGCGCTTTGGCATTTGTCGCTGTGCGCGCGATCTTGGTTCGTGTAGATGCCAAAATTGAAGGATCATCATCATAATCATCATCATTGGTTCGTGTTCCGTCGTGTCGGCTCTCGGCTGCCTTCTCGATCTAAATGCGTCCTCTGCACGAGAATAAATCTTCGTACGACATTTGGTGGAACGTGCCGGGTATCGCCCTGAGTCTCATCCTGGAGCTACGCAGCCGAAGGTTGGCGTCTGCATCAGCCGCTACCGTGACTGATCCTACAAACAGTCATCCTGGAGCCGCCGCCGCCCCTCCTGTCATCTGCGGCGGAGCCCAGCGGCAGCGGGACCCCCCTACCTTTAGCGGCGCAGATGAGACCGACGCTGAAGATTGGCTATCCACCTATGAGCGCGTCAGTGAGCACAACAAATGGGATTACGCGGCGAAACTGCGCGTCGTGACCTTCTACCTCGCCGACGTTGCAAATTTGTGGTTTGAAAATTACGAGAGCGAATTGGCAACATGGTCCGTTTTCAAGACAGCCTTCGCGGAAGTTTTCGGCCGATCGATCTTAAGAAAACTTCGAGCCGAGCAGCGTCTACGACAGCGGGCTCAGCAACCCGGCGAGTCACACACGAGTTACATAGGAGATGTCGTGGGTATTTGCGGCCGCGCCGATCCTTGCATGAGCGAAGAGGACACAGTAATGAATATACTCAAGGGCATCGAGGACAACGCATTTCATGGTGATGATCATGACGCTCCTTCACATTTGGCATCTACCCACTTGGGGGGATTAGCCAGGACTCAGGCAGATTTGAGGTTAATTTACTAAGTTATGCTACCTGAAAGGTGTATTCGTCCTTTCATGTGATTTGAAAATTACGTAGTCTTTTCATAGGAAATAACTTAATGAAATAAAATGACAATCATTCAATGGTATATATAATAATATAAAAGTGCTTGATACAGTGCTTGATAATGAAATGCCCAGATTTCGCAACGCCATTTCGGTAGTGCTTATCCTAAGGGAGGTAAAGCGCATGCATTCTAGCACAAAGTGTTCGATTGTGTCTGGCTCGTAGCAAACAGCGGATAAAGCAGAGACCGCCAGACAAGCTCGGTGCATGTAGAAATTCAACGTCGGGATTCTACATCGCCCTCGTCAATACTGCTTCGATTTTCCTTGTATGACAAAATGACCTGCACCAAGGGCATTTCAAATGCCAAAGCGCTTCTTCTTCCTCCTATTCACTACACTCTGCAATAACGTATCGCTTACACCGTGATCTCCAGGCAAATTAATATTATTGCTAAGGTCTGCCACATTTGTGCGCAGAGCCCCTTTAAATCAACACTTCTGTTAAAGACGCTACGTTGCCTACTTTTATGTGAGATAGAAATATGTGCTTGATTAAATTGTTGTTGCAGACTCCAGCAGCGAAAACGAACGAAAAAAAAAAGGTTTATTACAAATGCGTAACGTGGAAATAACGTGCGTCAATTTTTCTCGGTAACGGTAGCGGTAATGCGTTACCTTCTTTTGTAGGTAACATTGGTTGGTAGTGCGTCCTTATTTTTTCTAGTTTAACGAGTATGCATTTATTTCCTTCGGTAACGCCCGGAACACTGCTTTCAAGTCATATTGGCTGCGACCATACATGTGAAAAGGCTTCCGATTGCAAGTGCATATACTTCAAGAATGTTACCCCTTACAGTCCTCAAGTACAGCCTCATAAATATTCTTGACGAACGACTTAGCGGTGACTCATTGTACCTCTGATCTTCTCAAAATTTAGTGATATTACATGAATAACATTGCACTAAGTGGAAAGTCACCCGACTGTTGGCGGAATCCAAAACCCGAAAAGTTGATATACCGCTAAACGATTGTTTAAAACGGGTATCGTAGGTATGTGTGCGTGCTTGGGAGCTCGTCTATGTGCTAAATTACTTGGAAAAATTGCTGAATAAAGATAGGGTCATGTTCGGGACAGGATTGAATTCCACCCGCCTGAACCGGTTTAACAGATATTTGCTAGCACGAAAGGCTGCCTGCCCATGTTGTGAAGGAGCCACCTTAGGAAAGAGCGTACGCAGGCACAGATCGATTCGACGATCCAGCAAGGCTCTCGTAATGATACGCGCAGAGCTCAAGCTCCCGTATGTCGAGCTCGCGCTCTTGTTAATATGAAGTATGAAGAACGCTTGACGTGGACGTAACAATGTACAACACAACGAAGCGCAATGATGAATTATTGAGAAGCACATTACGGAAACCTCATAAGCACCCCACAGCAACTGGGCCAAGCACGCAGTGTCATACGGGCGATTCCACGGAATCGTTTAATATTCTTCGAGCTATGAAGCCAAGAACATCGGATGTACGTGTGCAAGAGACACAAGGCACTGCAGAGAAATTTTACAGCGGAGGCTATATACGTATCGGCGAAACAAAAATCCGTTTGTCTCCTTGTTTCCAGAAACTTCTCCATTGGCTGCGCGGTCAGTTAAGTCGTTCGCTACGTCGCACACAAGAGCGCGCCACTGGCAGCGCGCTCCCTCCTACTTTTTTTTCCTCCATGGGCGAAACCCAGCAGCTCCCGCACAGGACGCCGAGTCTGTGAGTGCCGTTAAAATGCATGTGAAGTTCAAGCGACGCCGCAAATAGGTCATCGTTGTTGGTGTAGTTTACTGCTTCGCTGTCCAGGCACCTTCAAATCGTGGATTTGAGCTATATAATTGAGGGAGGTTTCAATACGCCGTCAGGATTGAGCCACTGCTAAGCACCGGGTCCACACATTTCAGCTTCGCTGGTTAACAATCCGCACGGAGCGCTTGAGCGGTGCTCTTAGAAAACGTAAGCGAAGAACTTTACCGTAGCAAAATACTGGAGTACCTTCACCGCCACTCGATTTACCTTTTCATCTATCATGGCGTTAATTGTTAACTGTCTATCCAGCATAGGCTTTTCGCTTCCACAGCGATTTTAGCCAAGCCGTGTTTACCTTTACCTTAGTACCTCATTTCGTTACTTGAAGTTAGGCTAAGTGGACGAAGCAAGAAGATACGTACGAGGGGTCTCAAACTCGCTTCAGCTAACGGGCCACAGTAGCGAAATTTAGCTCCACAGAGTTGGGACATTGTGGGAGGGGGAGCAAAATGTCACCTAACGTTCCGTTCGAATCAGCGCGTTCTCGGTACATAATACGTACATTATTACTGAAAGATACTAGACATCAAGATTCGCTAACCATACCTGTACCACTTTCCATAATGACTAATATGTAGACACGATCTCGATCAGACAAGGATTCATGTGCCGGCCCGATCGCTAAGGAAAGTATGTAGGCAGCGTGTCTGAGATTCTCACCCCCTTCCAGTATATACTCTAGGAAGGGCAAAACGCTCGTCGTGTTCATGATCCATGCTATTATTCAGCATACATGACCAAAGGAGACAAAGAACCGAGGAGTCGCATCCGCGTCCTGTCCGTTTCTGTGTCCTGTGCTAGGCAGCGTACACGCGCATCAGCTGAAAACAAAGGTGGTACAAAAAACAGTGGCTAAAGAAAACTTCATCCTTGAAAACAAGTATGCTTGTTTCAAGGATTATTATTCATGCGCAACAGCTATTCGCCCAACCACCCGAAAGAGGAGGCCATGCATCCATCACAGCCGTTGCCACAAATCCATCGGTGGGCATTCCTGCAACGAGAGGAAAGTTACCATTCGTTAAGAAACATGCGGCCCACCCAGTGCGCGACGAAGTGCGAGTCCCCAGGACGCGAAACAAGGTACCTCAGAAATTCAAACCCTAAGTGAGCCGTAGAATGCCTCTTCATTTTGCAGAACAGATTCGAACAAATGCAAGCTGCAATGTGAGCGTTTGTTAAACGCTCTGGACTCCACTATCGCCACGCACAGGGTGGGCCGCACATTTTCACGAACAGGAAGAGAATACTTAATTGCGTCAACGTCAATGAAGAATCGCGGCTAAAAGAAGAGACATGTGATTCTCACAGACGCTATTGCGTAACCTAATATGGCCCTAACACCTGCCGAATATCGGCAGGTGTCTTTGCAGCAACACGGCAAGCGCTCGCGGCGAACCCTTGCCCCTGTTCTTGCGACTAAATGGCGCATTGTGTAGTTGCGTTTAACGACAGCGAACAAGCATAATTTCAACGACCGAAACACATGCAACGCACTGAGGAAATAAAAAGGAACCATGAATACGCTTACTTACTACCGTCGTAAACAGGTCGACTGTTGGGAAGAGAAAAAAAGCATGCCAGAAAACGCTTAATAATGTCATAAATTGATTTAGCATAGAGTTAAAGCCACGAAAATAATGGATGTATATGGATGTATTGATGGATGTATATAGACTGCCCTGCATTTGAGCGTATGTGCTATAACACTACAAGCACCAGGCAAACAATGAACGCTTACCAGCGCTTATTTTGCATTGCGCACTCCTCTACCGCATACGTTTAGCGTATTAAAAAAATCACAGCATATCCACGGGGTGAATTATGATGAGTGAGCGAAGCTCCGGAGGGAATCATCGGTAAACCGTGAACCTTCCGTGTAATTCGCCCAGTCGATCATCATGTAAAGACGTCTTACGCAGCCCCTTACACAGGCCGGAACGCGCACCGTGTTTTCCGACCCCATCACATGACTGCTCAAAAAGTATAAGGCGGAGAGGCCACAGCGCCTTACACCAGCTTCTTACACGGGCTGTAACGCGCTAGCACAAACGCGTTAGAAACGCGCAGTCTTTCGTTAATGTTGGGTATTTACTGTCATCGTGGTGCATGTGTCCATGTGCGCTTCGTGGCGCAGTGGCTAGCGCCGCGCGTTCGTAAGCGAGGGGTCCCTGGTTCGATTCCGCGCTTCGGACACAACGTTCGGAATTTTTTTCTCATCGTCCATGGTCCATCAAGCGCGAACCGACACGTACGGCGACGATCCAGGCGAATGAGAGGAGCGCTCCCCGCGCAGCAGCCAATCGGAGAGCAGCTGCACCGCCAACGCCATCTAGCGTACCTTCACCCAACCGCCATATTGTACGCATGTCTATGGGACAGCACCCTTCCGGAAACGAGACGGGAGATGGCGACACAGAATGCGCACAGCGCCATCTAGTGTATCGTCACTCAACTGCAGTTTGCATGCATCTATTGTATGCTAAGGGAGACGCTACTGGCTACGCAGGATGCATCGACAACCGAGAACCGCCCAGGTGATGTCATAAGGAGCTTCGCCCCTAGAAAAAGCGCTCGTCGTTGCGAAAGTAAACGAGAGTTTTGCCAGGGGTGCGAGCGGCGCCTTGTCTCTATCCACATGAGCAAGTTATTCGGATAAGCATCTTTGACCTAAGCGCTGTCACGGTGGTCTAGTGGCTACCGTACTCAGCTGCTGATTCGAGGGTCGCGGGATCGAATCCCGGCCGCGACACAGGGACAGAAGGAATTATAAAGCACAGAGGGCTCTATTTCGCCTGAGCTCAAATTATTCTCTTTACAAATGAACCTTAGGCGTAAAAACGAGAGTTAACCCCTCAGGCACTCGCGGAGTGTCGGAGGTGTCTTACTGCGGCGATGGCGAAATTTGATGATCTCGATGGAGGCGAAATGCCGGAGGCCCGTGTATACTGTGCGATGTCAGTGCACGTTAAAAAACCCCAAGTGGTCGAAATTTCCGAAGCCCTGCACTAGGGCGTCTCTCATGATCAGATCGTTGTTTAGGGCGTTAAACCCCAGTAATCGATCATCACCTTTGACATATGGGTGGCTACACGGACTTGTTGGTAAGTCATTTGCTACTTGTTGTACTGGGTAAGGCACAAGGTGACACATACACACAAAATAAATAAAAATGACATGATGACACATAGCAACGTTATTTCCATAGTGACTCGTTCGAAGTCCTTGTTCCTTTTCGCACTACAACAAAGTAGCAAGCCACGCAGCTCTGAGGACTTGATACAAGGTGTGTGATTGCTATTGTGAAATCTGTTTTCTCTGCTGCGCTTGTCTACTAAAGAAGGCGCATATATGATGATATATGGAATTTTTCGTCCCAAAAGCACGTTAACGAACCAGTCCAACGAAAATGTCCAAGTCTGAAAAGAAAGAAGATCCACGGTATGTCACGTCTCCGCCACAACATCGCAGGGCAGCTAAGAACAACACTTATACGTTCGAAGCGATCAGACGAGCCCAGTTCTCTGCATGATGTCGCATCGAGATTAGCAGCGTAAATCAAGGAACACACACGGGAAGAAACACAGGTACCTAAGAGGTGACGTCTATAGTTGGATTTGTGTGGAAGTGTTCCTTTATGTAAACTTTTCTTTAGGCTAGCGCTGCTTTACAAATGTCATACGTTCAATATGCCCTTGACTATAATACGCAGCTTCGCGGTTATGTCGCCATCACAACCAGAAAACCTACTGGCGGATTATCTTCGAATAACCATTACATGATGATCGGGCGCACCGAGTAGAAGGTTTCGGAAAGTTTGACCACCTAGGGCAATAAGTTAACCTGAACCAAAAAAGCAGAGTACGCAGCCCTTGCAATTCAGGCCTCCACCGAAAATGAGGCCGCCGTGGTCGGGATCTATCCCACATCACTCGGCATAGTAGCGAAGCGCCGTATACATTATATTGCGAGGAATATGATTGGGTTCACCACGCACTGCCGATTGTCAGGTAGCGTACACAAATAAGCACTACCTGTTCACTGTCCTCGCAAAGGCACCTACTTCTCTAGAGTGTCAAGCTGCCCAGCGAACCAAAGGCACGTAGAAACGCGTACTATATAGAAGTGCAACACTTCGCTCAAAAGAATACTGACGCTGACAAAGCACAAAAAAGTGCGCAGTGCTTCAGGTCGAACAGGTGAATGCATATTAGCATACGTCGCGCAAATGAATTCCAACAATGATAACAAGCGTTGCAACGTCTTTGACAAGCGGACTTTGGCTTTTTAATGAACTGGACCTGTATTCGAAAAAGCGATTTCATCCACAGTTCTACTAAAACAAGAGCTTTCACTTCTGTCAAGGGCTGGCGGCCAATGGAAAGACAAGTTTATGAACAACGAGCTCTCTCAATCCAGTCCATGGTGATGCACGGCAGGAATCCTCTAGTAGCCGATCCGTACAGAAACAATGTCGTCGCGATCAACTGGTCAGCGTACGCACATCGACAAAAGAATAAAAAAACACGAGCTGACACAAGCTCAATAATAATCCAAGCAAAGCAGGAAGCGTGAGCTGCGGCGTTACGCGTAAACAAAGATGAACATTACGCGGCAATATTTAGGTCCATTTGCTGCATTCTGTGCTGTCAGCGTGGTGCATGCAGGTTGTGCACTGCTTATCTCACCTAATGTTTCCAAAGCCTTCTAAGGATCGTTTATAAGGGTCCCCACAAAACACCCCATTTTGAAGGTGCACTGTGCTCGGCAGCGCTGCTCTGTTCCCTACTTGGAATGTTCGTATGCCGTCGCCATAGTGCTGCTGGAGTGTATCTAGTCGCACATCACACACAGGGACAGAAGGAATTATAAAGCACAGAGGGCTCAATTTCGCCTGAGCTGAAATGATTTTCTTTAAAAATCAACCTTAGGCGTAAAAACGAGAGTTAACCACTCAGGCACTCGCGGAGGGTTGGAGGTGTCTTACTGCGGCGATGGCGAAATTTGAAATTTGTCGGCTGAAATTGTACGTGTTCTATCCGAACGAAATGGAGTCACGAGCGTGTCTCAAACATTTCCACGCCTTTGCCGTTAGCACTCCGGCAGCTGACTGTTACCTTTGTCATCAGAAATTCGTTCAAGAAGAGTTTTCACTGTTATTACACGTCCGGCCAAGATTCAAATAAGAACTAAGGGAAGCGCCTACATTCGCAGGTTATCGCAGTAGTCCCGGAACATAATAGTGTTGTTGGCCTTCAGGTATTCTTGCCTCCCTCCGAACCGTGCACACATTTCTGTTAAATCATTATTAACGGGTGGGGAAAATAACTTGCACTAAGCAACATGCCCGATCTGTCTACAGGGAAATTAAAGTGTATTTTACCACACGCTATATACACGCGATTGCTATTGCTTGGGATAATCAGGCTTATGCGTAGTTGTGCGTAGTACACTGCACGAGCAGTCAAACAGTAAAAAGTCATCGTGTTTCACATGCCAAACATACGTTATTGCTTCCGAGGTACGTCGTAGTGGTTTGCTGAATTAATATCGACCATCTGGGGTTCTTGAACGCGTGCGAAATATAAGTACACTACACTCTAAACCAGAATTGGGTAAAAGTGGGCGAACTGCGTACCTTTAGACCACCGGTTGAACAGTTCATCCGAAAGGACCAAATTTTGCGCCAATGTGTGCCGTGTGCAAAAGCCCTCTACGAAAAATAGCAATCGGGGGACTAAAAGGGGCCCATTTATCTGTGTTGGATCGTCTGCTGCCGCGCTGCCTGGCCGTACCATGTTGTTCAACTGGTTCAGGAAGAATTTACGCGTTTCTTTCTCGCGTAGAAAACTAAAAGCGTGCGAGCCCTCTCCGTCACACGATCATGCATCGATTGTGCGAGGATGCATAGCATCACGTGTTTTACGGCACTGGCAGGACTGGCCGTGTGTATTTGGACACCATTCGCTCGGGTACCGTCTCCGAAGGCTGCCGTAGCGATAGGGTGAGTTTGCAGTTAGTGTGGGCGCCCGTGCCTGCACGCTGTGGATACACTCCTGAACGCACCGTCTTACGAGAAATATTTACAGCCAGAACAAAGGTAACTTGTTTTGATCGTCGGCGGTTCGTTGTCGAATGCCCGAATAGTCACTGTCTGCAGTTTGTACACGAAAAGAGACTTCGCTATATGAGCTGTCGGCATCGAGCCCGTCGGCGGCCGGTGTGAGCTCTCACCGGCACAAAAAAAAAAAAGAACGTCGCCTTGCTTTGCAAGAAACGCTGTCTGTATCGTGGAATGAAGTGTAGTTAAAATTGTGTATTTCGCCTCGTGCGACGACCACTGTCAAGCAGCTAGCGCGAAGGCGAGCGCCGATACGTGGCAGACAGAACCAACGTGCAGCTGCCGGCGCACTGCGAATATACGATGGTGAGCGCGAGCCGTCTTGTTCGTACACTGTAAAAAATATTTTGTAGAAAAAAAAAAAACGAATTATCTCGCAGCAGCCTCGCCAGAAAATTTCTGAAAGCTATCGTTTCTCTTTTGAGACCTTGTGTATTTTAACGGGTTTTTCTGATTAATTTTTTTCTGTGACAACACAGTTTTCTCAGTTTTGCATTACAAAAAACGCTCTTTTTTCCGTTTATCTCCTTTCTGTTATTTCACTGATATTTTCTTTTGACGTACAGAAATGTGTGAAATTACATGTTTCTTGTCTCATCTGCTTTCCGCTCCATCTTCATGTTCTTTTGCTTTTTTTTTCACCAAGAGTGTCTGTTTTAATTCGCGGAAAGAAATGCCGAAGGCTTTCACGTATGGGGTAAGTACACCGCATCTTAGCCGCAATACCGACGATGAGACCTGTTGTTCATTTGTGTGTGGAATAACGACCGTAAACGTAGCACCGGAATGCTTATTTTATGAGCGCCGGTGGCGGTTTGCTGTATCGCCGTGCTCTAGAGAAAACTGACGCCTTCGGCAAGAAGGTATACTGGCAGCGAAAATACGCATTGCGTTCCTTCGCCGCCGTAGCTGAATGCGTGCTGTTACTGTGTTTGCGTGTGCACAGCGGCGTTTTAGGAGCTCGCCAAACCGGCATTGCAAATGCTCGTTCGGTTCAGTTGACAAGGTGCTAGCGAATAATTAGAATCTGCTAATTAAAAAAACGCTGACTATAAGGTGGGTTAAGTTTCACAGATCTATGTGACGCAGGGTTACCTAAGAGCTCACGCTAACCACACAATTTTTCTGTGAATATTTATTTTCTAATAGCGCTGAACAGGAATTCCCGCCGGCACTACATGGCAAGTCATTATGCCTGGATATATATATATATATATATATATATATATATACACGATGCAATCTCGGACTGTCGGTGTGCGGTTGTGGGAGGTGAGCGGTCTGTGTAGTGCATTACTCTGATATGCCTGTGTATATGTCTGCGTCTGGGCGTGACCGATGTTCCATTGAATTCATGCCATTTTGTATATGCGATATGAAATGCTGATAAAGTCTGTATGTGTGATAATAAATGGCGATAAATTGAGTGAGAATGTGACCGGCATGCTCCATTTTTCTTTTTTTTTTCCGGTTGGTTAGAATTGGTTCAACAATTAGTCTGCTTGGGATGCTCTACCTAGGGCAACTTTTACACCATCGAGTGGGAAATGCATTGGACTAAATATTTGAACCGTTGCTGTTAGTCTCGCAGCTACTCCAAAATTGTTTCGAAATCTGCGGCAGCTCACTTACTCCCCTAAAGGAGGAACAGCATGCCCCCTTTTTGTGCATTTCGGTTTAGAGTTTAGTGTTGTATTGCATTTCCCCGCTACAGAGATGCGGATGTCGTGGCCGAGAACTGAACCCGCAAACAGGAGCTTAGGAAGCCAACAGCCCATTCGCTATGCTACGACGGAAGTAGTGCTCAGAACACTTATAGTTCAATGGCAGTCTACCAGAGATATTGCAGGTAGGAATGTTTCCGACATTCAAACAAAACGAAAAATCCCACTAAAACGCGACTATTACAGAGACTCAAAGTGAAATATCGGTGAAATATATATATTGAAATATAAGTAAGGCAACAATTACCTTGTCTACAAAACAGAGAACATTAATGACTAGCTGCACAATTGCTTACAAATTCTGTGGGAGCATATACACTGTTGTGGATCAATTTACACAAGACCATTTCGTGCTTCCTGATATACATAAGCATGTTTCAAAATTGCGTCTTTTGTGTACCATCATTCCTCCGTGCATCCCCTTTCTTGATACATATACTTCATTGCATACCAACACGCCCATGGAGTGATCTCTCTGGAGGATAGAATTGACCTCACAATTTTCTATAGACAGGATACATCTCTCGTCTTACTTATGGTCATTTTAACCAAAGTATGGAGTAGATTGAGGGCTCGTTTTATTTATTAAGAAACAACCTGAATGAAACAACAAAGAATGAAGCCCATGAAACCACAGGGGACGTTATTGTGGTTTGTGAATTGCAGTATAAAGGAATTAAAGTAAACGAAAAACACAACTGCCTTCGGTGGGGCCCAATCACACGACTTTCGGATAACGCGTCCGATGCTCTGTGTTCGGTGTGCTTTTTAGTTCCCCTTAATTCCTTTATACTTATTTCACAATTACTATACTACATTAGAGAAACTACTGTCACGTGGTCCGGGCGATTTGACAGCAGCAGAATGCAAGGCGATGTCAGGCGAACTGTTTACTGGGCGAACCCCTGCCCAGCAAAACAAAGCCAATCACACCGCAAGGCAACAGCGGCGTGAACAGCCGTCGGTCGACGGAAACACTGACAAGCGTCGAAATGCGCCGTCTTTTATACACAGGTAATAACGCGTTCTTGCATTATCTTTGAAATTCTAGAAGGCTCTTAAATGTGCGCCTCAGGCACGCAGTGTGTTTCATGAACTGTCAACGGGGTTCCCGAAGCGACATGCAAGATAAACGCGGCCTGCGTTGCGCGTTACAAAATGTGATAACGCAGCCCCGCAAACAACCAAAACAAGCATGCGTTGTTACAGGGAAGTGATAACGGCTTTCCACTTAGACAAACCAAAACAGCCGTACATGCCACTACAGTAAGCGTCCCATGTGGTTCCTTAGGCTTCATTTTTTCTTGTTTCCTTAGGTTACATGCTCCCTGTAGTAATATCAGTGGTATCTCGAAAACGGCACCGTGCGTCACTTATTTTTATTTGTTCTCGTTTTCAGCGTCTCCATAACTGCATCGCCTCACGCGTTTTTATTTATTTTATTTATTTATTAGTTACCTGCATCGCCCCGTAGGGCATTACAGCAGGGAGGTTACAGGCTATACAAAATACAAGAAGAATACGTAGTTTCCGCTGTCGGCCTCCAGAATCACCATAGTACGCGATGTCATGTTTGCATTTATTTGCCAAAATGCTACGCTTCTAGAATTCATGTGCCTCTGCGACGGCGGGGCAGAACAAGTGACCTCGCTGTGACAAGCGCTGTGGTTGCGTCACGCTAGAGCACCATTCTAAAGAAACCGCATGCGCATGTAAAAGCCTCGTAGGCGTTCCACTTACAGTCCTGTGTGATCAGCGTGAAAAGTATGCCGAACAGTGTGAAGCTGATCAGCAGGAGCAAGGTGCTCATTGCGAGCACAATCGCTTGCTCCCGGCTGCCGTTGATCGTGCTGTAAAGAAAAAAAAAATAAGTCAGATAGACTGCAATATGGGAAATGAGTTCTGCGGAAACCCGCAAGGTGGAGTAACGTTTACGTAAGAGAAAATTAGCATCCACCCGTTCCTTCAGCGGGCCTTCAAAAGCAAAACGGCGATGCTTCAGCGCTCAAATCGGCGCTGTCAAGATAATAAAAGCTGGCATAACTCAATGTATCCTTGGATGACCTCTCCACTGGCATTTCTTTGGTGCCAGTTCCGTATGACGGTAAGGTTGTGACGTCAACGCACATGCTCCACGAAGCATCTACCCGCTTCGCTTTCGGTTTGGAGAAGACTTTCAGTTGCTTATTTAAAATTATTGGTGCGTTTCTGAGCAAACTGAACCACCCTGGCGGTTATAAGGACCATCAGTACCATTGGAAAACATTGATATCAGAACGTGGTGAAAAAACCGCCGGAGTTACCTTTTAAGCGAGAGACCTGTAGCTGCAACACCGGGATAAGTGGTCTGCGTCAGCACGCATGCGTAGATGAAAGGCAAAATTAGCATCGACCCGTTTTGTAGCAAAAGGCTGCAAGGAAATCATTACGTATTCCTCAGAAATGAAAGCTTCCTAGTTGTCGAAAAAGTCGTCCTGGTTTGGGGTTCGAACCCGGGACCAACACCTGTCCGGAGCGTTCGCTGTTCCTTGTGCTACAAAATGGGTGGATGCTAAGTTTCCCTTTCATAGATTGCAATATGTACGACGTGTTACCTCCCTTCCCTCCTTCCCCCTCTCCCCCTTCCCATATATTTGATATCCTGTTGATGTGTTCCAGGAAACAAATCATTTGCACACGTGAACTCGCTCAGATAGTACATAGGAAGGCCGTATGAAGGCCTAGATTCGTACAACTTTCGCCACAGAATTGCCATGTTCATGCGAAAATAAATCCCGCATTTATTTCATATTGTATGCTATACCAATGTGACAACGCTCGAAAATTATATATTTTTAACCAAAGTATTGCCTCCGGTTTCGTTTCCATTACATTAATTTGTATATACTTTTTTTTCTGCGTCATGGGCTTGCTTGCTGCGGCCACCCTGTTTCGGTCATGACGGCTAACGGTGTTTGGAAATAATAAAATAATAGCTGAATAAATTCTAAAGAATCTGTGAGCTGTGTGCCGGTAACCCTTTTCTTGAATGCTCCAAAATAGAAGTTGAAAGCCAAACCAGAGAGAGGAAGGTTAAAATATTGCAGTGTCGAGCTTTTTTTACCCTTTGTGCTGGAATATGTGTACTGTAGTGGTGTGGCATCGATCTCGGAGAAGGCGACTACAACGTGTTATTAATGTGGCATAAATGTTGTCCCTTGAGCTTGAAGAAACGTAAGTTGGATATTGGAGTAAAGGCAGGTGAGGGGCACACTTAAAGTGAAAGACACAGATGTTTCATGCGAAGCGTTGTGTGACCGTCGGCATTGGCACTGTGCAAAATTTAATTAATTATTAATTAATTATTTAGTAAATAAAAACAAATAAATATATATAAATCTTGCACATATGGCACCTTCTTCGCTTGGTACATACCAAAACTCGAAATGACATGTGCTAGTGAATGACTGCCATGCCTGTTAGCTAACGATACCAAAAAAAAGAAACCCTGTTAAAGTGTCGATAGTTTCTATCGCAATAATGACTAAAAAGTCTCACTACTCACTTTGGTAAAAAAAGACCATAAGATCACTCGTGACACGCATCAGCCTTTCACGCTAAACACTAAAATAGTTGAATAGTACGAGCGATCATGAGCAAACAGCTCTTATGAATTGGAACAAGAGTTGCGATGTGGGCTTGTTGGTGGTTCATATTAAACGCTTTGATGTAGCGCAAAAAACGGTGTCCATATGTGGTGTCCATATGTGCCTTCTTGTGTCCGTGTCTTGTTTTTTGCGCTACATCAAAGCGTTTAATATGAATTGGAGATGTGCGACCTGGCTTGGGCCGTTTTAGGTCGAATGACAGCAACGCTCGGAGAATGTTTTAAACTTCGGCACGTGCGTTGTGCTAGATAAGCAGAAGCTCGAGGTCATCTGAGTAGATGACCTCGAGAAGTCTATGACTGTAATTGGGCTGATGTCAAGGTTTCTGAACCTTCTCTCAATATGACTGCTTGTCATGTTGAATTGAACGCTTTATCAACCAAATGCGTTGACGATTGAAGCGTAGGCTAACAAGTTCCACTCCCTCGCTGGAATACGTTCAGACAGCCGGCACTTTAAGGTTGTGTAAAGGTAACGCAGTTGTGTATTTCTTCTCATGAACTTCCAGTTTTCTTTGTATGTTCCTTGCTACTGTGACGATGCAGTCACCACGGGTATTAGGCCTGGATGATGCGGCGAACCGGCCGAGCCCAAAGCATAGATGAGACGCGCGGTGACAACCCACAATCGATGAAGAAGAAACCCATGTGATCATGATTATGTACAGATGACGAAGAGTAGCGCATTAAGTGCCCACACTAATTTCGCCGGCGCGAGAGCGGCCAGCCTGGCCGCAGCTTAAAGGGACGGAGACCGCCTTGCGAAAGGCTTCATGCGGGAAACGTGAACGATCTCTGTAGAACGGCAGCGACGGTCAGGTGGAGCATCAACGGGTGTCACACGATAGTTTACAGGAGACGTCTGGGCCAACACGGTGTAGGGGCCGATGAAACAAAATTGAAACTTGTCGCACAACCCAGGAACCCGGATTGGTGTGCTGAGGAGCACTTCGTCGCCTGGGCGGAAAAATACCATGCGACGACTGGCGTCATAGCAATTCTTGCGATCCTGTTGACTCGCTTCGGTGTTGATGCGGGCGAGCTGGCGAGAACGCTGGAGACGGGAGACGCATTCCTCACAGGAGGACGAAGGGCCTTTGATGGGCCCAGCGAAGAAAGATGCGTCATGGAAGGATGATGGCGAGCGGCCGTAGACAAGATAGAAGGGCGAGTAACCGGTTGTGCGTTGGACGGCGGTGTTGTACGCGAATGTCACGAAGGGTAAAAGTGTGTCCCAGTTCTTGTGGTCCGGTCGTATGTACATGCTTATCATGTCGGAAAGCGTTCGATGAAATCGTTTGGTTAAGCCACTGGTCTGCGGATGGTAGCTGGATGTTGTCTTGTGTGTGGTTCCAGATGCTCTGAGGACTTCGTCTACGAGTTGAGACAGGAATGCTTTTCCGCGGTCGCTCAGGATGACGCGAGGAGCACCGTGGCGCAGAATTATGGCGTGGAGGATAATTTCAGCGACCTCGGATGCGGAGGCGGAACTCACGCCCGCTGTTTCGGCATACCGTGTCAAGTGGTCAACGGCTGTGACAATCCATCGTTGACCATTGAGCGTGACCGGAAGAGGACCGTACAGATCAACACCGACGACTTCGAATGGTTGCGAGGGGCAAGGTAGCGGCTGAAGCTGTCCGCTCGGAGCAGATGTAGGGAGCTTTCGACGTTGGCAGAGTGTGCAGGCAGCGACATACCGCGCCACACTATTAGATAAGCCAGGCCAGTAGAAATGAGCTTTGATGCGGTCGTAGGTATTCTGAACACCAAGGTGACCAGCAGTCATGTCGTCGTGAGCGGCTCTGAGGACGTGGGCCCGAAGACAGCGAGGCAGAACAGGCACCCAGCGTTGACCGTCTGGGTGGTAGACATGGCGGTATAGAACGCTGTCATCGAGCTTAAACTGTGCCAACTGTCGACGAAGGCGGGCGTTTGGAGGTAGGGAAGCTCCTTGAAGACGGTCTAGAGATGCGTCGACAATAATCGTCCGAATGTTGATAAGAACTAAATGGTTGGTGGTTGTCCGGGGGCATGGGATCCAGCGACGCTAAAGACGGAGGACACGAGGTCGGAGTATTGGAGGGCGTGTCACGGAAGTGATCTGAATGAGCACTGCATGGTGTCGTAGGCAGCGGACAGCGAGAGAGCGCGTCTGCGTCTACATGTTTTCTGCCGCTTTTATACACAATCGTGAAGTCGTATTCTTGCAGGCGAAGAATCTAACGACCCAGGCGTCCGGACAAGTTCTTGAGCGTCGAGAGCCAGTACAAAGCATGATGGTACGTTACGATTGTAAAATGGCGGCCATCAAGGTAAGGTCGGAACTTCTGGACTGACCAAACGACAGCTAGGCATTCCTGCTCAGTGATGGTATAATTTTTCTCGGCATTTGTCAGTACACGGCTTGCGTACGCGACGACCCTTTCACGTGAAGACTCGCCGCGCTGTAAGATAATACCACCAATGCCGTGACCGCTTTCGTCTATATGCAAGAGTGTAGGTGCGGCTTCATCGAAGTGTCGAAGTACTGGTTCAGATGTAAGTGCGCACTTAAGATGTGTGAACGCCGATTGACATTCTGGAGACCAGGAAAGGGTATACGAGCAGCAAGTAACTTCTACAAAGGTGCAGCGATGGAGGCGAAGTCTCGAATGAATCTCCGAAAATAAGATGCGAGACCCAAGAAACTTCGCAAATCTTTGGTCTTTTCTGGACGAGGGAAATGCGCATCTGCGGAAACCTTGTCAGGTTCAGGACGAATTCCATCCTTGCTCACAATGTGGCCCAACACCTTGATGCTCTTGCTGGCAAAACGGCACTTTTTGGTGTTCAGCTGAAAACGGGCGTTGGCGAGACACGTAAGAACTTCGTCCAGACGTTGCAAGTGCTGCAAGAACGTTGATGAAAAATAACAATATCGTCGAAATAGCACAAACAAGTCTTCCATTTCAGCCCGCGGAGAACGGTATCAATCATGCGTTCGAATGTTGCGGAGCATTGCAGAGGCCGAATGGCATGACGTTGAACTCGTAGAGGCCATCTGGCGTAGAAAAGGCCGTTTTTTCCTTATCGTCCTCGTGCATGGGTATCTGCCAGTAACCCGACCGTAAATCAAGACTTGAGAAGTACTCAGCACCCTGCAGGGAATCCAAGGCATCATCAATTCGTGGCATCGGGTACACATCCTTGCGCATTATCTTGTTGAGTGCGCGGTAATCCACGCAAAAGCGCACAGAGCCGTCTTTTTTCCGTACAAGAACGACAGGGGATGACCAAGGACTGGTAGATGGACGTATTATATTTCGTTGTAACATGTCGGCGACGTTTTCTTCGATGACTTTTCGTTCTGCGAGCGATACGCGATACGGTCGACGACGCACGATGGATCCGCCGTCTGTCTCTATCCGATGCGTGGTAATGGAAGTCTGCCCCAATGAAGCCGAGTGCACGTCAAACAACGATTTATGTTTTTGCAGTAAAGCTAGTAACTACTCTGACTCTAGAGGCGTCAGGTCTGAGCTAATGGCAGGGGAAAGAGTAGAGGGAGGAGCGGAAGTTGCAACAGAAGGAGCTCCAGATGAAGCTGTCTCGAGGGAAACGACAGAGAGAGATTCGGATCCACTGGTGCAAGGTAGTGTAGCGCTTTTAGGAATAAGGACCTTTTTTGCTGTCGGATTTTTCACGCAGAGATGTGCTGAGCCATTGGCAAACCGAACTAGGCCCGTGGCGAAAACAATGCCTCTTGCTAGCCAGCGTGCAGGTGGAAGAGCAAGCACGTCGCCTGTCTGAATGACATCAGACGTGATGGCAACAATCCGCTGAAGGCCAGGAGGTATCTCGATGTCGGCTGCCGCAAGCAAGCGAAGAGGTGCGTCATTTTCAGAGTCTTGCGCATAAAGCGAATTGGTGGTTTCGTCCATGTGAAGAACACCTTCCCGGCAGCAGATGTAAGCAGATGCTGCAGAAAGAAAATCCCAGCCTAATATGAGCTTCTGCGCGCACGAACGTAGCACTGCGAATTGTATGTGAAGCAGGATGCCATCGATGTAAACACGAGCGGTGCACATGGCGGAAGGTGTAATGGCGTCCCCTTGAGCAGAAAATAGTGTAGGGCCATCGCAGGGGGTCGTGACTTTCCGCAGACCTGAACAAAAATTGCGACGTATAATTGATACACAAGCACCTGTGTCAACCAATGCTTCCACGCGAACACCTTCCACAATAACCATAATCACATTACACGGGCATGCTGGAGGAATTTCTGTCTTTTCGTGCGATGCAGCTTTTCCTCCAAAAGCTGCGCAAGTCAGTTTTCCTGGCGGCGATCAGCTAAATGAGAGGCTCGTCGCAGGGGCGACGTAGAACGACGCAGTGCTGACGGTGAGCGGCGTCTGGTGGGACGGTAGTTAGGAGTCATGTCACACGTTGCACTTGGCGACGCAGAGCGGGTGGGAGGCAATGGATATGGACGGCGTTGATACTGGCCGCCCACAGAAAACTTGTCCCTTTCTGATACGTCATATCCGCGGCGCTCGTCTTGCTGACGCTTACGGCAGAAGCGTGAAATATGGCCACGATAGCCACAGTAACAGCAGATTCGACGAGGCTGGCGCCGTTGCGTATAGGGCCGAGCGCTAGATGCGGCATCTGAGATGGAAGCCAGGTGGGCCGGCGTCGGTTGCGGAGGCATCGGTTGCACTATGACTGGTGGCACTGCGGCAACCTGCGCGTATGTTGACGGGGACCTCGGGTTTATGGGCTCCGTGTAAGCAGCCCCAGCCACGGACGCCAATTCCTCCTTTACGACCTCTCGCAAGGAGGCACTGGAAGCGTGTTGAGGAAGTGGACTTACCGCGAAGCCGAGGGACTGGTGCTCCTCGCGTATGATCGCGCGGATCATCGTACGTAGCGACGGGTCTGTGTTGGATACGTTTTCGGTTGTGTCCGACTGCAAACGTACGGACTCAAGTTCGTCTAGGCGCTGGCAGGTAACGATATCGGCAATGGTGTCAGGGTTCTTGATGGCCAACGCATTGTATGCAACAGTCGCTGTGCCCTTGAGAATGTGCCGAACTTTGTCAGTTTCGGTCATGGCCGCGTTGACGCGTCGACAAATGGCGAGGACATCCTCGATGTACGACGTGTACGACTTTCCGTGTTGCTGTTTACGAGAGCGTCTTCTTGGCAAGGGCGGATCGAACGGCCGGTGTCCCGAAAACTTGTCGAAGCTTCTGCTTGAAACACTCCCAGTCGGCAAAGTCAATCTCGTGGTTGAAAAACCAGGTTTTGGCCACTCCCGTTAAGTAAAAAGAGACATGGTGTAGCTTGAGGGGCTCGTCCCAGCGGTTGGCTGAACTCACCCGATCGTAGTCGTCAAGCCAATCCTCCACGTCCTCTCCGCGGAGGCCAGCGAACAGGTGGGGGTCGCGCTGGTGGCCGTTGACAAATAGGGAAGGGGTGCAGCAGTCGGGGCCGAGAGGGCCGATGTAGAAGGATTGGGCGGCGCGTCCTGCGACATCACGGCGGACAGCTGGCACGATCGGCGACCTGATCGGAGCTCCAGGAGGTAGATCGGCGTGGCAGAGGACCGAGGACTGAACAGCACTCTCCCCCACTTGTGACGATGCTGTCACCACGGGGTACTTATTAGGTCTGGATGATGCGGCGAACCGGCCGAGCCCAGAGCATAGATGAGACGCGAGGTGGCAACTCACAATCGATGAAGAAGAAACCCATGTGATGATGATTATGTACAGATGACGAAGAGTAGCGCATTAAGTGCCCAAACTACGTACTTTTTTCTGTTTTACATAGTCTCTCGAACCTAATTATTCGATGCGATGCTTCAGCTATACCACGCCATTTCTGAATTAGTTCGCAATCTTCAACACTACATAAAAACTACCCACATATATTTTGCTATTTGAGACAAAAAGCATGTAATCACTCTCACGCGTTGGTTCAGTACGATGTTTCTAATTCTACATTTTATTCCTTTCTGCATTTATTTAGGCATCTCCATTAGTACACCTACATATCGTTGCGTAACAAAGTCTGTTGCATTATCCTGCTGGGCCGCTTGAAGTCAAGATCCACCAAATCGGGAAAATTAAATGCGGGAAAACTGGCAGTCAACACCAGCGAAAGGAGGGGCACGTAAAGTTAGAGCTCATTTAATTTTCGTTAGTTAGATGAAAAACGAGCCGCTCAAGGGATAATAATACACTAAGTGCCCCTGCCGCCGTCGTTTCTTAATGTGTGCTCGAGTGCTGCTGCAATGCTAATAGCTACATATGAATATTTGTGTATTAGTACTACAGCAGCACTCTAATCTCGGTGATGGTACAGAGCCAAGGCGGTTTCGAAGATATTTATGCTAAAAGAGTGCCACGAAATTCTCACCTAATTTGCAGCGCACGCCAACCGCTATCGCTTTAAAAAATCATTGTGCAGGAGCGCAAGAGTTAGTGTTCCCTAATCACTGCGCGAGAAGACATGGCGTACCGCACGAGAGGGGACACAGTCGTGTTTATATTTTCTTAAGGGGCGGCACGAGCCCGTGACAGGAACGGCATTGAAAGTGACGCGTGGACAGTCATAATGACTGGCACCATCATGAATGGCTGCTATCTCTCCAAGATGACCAGTCACTCTTTGAACTCCCACTGATCGCCTTCTCCTAGCAGGATAGTCACTTAGCTTGGATCCAATACATGGGGACATTCATGGTAATCCAGCAATGCATTGCCCCTAAGGGCACACACGATAGAGGTGCGACGTCTTTTGAACAGTGACGCTGTTAGTCAAGCCATATGAACGCCGGTCGTCGGAAGAAACCTCGCCTAGCCTTTACCTAGCAACCGCCGACGCCAGAGCTGTGCACCACCTCGCATCGTTTCACCTCGGTACCCATGGCGTTAAAAAAAAATGTCGCTACCGCCACAGCTGGTATGACGTCAGATAAGCGGCGCATGCACTGTCACAGTAACGCCGAAGCTACCGAAATGCCCAAGTAAAACCTCTCAAATTTAAAATAAGTGTTGCCAAGTAACCCTTTTGCGTCAATAAATACGTCACGAAATAGCCCGACTGCGCATACACCTGTCCTCGAGAACGCCATATCTCAGGATCAGTGAGTAACCTCACTGATCCTGAGATTTTAGCTAATACTAACACTACCAGGTTTGCAGCTAACAACAAGCTTTTGCTTCCTCAGTTTCATACTAATTGCGGTAAAACATCTTGAAACGTCTGCGCATTGTCAATATCGAATAATCTATCGGCATCACTATAAAAATTGAAATTTTGCCTGATATCATTCCATAATTGAATAAAAGTGTGTGTGGTCGATTTTTATCTGCCTTTTTCGTTAGTGGTACTAGATTTGCGTTTCTAAATACTGTATTTATTTATTAATTATTTGTTGTTTTTGTTTCATTCGTTCTTAGTTTTATTCAGTATGCCTTTTGCTTTATTTATGCTTCACTGTCTAAACTGCTGCTAATCTTTCTATTAATTTCTGCAACCTTCACTAAGGGTCTTGTCGAAGTAGTTTACACTGGGACCCTCGTCTGTAGAATGTATGATTTGTAATTCACCAGTTATGTTACAATAAAAGCTGATCGAATATTGATTCATTGATTGATTGACGTAATTACTGCACACCCCACATATATGACCCCGTCAATTACAGGTCGTCTCTGCCAAGCGCTTATCATTTAAAGAATTGTTCATTTCTCAGTGTTCTTATAACCGGAACCAAATGTTCGGTTATTTTTTTCTTTTTTGTGCTAGAGAACTAGCGCATTAACTTGTCGCCATGAAACTTATCAGCACATTGCAAAACTAGTCATCTAGCGCGTGAAACAAAGGGTAGTGTCTCGAACGAACATGAACAACGAAATCGCTCAGGACGTCAATCAAGCCTTATACTTACGTGGTCTCCTGCGTGAGGGCAACATTGCGCCTCCTGGAAAAAAAAAAACAAGAATAATAAAGCTCGAGGACTAGTAATATTCGCTTTTAACAGGGGATCGCTACAGTGCAGTGGAACGCTATGTAGTGCCACGTTAAAATTTTTCTAAAGGACTCTGTTTTAATAAATTCAATTTTTTTTCTCTAGAGCAGCTGCGCAATGATGGACGGTTAGCGTGGTCAGATGCTTCGCGTTGCTACGGCGGTTCTTTGAAATGAGTATTTCCTGTTGACGCGGACGACGGATGTTCTGCGATACGAGCTCCTTCTTAACACTGTCTTATGAAAACCGCAGAATGCATTCCACAAAACTAAAATCTAACAGGAAGTCGGCCAACGCAGGATAATTCATTTACGGTCTAGAAAAAGCTGCTCGAAGGGAAAGCTACACAAGTACGTCTATGTTTCGCTGAATCAAATGCTATCATACCCGAAGTTTCCTAGAAAACATCAACAACGCTCCTCCAGATTACATATAGATATACCGATAAGAAATAAAGCTAGTGAAGTGCGCAACGAAAGAAAACTCAGCAGAATAAAAAAAAACAGTTAATTTGAAAACCAAATACCTGACACCGCCTGTATGTACTAACGCGAGCAATATTAAAGGGAACACAGCGACGCGTGGCAAACACCCTCGATATCGACGCGGAGTGATACGCGGATGGCGCTGTGAAAAACCAAGTGAGTGGAAGGAGGGCGCTCTCCTACTAACTGTTGGCACACCCACCACGCTGGCGCTCCTACAAAGCAGCAACTTACGCCATTTCACCGATAACAAGGTATCGTCCAATATTCGATAAGACGCGGTAACTCGCAGTAGCATGCAGCAATTCGTTTTTTTTATTCTTTTTTTTTCTTCCCACAAGCGCACGGTACAATGCTAAGTCTTGCACTTTGTGCACACAAAAGCACGGCAGGAATGCCAACAGTTGTTAGAACTGTTTTCCCCTTCCCACTATGTTTCCGACGTTTGCCGACGCGTATCACCGATAGCTGGGTTTCGGGCTGTTTGCCATGCGTTCCAGTGTTCCCTTTCATATTGCTCACGATAGTACAGTCAACAGAAAATGTTTGCGGGATGCGACACTTTCGGAAAATCTATATCTACCGCTTAGCCTTGCAACATAACCTCGAATGAAACGTTTCACTGCGTAGTTTTTCGCACTGTACAGTACACACGTATCGAAATGGCAAAGTTAGAGCTAAGTAATGGATATACTTTTGTTTCTACAATCTTCAATTTGTACACCGCAGATGTATTAGTGCTTTGTATGTTTGCACGAGAAAAAACATTTTTAGAAGCCAGATTCGTAGTTAAATGACGCGGTTACAGCGGCAAATTACACATTATATTTCGTTTAATTCAATGTGTACATGTCCCAGTTCACTCCGTGAGCACTGTACAAGTGGTAAAATTAAATTGGATGCTATGTTCAGAGAGCAAACAGTAATATAAATTTTTCGAGAGTTTCGCAACCCGGAAACTTTTCCTGTTTACTGTACATACCCACCACAAATCCCTTCCAAATTCAGATATGGTGCAACGCAGTAATCTCAGGAGTAATCAGGCAGCGATCGCCCTGTATAAGGAATCTGCAGATTCCCACTGAATTTTCTCACCGTAAATCATTCGCCCCTAAATCAGACAGGCTGCCCAGTAACTTACAAGAAACAAATCGGAGCATTTCAGTGTAAGGAACTTCTATCACCGCTTCCGCGTCGCGGTATTACACCGTCCAAATTATTTGCTATATCTGTATGTCTATCGTTGCCTCGAAGTAGCGACAACTGACCGCCATGGCTGATAAGGCGGATGTATAAGTTCTTCTCGTACGGCTTGTTTATCTTATATAAAATGTCAAATGTGGAGCTGTTTGAGCTTGCGGTTGGGCCGGGATCGTACACCAAAACTCGGCGGGTATGCGCCACAGGAAACCAGTACGTGCCAAGGTGCATAGTACAGTATGGCAAGGATGTTGGGAAGGAAAGTCCGGGTGACGAGAAGTAGTCTGGGGGTGGAGAAGAGGTAAAGAAGGAAGGGAGGGGGTAAAGCATGGCATAGCCTTGTGCAGTGTTGCTTATGTGCCACTAAAGTGGCCATGCGCCAAGAAGCTTTTAGAGAAGATTAGCCGTGCTTCGACAGCTCAATAAAAAAAAGGGGAAAAATAATTAGTGGCCTACATGCATAGTAAAGGTGGTGGGAAAGGGAAGTGGTGGTGAGGTGGGAGGAAAGAAAAAGGGGAGAGGTTAAAGCACAGCATAGCATTGAGCAGCATACTTTGCAAGGGTAAGTGAAGTCGGGGTGAGGAGAACAGATGTGACGGTGATGATGAGGGAAAGTAGGAGGAGACAGAATAAACCACAGCATAGCCATGTACAATATGGTAAAAGGGTGCAGAGAGAGAAGTGAGAGCGCGTGGTGTAAGAGATTGCGATTAGAAAGAGACAAAAAGAAATAAAGGTGAAAAAAGTTGAAGAAAGGTGGAAGCACTTCACCCGCGTTCGCCATGTGGTGACGCACGCGTACTGAAATCATGGGAGACGTCTGTAGAGACAAAAGACGGATAGTTGAGACTTTGTACGAGGGACGTATTATCGAAGTTCGTATTATCAGTACGAGAGACTTAGAAAAGGCGCGCACAATATCGTCAAAATGAGTGTGCGTCTGTCTAGTTTTATTGCAATATAAAATTAAACTTCTACATAATACGACGCCACACCACTAAGGGGTCAAAAAAAAAATGGCAGCACACATCCGGAAAGTCGAAGTAAGTGCAGTGACCCGCTTTTTGCGCTTTTTATATTTGAAGGAACAAGATTCCGATTGACGCCGAGGTGGTGGCGGTATACGGGGAGACTGCCCCAGCCTTTGACACTGCCTATGACACTATATGGCGCAGACGATTTCAGTGCGGTTAAAAAACCCTGGACGACGCAGAACGAAGGGCCGCCCTTCACTACATAGTGAACCACAAATTGCTGCGCAAGTCGAGGCTCTTGTAGTCGCTGACCGGCGGATAACTGCCAGCCCAACGACGAAGTAGTGGAATCAAACTGCGGAGATATTAACTTCCTACTTTGTTGCACTACAAACACGCAGACGTGGCCAATACAATAGTCATTCTATGAAGTAAACAAAAATAGAGTTTGAAACTTATTTTTACTATACTCAGGCACAGGTCCAGAAGAAAGCGGCGTATCCCCGACAATGGAGCCCGCTCCAGCCAATCGTGCGCTCTGTCAACGTGACGTCGCGGGAGACCGCCTCCGCGCAGATCTCAAAAGAGAAATCAGACTGCGGTGCGGAGGCAGTCTTCCGCGACCTCACGCTGACAGAGCGCACCAGTGGCTGGAGCGGAGTCCTTTGTCAGGGATACGCCGCTTTCTTCTGGACCTGTACCTGAGTATAGTCTAGAGTTACAGCTTGGTTAACATATGCTTCTTCAATGCCTCCTGTACTAGGGTACAGGAGGCGTTGGCTTCCTTCACGGAGCCTTAACGAAGTCGAGGCGCATATGACGGGCGCGCACTTCGCAGAGAAGTCAAAGCGTAAGGGCACTCACATGTATGCGCTGGGGCTGAGGGTTTCGCTGGTGCCTAGTTGCGTGGATGACAGATGAAAGCTGACCACAGTGCCGTGAGCCGGCGCAGGCACGGCCTCCGCAGCCATGGCCACGACGTGGTTGTAGCTTCCCACTCAGTTCTCTGCGGATACGAAAGCACACTACGAGCGTTAAGAAGCTGCCTTGGGACTTAGCGTGGCCATTACTAGTACCCGTGGTATCGCACTAGAGCATAATGCGCACCTCTACGCGTGAGAACTTTTATTGTTTTAGAACAGTGAAGATGTGTTTGAAAAAGACAAAAAAAAGAACGATTTCAGCACTTTGCAGAACTTTTTCTGCAAATAAAATTTCGCCTTTTCATAGTCGTCGTGAAATCATTAGCAATTACAAGGTGTCAACGCCCTAGAACACTTAAAACCAAAATGCTACGGGAACGAGGGCACCGAAATTCCCCAATCGTAAATTTATGCAGCGTTTCCCAACATATGGAGTTCGGTTGCCCAGCATGCTTCGTGCTAAGCAGAGGCAACTCTATTCTTTAGCACTGCGTCTGTATCGACAACGCGCGCCCAGTGTTATCAATGGACAAGTTAAGCAGGATACCGCGAGCATACCGGCGTATGCCACGTAATTCTTTAACTGATGTCTGTGTGCATGCACATATCAAGGAATGTGACAGCGACCTACTAGAAGGTATTTATTGGATGTTATTGCAAGTATGAATGGGGGGACGATATTAAAACTAACGCGGGATCACTTTCTCGCAGCACATTGCCTGTATATAAGCGTGTGTGTGCGTGTATAGAGCAACTCAGCCGCCACCACCTTCCGTTAAAGGGAAACTCCGGCGATTTTCCCGTGTTCACTGTTCGCAACGAATTTTTAAATGTATCCTTTTTGGTATTAGTAACCCATGCGAAGCCACGCTGTTGGAGGTCCATTAGCTTTCCTGAAAATTAATTTGAAAATTTTTAGCTGGTTCCCTTGCAGGCTACAATGCATTTTTTACGTCATTATACTCTCAACACTGCTACCTGAGTAGGCCGGCGATGTAAAAAAAAAAAAAACGGTGATACTCAGGAGCTCAAATCATCGTTGTAAAGTTCAGATTGCGCTGGCAGAACTCGATTCATCATCAGATCACATGACCACTTTCATTTTCTTTTCTGTCACGAGCCCCGTATGTCTGATGGCGGGAATTAAGGTATGACGTCACCGCATATGTTGCACGAAGCGGCTATCCGTTTCGGTTTCAATGAATCAATCATTTTTTATTTCAAGTTCTCTTATTACATGAAAATACACAACACTCGTTGGTCCCATAGCCACCGGCTAGTAGGGGGTCTAAGTAAATATGCATTTAAGGGAACAGATTGTGTTAACAATGCAGATATTTTATAAGTACACGTCAATCATAGCAAGAAAAAAATGGAGCAAAATATAAAAAGCAAACATATTTGTGATAGGTTAATTGCACTATCGTGCAACATGTTCCATGCATGCAATGGATTGTATGTATGCTATACATGAAGTCTGCGGGGCGCTTTTTTGATGGGCGGCAGGACGGTGGGATGCAGTGACGGTCGCGCTAGGCGCTATGGTTTCCTCCGTGAGTGCTGCAGAGCAGAGGCCACGCTGGTTTGGCGCGTCCGCTAAGGCGAGTCGTTGGCTCGTCCTCCACTGCGAGTTGTGCGTGAGTTTGCTTTCGAGCCGTTACGTTTTACACCTACTTTCATGCCGTTAAGTTTTGCGCCGTAGGTTCCATTGGACCGCCAGTCTGCGGGAGTTGTTCGTTCTGGCCTTGTGGCCCTCCTGTATACGTTAGTGCCGTGTTGTGACGGGCTGGAAGGTGGCTGTGATTCTTTTGGAGTCTTGAATTAAAAGCGGTTCTTGTTCCCAGCGTTGCTGGCTCGTGTAATGCGAATTGCGGCTCACTGAGCCCCCCTGAGCGGAGACGGGGCCGTTATATTTGTTAATTATATTCGGCTTGATAGAGAGAGGCAGGAAATGGTTACACCCCGCTTGTGCGGCTAGCCAGCCGACGAATGTGGGTATGAGGCATACGTAAAATTATTGTCAATCACCGCGTGAACGACGAGCACGTCAAGTTATGTCAAATTATTGCTGCATTCATGTGGGTACTCTGTACTATCGCCTTATGATATTGCACCAACATATAAAGGAACCTTGTGAATTATTAGCTGCAATAAATGTTGATGCTTGAAGTTCCTAAGAAAAAAATATTGCCCATCCCGTCACATCCGTCTAGCGTCACACGACATGGAAGTTAATTCAGACAGAAAAGGGTTCTATGCGGAGAACAACCAGCAACGAATGCCCCAGCAGCAACAAAGAGTGTAAGTGGAGAGTCATGACGTAGTAGAGCTGACACGTCCATGAGCGCTATAACTCTCGGAAGGAGTAAAACGTGGTTTGGGGGCGAGCTTCAGGAATGTGTGTGTCAATGCGTGTCTTATTGAAGAGCCTTTAATGTATATCCAAGAGTTAGCAGATTCACATCGTAATTCCTTATAGCTTCTGAAACTCCCGCAGATACGAAAAGTTTGTGAAAAATCTACGGGGCTTGCCCCCTTGATAATCTTCGGAAGCACACGGTAGGTTGTTCATGTGACTCGATTCGACAGAGATATTTCTCCCACTTCCCCTTCCGTGTCATTATCGAATTGGAATTGTACTACAATTCTTTTATTATGGAACTTGCGCCGGCGGAAGAGCCAAGACAAGTGGTCTGCGAAATCACCTCCGATTAACTTAGTAGTGCTTCAGAAATCACAGGCAATTGCGCTTTTGAAAACGCTTACAATACCGAACTCTCTAACCTACAGTAAATCTACTCTGCTTACACCCAAAATATTTTGTGCGATCTCTCAAGTTTGTCCAACTTCACTTTTCGCGTATCGCGACCAAGTTTTACGTTACCAAATGCCTTTACAGCACGCTGTGAATTAAGTCTGAAGACGATGCCGCTCTATCGTCAAGGCGCCTGTGAGCATATGAGCCAATTATTACTGCAAGGAGTTCCGAATTTCGTGTCAGAAACAGCGAAAAAGTGCCTCCTACTTCCTATTGCAATATGTAAACAGCGACATCCTTGTATGGTACAAATAAAAAAAAAAGGAGAAGCCAGGTATCCGCAGACATGAATGCTCATGAATTCTAACTCTGTACGGCTCACGAGAACTTACCTGTGGGCACGGTGGACGAGAAATTTCTCTGTCTTGGCGAACCGCTGGCCGAATACTTGAAGTTGAGTGCAAGTGGCGGCCTGATAGAACATGGGCGATTCTCAAGGCTCGCAGGCAGGACCTCGTAGACCGTGGCCCGTGACACGTGTAGCCCGCGAGGCGTCTCTTCTTCTTCTACTTCTTTCCCAGCTGCAGGTAAGCGCTTGTCTTGAGCGCCAGATGCGCCTGAGACTTAATCTTTCCCAGTCCGAATTATTTCAATTGAATGCAAGTAACTGGCCTTTACAATTTGAAGCATACATCATAAAGTTATTTGAAAGAAAAAAATTTGAAGCATACCTCATAAAGTTATTTGAAAGAAAAAAAGATGTGCTGTCACATTTCAATAAAAAATTATCAATCACCTAATATTTTATGCATTATTAATGTTTTATAAGGTTGCCTACATTATGTTAGAATTTTCAACTGAAAACGTTATTTCAAAGGGACGTCACATTACCCAGTAGTTGAATTCGAACTGTTCGATGAAAAACGAAATTAAATGCCTGATCTTCTCACGGTCCAAGAGGAGGCTGTATTTAAGGTTGGTTGGTTGGTCCTTGGGTATCTTGGCGCAACCCACTCTGGGGGATCGGCCATGAACCGGAAAAGAAATTTGTGTGGGAGAGAACTCCTAATGAAATACAAAAAAAAATTGTAGTACCAATTTGATAATCAAATTTAGGTTAAAGGAATAGTTTTCTGCGAAGACTGAAAGCGTATAATTATAAAAGAGAAGCGAACGCTATGGAGATTGGTTCTCACGTACTGAGATCATGATTGAAAAAAAAATAATAAATAAAATAAAGAACTGAGCAGATCAACATTTAATTCTTTTTGTCTCACGAAGAAAATCGCATACGGCCTTGCACACGTTCCTGTGACTAAATCCGAGGATAGTCGCACCAAGGGAGAGCACTACTGGAAGAGACAAATTCAAACCCATGTTTCTCAAGGGTATTTCCAGAAACCTTTTCAGTGGGATGTTGAATCTTCGACATGATATGAAGAAGTGCTCCAGAGACTCATCCTCATCACAATGCAGACACAGCGGTGATTGAGCCAAACCAGACCTGTACATGTAAAAGTTCAGTGGGGGGACTCGGCATCGTAATTTAGTGATTGAGACTTCTGCTCTTCTAGTTTCGCACCATCTATTTTTCCACGGATAAGCCAAGTGTCCGAAGTCAGTGCTGGCTAGTGCAGATTTCTTAAAATTATTGCAGGTAGTATATTTTGAGAAGCGCACAGCTGTAACAAACGCCGAAGTCGGCAACACAGAAATTACCGGGCCATTTAGACCTGACACTGCGAGCGCGTCCGCATATTCATTGAGTGTTAGACCTTTGTGCCCAGGCACCCATATCAAATGAGGCGTAAATGTCTTGGCAGAAGAGAAGAGAATGCTTCTAATGCACTTGATAAATTAGGCGCGCTGAGAGATGCACACACGGACAAACAGTCAGTTAGAATGGCGACTGATGAGAAGGACTGGGGCAATTTTCGTGCAGCTAAAACGATTGCCAATAGTTCCGCTTGGAAAATGGGCGTGAAGTCCGGTAAACGAATTGAGAAGGACCAATTCAGAGATGAGGACACAATACCAACAGCTGCCTTCTCTTCCCAGACTGACGCGTCAGTCGCTATTACGATTTTTGTGTCTATCTGAGCCAGGTGATCTTCTAAGAGGCCATTGAGGTAAGAGTGAGACAGGTGTTTAGCGTTACTTGGGAATATATTATCAAATTCAATTGCGATTGCTTGCACCGTGTCATTTAGCACGACAACTTCACTTAGGTGCACTTGTAACGGATCCAAGAGTGACTGTGCAAAAACGACTTGGGGGCAACGTAATCTAGACCAATGATGGGTAAAAAATGTGGCCGATTGATTAATAATAATATATTGAGACCTCCTCTGGGGAGATGCATAAATTTTTAAAGATGTTCGCACTGTTAGGACATGGAACCTTTTATGAAGAGAAGGAAGGCGTGATTCCTGATATAATACACTGATTGCGACAAATTTCGGGAGCCCAAGGCATAAACGTAATGCCTCGCGTTCTAGATGTACCAATGGCCTGATTTTGTAAGCAGGTGCCCCAGAAAACAAGACGCAGCCAAACTCAAGTATCGGTCGGATATACATGCAGCAAACCATGATTAGGGAGTCACGACGAAGCCCGGAACTAATGGAGCTGAGCCGACGAAGAATCCCCAACGCACGAGCTCCCTTAGCTGCTATATTTTCGATGTGTTGACTCCAGTTCAGTTTTTCATTGTAAGTGACCCCTAAATACATTAGCGAGTCAACTTGCGGAATAATGTTTTGTTTATACGACAACGCAATATGGACCGGAACACTTTGGTGAAAAACTATAAGCGCACTTTTCCCGATGTTTAAGATAAGTTAATTCCTTCCAGCCACGTCTCAAGCCTGTCCATGTACGCCTGCAGAGTTTGATACAGTGTATGAATATCGTTTGCTGCCGCAAAAAATGCGATGTCGTCGGCGTATACGTATACCTGTACATCCTCTTGGATGGAGATTGAGCGCAAGAGTATATTAAAAAGTAATGGGGACAACACCGACCCTTGGGGGAGGCCTCTAGATTGTTGATATTTTAAAGACGACAAACCCTGTTGCCAGCAGTAAAATTCTCTGCCCTCTAAGAAAGCGTATATCCATGATATAAAATACTGTGGTAGTCCTGCGTTATGAAGTGAACTGATTATATTGGAGTGTTCAACGCTGTCATAAGCTTTTGTGATATCAAGAGTCACAAGAGCGGCATATTGTTTGTGATATCGAGCAAGCTGTATTCGGCTTTCTAGGTCTACGTGAGCACACAAGATGGAGCAGCCACGCCTAAAACCAAATTGGTATGGGCTCAAAATCGTGTTCTCAATTAACCAATTATCTATCCGGCTGTAAAGGATTCTTTCGATGAGTTTCACTAGATTAGATGTAAGAGCTATTGGTCTAATGTTATCTAATGTATATCCTGCACCCTGTTTTTTTAATAATGGAATTATTTTAGCAACTCTCCAGTCCTGGCGCAGAATTGGGCAACACTCTTATTAAACCGGCTAATTCCGAAGCTGTGACTTTATCAAAGTCATCACCGCGGGCAGGAACGTGGGCGTGAGTGGTCAAAGTTGAAGCAAAATGGGTTTCAAGCCCTTTAGCTATTTCTTCGAGCGAATCGCGAATGGCGCAGGTGACTTTTTTTCTTCCTTCTCTCACACGTGGTTCTATTTTAAGCGTAACAGCACACGCAGAAATACGACTTGTAGTGGAACTTAACAACCTTTTTTATCTGTCCACGCAGTGGCCCACCGACCTACAAAAATTTCTGACCGGATTCCGGTTGGAATCACTGAGCCTTGCAACTTGACCTTATTGTAAGGAGGAAGAAAAACAAAACTACACGCACAATGATACTGACGATGCAGATGCGAGGTTGTCCGTTCTTCCTAATATAATGTCCGGCTTTTTAAAATCAGGTTGATGCTCTATTTTCTCTAGCGTGTTACAACTTACCTAAACAAATTGAGCGATTGTAGAGTCTGATTTATAACTACCTGGCTCCGGAAAATCCTCCGGAGGGCAGGTGTGCCGTCCGATTTCATTTATATAAATCTGCGTCTACAAATATGTAAATGAAAGAGCTCGAACAGAAGAGAATTAGTCACCCCATGACCACTGAAAGGTCTAGTCCTCGCACTAGATAGACACACGTAGACGTCGTCATGGTGCTGTTTGTGTCTCGCATTTTGTTATATAAGCGCGTCTAAAGATCTCGCACATATTCTGGCTGTAATGCGCGTAAAGGCCCCTGCTTGAGGACTAGGGGAGGAAATGCTGGAACGCCCGCCAGCTAACTCTATGACCTCACATTTTCCCCTCGGATAAATATGCTCTAGTGGTCACTTCGGATTGCACGCCCTTTGAACCCAGAACGCCCTTTGGTTCAATTCGGTTCTTCAATTTACTTTCGTCTCGCTTACTTTCGTTTCTTTGCAGATGCTGTCACGGAAGCTTTTAAAGCAAAAAGATTGTTCTCTCACCCGTTTTTGCGTTGCATGTACGAAAATTTCTTGCAGGTTTTCAATATCGCATATTAAGCAATTACTGTTACGCGAGGTCACTGTTATAGCGGATAAATGGCGGAAGATTACAAGGACACAAACACAACTCCAGCTGTAATAATTTTTTTTATTTTGCAGGATTGTCTCTCTCGCAAAAGGTCATAGGGTCATGCACAACGATGCGTTTCGCGTGTCGTTTGTGCTTCGTCGCGCCACCCAACCATCATCTAGATGTCCCCGATAGCAACAGATATGTTTCAAAAAGATGTGAAACTTTGCCGTTTAATATACAAAAGGTATAATTCATCCAATCGCGAAATTCGGTGTGAATTATTTTCTGCAGGCAGATGTCGCATTTTTTAGGCAAATAAGATGTTTTATTTTGGATGTGCAGTTTCACTGAGTTAGCTGTCTGGTTGGCAACTTGATTACCACTTCGCGAAAAACTCCAACCAGAAAGTTTTGTTGAGAAAAAACGTTTTGCAGCCCATACAGTGCCTTCAGCACGGTTATAGGTTGGATATGTGCCGCGTTTCTTTTAAATGTTCTGCAGGGGAACGGGCGTAATGAAAGTTGTTGGAGGCCAGGCAACGAAGGGATACGGCCTTGGATAACTAGAGAAGTGTACGTCTACCGAGGTAGCGGCGCAGTACGGGACCCAAGACAAAGGAGAATATTTAACAGAAAAGAAGGCCTCAAGGTGTAGCAGGAGCCAGCAAACACTTTAAATGTCGTCCTACCATATGTCGTCCTACTAATGTCGTCCTACCATCGTGTCGTCTACCGGCTCCTACCGTTGAGCCGGTAGAACAATAGAACGTTAGCACCGGAGCGATGTCGCTCCGGTGCTGACGTTCTATTGTTCTACAATGCTAATCGTATGCGCGTGAGCACACACCGAGAGGGAAAGCCTGCAAGGTCTTTTTAATTAACTTTGAGCATTAAATCACATCATATACTGCAATGCACGCTTAAGGTTTATCCAAATTTTAACGTCTACTATAATGCGATGAGATCCGTAGCCTCCTCGAAAATAATTGATGGTCTTCGTATTCCCTGACCGACGCCCAAGGCCCAGTACTGTAGCCTGGAACACACATAGGAACACACCTGAAACGAAAGAGAGCGCGCACAGGTTGTTAGAAATATACGGCCCACCCAGCGCATGGAAAATTTAAGCTCCAAGACGTGAAAGGGGCAGCCTTGGCTGAAGACACTGCAAGTTCTGTCGGCCAGGCTCCGAGCCTTCGTATGGGATACGAGAACGCGTTAGCTGTCCTGGGTATAGCTCTCGCCCTGCGCTACGTGGGCCGCATATTATCTGGAAAGGACGAGTACGTGGTTAGCTGTGACCACATACAACGGTCAGGTCAATCTGGGAAAACAACGCTTCGAAATACACTCGCGATAACACAGCGACGCTATACGTAGTCGAATAATTATTGGAATTGCTGCAGGCGTCTGCCGAACGGCAGACGCAGTGGCAAGAACACGGCAAGCGCTCTTAGCGAACCCTTGCTGCTGTTCTTGATACTAGCCGACGCTCTCCGTAGTTGCATTCACAATGTAAAATGATCCACGCAAGCGCAGCATACAGCTCACACGTTCCAGCACTCAGGACAAAGATATGAAAACATACATATGCTTACTTACTACCGTTGTGAATTGCGCGACTGTAAATAGAGAAGACAATGTATTAGTGAAATATATTCGACATCTTCTTGATCAATTGCAATCATCGAACGTTGGAGATATATGATAATGAAATCTAAGGTGCAAAGGCAAGTCGTGTAGTTTTGCAAAACACACACCTACAAACAGAAGGGAAGAAGCGTGGTTGCTTGTGGTATTCATCTGCTCACCTGCCGTCTTACCACCGAAGATAACGAGATCCAAGCGTTCAACTATCTTATTTCGCCGATAAAAAGTTGTTAGGCACAGTGTGTTGCTGCAGCCCACGCAAATAGGCAGGATCGTAATGCAGGAGCAACCAGGATGTTGTCGCCCCCCTCCCCCCCCCCCCCCGTCTTTACGTTTGTGCATGGTCATTCTGTGCGCATGCACATCACATTAGAAATTGCCAAAATCCCGCAACAAAGACTGGCCCTGCTCTGGTTATGTTGCTACGGGCACAGCCTTATACAATGCTTCTTGGCCTTGTTTTTACCCTTGTGTAGATTTAAAATTTAGCGCCACTCATCCAGGGGCCTGCAACAATCTGATCGCTTGGTTTCATTGGAAATACAATTTCCACAAGAAAAAAAAAACACCTTTGAAACGAAAGAGGTGTTCGAAGAGAAAGGTATAGGTGTGCGCTTTACCACATATAACTTTCTGCTTGCTAGAGAGCTCTTTCCTGGTCGAAATCCAAGAATTGGGGGACGGTCGCAAAATGGAGTTGCTTGAGAGCATTGTTGACGTGGAAGGAACGACAGATTGCGTCGCGGAGTGAATTCGTTCCAACTGCGCGCACGCACGCACGCACGCACGCATACATGCACCCACTCATCCACACCCACACACGCACGCACGCACGCGTGTGGGTAAGTGGGTGGGTGCGCACGCACGCAGCGCCCCGTGTGTCTGTTGTCAGTCGTGCACAACGTCACAAACGTGTACTTGTGCCACTCCGTCGAAATGGCGATGTTGGCGCCGCGCCAAAACCTAACGCCAATTGTTCTCGCTTGTTCTAGGCGTTGATTACATAACTGGAGAGACGACATGCTAAAAATACCTTTTCTAGAAAACTACATGCAGGCCGCACGGACATGCAGTAGTGGCAACAGCGTAATATACTATGTTGCCACGTGTGTTAAGCATTATTATGGCCAGAATGAAAATCCCAGATGTCCCTAGCTAGCGCTTGCAGCACGCCACGAAAATGCGATGGCCAAGACCTTTTGTACTTATACCCATAACGTGGAGGTTTGATCGGAAACGTCGACAGTCGAACATCACGTGAACGTAATTTGGCATAGGCTCAAAGGCTATCATTCAATTGCGTGGTGCATATACGCGCTTCTATCCACGGTTCATTGAACCATATCTAATGACAGTATATGCCACACATGACTGTCACTAATTGTGATGTAAATGTCGAGCATGTCATGTTATTGATGTCATGACCTATTAACCATCTTGATATGTATTCGTACTCGTCCACAACGATTTTGACATGCATCAAGCGAACGAAACGACATTTTTAGATTTATGTATAACAGCTTTGCACCTTTTCTTTATTGCTATGGTTATCGACCACCATATTCTCAAGGTCACCTTGTCAAGACAAATACAAGGCTTTCGCCATAACGGTGCCCCGCAACACTTTTACAAATAATCCTCGAGTGACCTCAGTTAAGACGGTTATTTCCTTAAAACTCGGCTGCCACAAAAATTTTCAAATAGCTTAGGTCATAGCAGAGTTACAGCGTGACGTCTGGAGCAAACTCCACCGTCCGAGCGCGTACACTTTCGTTGCGACGAGCGCTCTGGAAGATGCACAGCTGAGTGTGAAAAATGGCCATGAAGCCACGCTAGCGCGCTCCCCAATCTTAAACATCTCCTCTCCTCTTTTTATTATTTGAGTGTGTTCGCGCTGCCGCCGTGACAAAAGTCAGAATCACTGTGGGAAGGTGGTGCCAGCATACACCATTGCTGACAACTGTGCACGTAAATCAGGCGAGGATACTTCCCCGAAATATTTTATTGTACTTGTCAGTTATTACGTGGTTTTGTTGAAGGATGAGCGGGCGCTTTGCAGATGTACTTTGAAATCAAATTGGAAATTCCGTCCTACATGTAGTGCAATAATATTCGGCTGACATGTTCAGAGGAGCCTGCAGGACACGACTGATCGGCGGTGATTTCTTTCTATGCTCAAAAAATGCTGCAGGGGCCCCGTTAGTGAAGAAAATGAGCAACGTGGATGTTTCACTTACAGTCCTGTGAGAGCAGCGTGAAGAGTATGCCGAAAAGTGTGAGGCTGATGAGCAGGAGCAATGTGCTCATTGCGAGCACGATGAAGCGCTCCCGACTCTTGTCGAGCACGCTGCCAAGAAACAAAAAAAATGTAGGCATGTGTTGGAACACCACGGAATACCACTTTCACTCATCGCACTCTATATAGCTTCTTTACGGAGATAAATTCAACAGGGCACGCATGGTCGAAGGGGTTGTCAGTGTCTATTACCCGGAAGCCTTTGCTTTGAGACATTGACGAGTGCGTGCGCAGTATTCGTAAAAGCTGTTGCTCCGCAATTCTCTACACACCCTCACACCTTCCAAAATACAGGACACATGACGGCGACACGTCGAAGTCTACATTCAGGAAAAACAGCCGACGCGCCGAGTTGCTCGCTGCCAGCGGAAGTGTTCCTTGCTCATGTACTTCAATGTCATTGCCATGCTATAGTTTATTCGGCACAACATGCGTACATGGAGCTGCACAAAAAGGTTGGAAGTATACGGAACATCGCGCGCTCTTGTAATTTGCTACCGCGCAGCCATTCTCAATCATATATGCCTTGCCCGTGTCTTCACTATCGCATTAAATGCGGCGAATTGTTTTATCTAGCACTCCTTTACAAACAAGCCTGCTTATGTATTTATGCTCCTACAGGAATAAACTCCTCGTAAATAGATTCTATGACTCCGGTATTTATTAGAACAACATGTGTGATTTCCGCCCACTTATATAAAGGTGTCTTGCGATGGGCTAACGACGTGCAATGTGCTAACGATCCCTCAGCCTGAGCTTCCCTCACGTAGCTGACCTGTAGCGAGATTTTTTTTTCTTCTATTCGAAATTCTTGCGATCAACCGTGTCATAGGCCTTCTTTAAGCTTTAGCTTGTCAAAGCTATGGCTAGGAGGCCACGGCTCGAAAATGTGGTGCTGCTTGGTTAATCTTGAAAGTGGCTTATAAGTAACAACTATATATCATGAAGGGTGGTGCGATGACATTGCGCGTAGAAATAATTCCTTGCATGTTTAATGTTCCCGGCGTCCCATCGTTTGAGACGTCCAAATTTATTAGTTTATTTGTGGAGGTTTAACGTCCCAAAACCAGCTCTGATTATAAAAAACGCTGTAGTGGAGGTCTCCGGAAATTTCAATCACCCGGAGTTCCTTAAAGTGCACCGACATCGCATAGCACACGGGCCTCAACAGTTCGCCTCCATCGAAGTGCAGCCGCCGCGGCCGTGATTCGATCCCGCGACCATCGGACATCCTAGTTCAAAATGTTTCGAAGATTTGTTCCGTACGATCCGCTGTACACAGCGCGAGGGTGAGAGTATGCGAATTGAACCCTTATCAGAGCGCTACGTGGAGCTAGCGCACGAATGGCTGGGTATGGATAGCTTGGTATGGACACTGGTGAAGTGTTTAAAGATCAAGGCGGCATTTTAATTATTGCTCACAGCACTGGTCACGCAAGAGTGTAAATCAAATTTAACGACAAGCACATGGGAAACAAAAAGACTGCTATGCAGGATTCGACTCCGTCGCCCTGTCAAAGTGCAGTAATAATTATTTCGAATCATAAAAACATCACGCCAGCACATAGCAATACGTTCATGCTTTCCCCAGCTGACCACTAGTTACTCTTGCCTTCTTTTGATTTGTCAGTATGGAAACACGGAATCGAATTCCTCAGTTACAAGGAAGCGCACCTATTCGTTTTGCGTTGCACTGCCAATCAAGACGTTTATTTAGCATATTTTGCATTTAAGAGAAAACACGACGAAGAGAAGCAAATGTGTATTTAGGTTAGCTTGATCAGTTGCTAATCCTTTCTAAGAAGGCCTCGAACTTCTGAAGAGTGCACGAGAAATATTATTTTCAGCGGATATTGAAGCTTTCTCACTTGAGTTTGCGCCCTGCGTGTAGATGACTGCTCGCCTTACAAGTGTACTTCGAGCGCGACTTTCGCTGCTAAGGCATCAAGCTATAAAGTAGGAAGAAGTAAGCCTTGGAGCTTAGCTGCGGTCACGGCAGATTGACGAGCGATCATATTTGCTTATCCATTCACACCCATCTGAAAGCGGAACACTGGCGATTGAGTGCACCGGCTCACTGAAAACAAGTGCCTCATGTGATGAGCCTTGAATAATATAACTTGCTATTTTGTTGCGAATTCAAAATCCATTAACTTTTGGTGTAGTGATATTAGCAACAAATAATGGAACGTATGTGCTTCACAGAAAGTTCGCGTTTTATGGATTACTGTGATTTTGCGTATGATTTTCTCTGTCACTAACGATCTACAGAATGAATCGGTACTCGATACAGAATAGACTGGTAGTTATAAACTATGCGATAACCCATGAATATGATTAGACCATTGAACACCAGAGATCAAGATATTAAATTGTATATATTACCGTTTCTGCAAAGTAAAGGCTGTCAAACTTGACATATCAGTTTCTTTCTAAGTCTAACCATGGTAGGATTCGCTGTGATGTGAAAATACCATACCACGAGAAGACAAAAACAGCGCTGAACAACAGGACCAAGGAAGCGCACAGACACGGGCGCTGTCTCTGCTCTTCCTTCGCGTCCTGTTGTTGGGCGCAGTTTCTGTCCTCTCATAATCGTGACCCAACCAGCCCAAATGCGCACGCTTTTATACCATGCCAGCTACATTTCCATATATGAAGCCATCTTCTGAAAACTGTGCTGCTAGTGCCGCAAAAGTATCCCGAGAAATCTTGCATCATGACAGTTCAGCCAGTGCATAGTGCGGCGTGTCACGCATTTCATTGCGAGTAGGACCTAACGTCAAGGTACGAACGCTGCTAGCGTCTAGCAGGTGCACTCAGCATTTGTTGTGCTTTACAGACACACTTTGCACTCGACAGAGCTCCCAGCGCCTTCAAGTGCGCTGAAAGGCCCCGATAGAAGGCCTTTTTCTAGTTTTCCTTTCATGGGTGAGATTTTTTTTTTGTCACAAACACACTCCACGTGGAAAAAGACTATACCTATTATGGTATGAGCCTTGTTTGTTTATTAAAGGAGTACCGACAGGAATCGTTCACATTCTCGTATTGTTGCTGTAAATAAAAGCAGTGGCGTGAAGAATCTCAAAAGAGTATCGTGGTGCCTCGCATGGCAATGAATATATTTGTAATACAGATCACTTAAAATCCCACTTTCGGTTTCGCTTTCCAAGGGGCGGTTTCCTGGTGATTTGTCAACACAGTCGGACGTACGTCTAAGTCACATGGAGACGTGGTGGTGTAGTTGGAAATTTGTCGGTTGTGGTCAAATGCACGTGGGGCGCCAAACGTTGACTTCACGGTCGTCCAGCGACTCTGACCAGCAGTTACAGCGATTCTGAAGAGATTGTGTTGATACGTCATCGTATCCTTTTCGCTGCGGCTGGCTTGCAGATGCTGGGCGACGAAAACATTAAAATCAAACTGAAATACTCTGCACGTATTTCCTGTTGGGTATCGTTGCGCATTCAACGGACGAACACAGGAAAGAACAGGCAGAGTAAATGGAAAGAGCGCAAGCTATCAACTGATTTTATTGATTCGGTCATAGCATATATATGCATGTCCCAAACAACACGAGAGAGGGAAGAGAGGAGGAATCACAAAATTACAACCTCACGTCAAAAAGCCGCGCAGAAAATCGCTTTCTGCTGTATATAAGGTTACAGAAGTGTCACTGACGCAGTTATCGCCAGCATCCTTAATATGAAAGGCTTCCAGCAGCTCGCGCGCTACTCTCTCCCTGCTTCTGCCTAGAAGTTTCACTTGTTTGAATAAGGGCTCACACCCCCTACAAGAGCTACAATGCGCTGGCAAATTCGCTCCTTCTCTCCTCGTGATCGAAGCGGCATGCTCCGCTATGCGTTCGTTAACGCAGCGCCCTGTTTGGCTCACGTAAGAACGTCCGCACGTGAGCGGGATTTGATACACCACTCCTGAGGCGCATTTTCGGAATGATTCCGCATGCTTTTTTCCGCATCCGCTTCGCAGGGAGAGAGTAGCGCGCGAGCTGCTGGAAGCCTTTCATATTAAGGATGCTGGCGATAACTGCGTCAGTTATCGCGCGGCTTTTTGAGGTGAGGTTGTATATTTTGTTATTCCTCCTCTCTTGCCTTCTCCTGTCTTCCCTCTCTCGTGTTGTTTTGGACATGCATATATATGCTATGACCGAATCAATAAAATCAGTTGATAGTTTGCGCTCTTTCCGTTAACTCTGCTGTTCTTTCCTGTGTTCGTCCGTTGAATGCGCAACGATACCCAACAGATATGCACCAACTCGCCCAAGAAGAAGTTCTGCTGAAGTACGTATTTCCTGGTTTTGGGTGTGCCGAGAGCCTTAGCAACGCGTAGTTACAAAACGACAAATGTATGTTTTGCTCCGCCGCAAGGTCGTGTCAGTACTCCTGTAATACTGTTGACCGCAAAGAGGTTGAAATATGAATGGAAACAATAGGTGCGGTATAATCAGCGCTGACACGTGCGGAAAAAAGGCAAGTCAGGTATATAAAACAGTAAAGAAACTGCTTACTTCACATGTATGCTGAGTAGTGATAACACCGAGCAATACGTCACCTATGGCGTTCAATACGCGCCATTGTACTATTTGCGATAAAAAAAATTTGAAGCCAGCTGGGTACCTGCGAAATATGAGTAACCAACGTAGCTGACACACAAGCCAGCTATGCTGTTTCGAGCCAGCCATCTTTCTTCCTTTTCTATCTTTCATCCTTTTTTTATTCTATAATTTCTTTCTACTTCTAGTTTTTATTCATTCTGTTAACTTCCCGTCTTTATTTGCCTCTTTCTATATTGCACTCTCTCCTCCTTTCTTTCCTCCTCGCTCTCGCTTCTCTTTATACCTCTTCCTGTACTGTACTTGGCATGGCTATGCTGGGATTTACACTTTACCGCTTTTTTTCCTTCCTACTCACTTCTTTTTACCGTCCCCTTGCTATGCTATACAATGTGTGACTATATGGTTATGTTATGAGCTGCTTGGCACATAGCCGCTTTGTGTGGCGCATACACGCCGAATTATTTAAACTGCGCAAGGACATACCCCAAGCTTGAACACCTATGCTGCTAAAACATTGCATGATCGGACTGAACAAGAATGCACGGCTCGCCTGAACAAGTATTAGCCAAAAGAGAAAAGTGCACTGGGCCGCATACTGCATGCCTATTACTCCAGAGAAAAGGAAAAAAAAACCAGACGCCTTCTTCGCCAGCACAAGTACTCTAACACCTCAAGCAAAATTAGTAAAAGGCTCCAAACAGCAAGCACTTCGCAATGAGACTTGTAGGCAGGTATTTATCATTTTAGCACCTATTCAAAGACGCTATATTTTTACACCCCAGCAGAGGTAATAATTATCAGTGGCCTGTACCACGTCTCTGCAGTGTAGTATTTTGCAGATTGGCGGCAATGCTTGAGGTACGTTATCAAACTATATCTTGTTAAGTTATTTTTAATTTAGCACTCCTGCGTGAGAACGCATTCAAGTTACAAAAATCCATCGCCATAAGTTTCTCCACACGGAAATATGTACACCTGCCATCCTTATGAAGGCGCGAGCCCGTGGCCAATGCCCTGCAAGCACTGGCAAGTGACCGCAAGTGGAAGCACCTACGTTTTTGGCTCTGTCCATTGGTAGTCGCAGCAACTAGGTAGTGGTGGACAGAATCTAGCAGATGCGTTCTGTCCTCGAATAGACTGCTCTAAAAGTGAACATAATTCCTTTTCCTCTCCCTTTCCCGCACTAGAAGCATCCTCTACAGTTCACAGGCCACCTGCTGAAGTGTTCCTTGTGAGTTTCATAAAAATGGCTGCTACAGGTGTGCACCTGCACTAGCTGTAAGCTCAAGAACTGTCGCCTACATTCATGTTTCAGGGAGCTAATATAGTATACGCCTCATGGCAGCCTCCTTAGCTTGTTTTTCACGCTGTACTGCATGTTGCATGTTGCTGTACACTCTATAACATATTACCTCCCCCCCCCCTTTCTTTTAAAATTGTCCCTCAAGGCCACATACACATAATGAATGCCACTGAAAATGAATAAGGTGTTGAATTTAGTCCGTACATTGCATTGGCCACGGCCTGCTGTGTACATTAAAGCGGAATAACTGTGACAGGATGCTCACGCAAGCTTCGCTGTTGCGGTAAGGGACAGCAATTACAGCGTTTTGGAGCTGTTATTGGGGCATCGTTAGCAAAGGCAACTACTCTGTACAGGTAATAAATATTAGTAATTCTACATTCAGTAAATGCATTTGCTAACGCAGTTGCAACTTCACACCCAATAACACAAAGCAATAAATACAGTGATCTTTCTAAGCGACTAGTCATAAGCGTGATCGTTTGGCCAGGATGGTACTTTAACCTATATTTTGCGAGGTCTTTTTTTTTTCTCTGTAACAATTTGCAACGTGCCTTCACAAGCTTGATTAACGCGAGATCTCCTGCCATGGCCATACCAAACTCTTAAGAAAAAGGAGCTTCCTTTGACTCCGTACTTACGTTGTCTCTCGCGTAACGGCTGGGACGTTTCTCCTGGGTGAAAAAACAACAACAAAAAAGAAACACAAGAAATTTGACGTTGTAGCGCGCTCTCCGGAATAATGATTATTTTCCAGCTTTCTCCTCATAAAAATAAAATAGACAGTGAAGAACTGCTTCCGACACCTAGAGATGCTGAAAGTATGTTGTAGGGTGGTGTTGCACAACTCACCCTCCAGGTACACCATGCAGAAGCAGAACAACAGGCACGCAATGCACCAGGAGCGCTTGTAAATCAAGGGTAACAAACCTAGGACCATGACGTGAAAGGGGCCGCGTTGCAGAAAATCGAGTGTACCGGCGTCGGCGTTTTGAGTGAGCAAACATTTGCGATAGATGCATTGTGTAAGAAACAGGAACTGTCCTCAATGTTAACCTTTTTGTGACGTTTATGCCGCAGCTTGTGAGGCTTTAGGCTACGCCTAAACGTAAAGTGTTTTTGAATCGCAAAACTGCGCATAAAAATTCACATGCTTGAAGTTCCTGTACCAACTGTATAAGAAAACAGTAAACATAAACAGCTTCTGTTGGCGTACAACCAGCGCAATTTTCGCCGTGTGTTAACAACCGTATGACACTTTAACACACGCCAGAGGAAACCAGATGAATGGATGGCAAAAAAGAAAAAAAAAGCGCAAAAGACGTACGCACTGTTCACAATATCCGCAAACATTAAGCGTTCCACGTTGGTGGTTTGTGTTAGCAGGGACGGAATAGCTTCGCTGATGGCTTCATCCTTTGAACCGAAATTCAAGAGCCCGTTGATGCTACAGAATGTAGCGTAATATTTATGCACGTCCTTCCAAATGTGCCCATCTGCCGAAGAAAACTGACCGGGAAGCAAGGCCGTGTAAGGTAAAGAAGGCTCTCTCTCCAGAACATTAGATCAAAAACTCAAAGCTCATCAAATTCTAAAGCCGTGTGTACGATTGCTACCACAGCCGTCTTTATCTATGCTTTTAGAAAAACGCAAAAGAGAACGGTGCTCAGCTTGCGTCAGAGTTGCTTCTGTTTGTGCGGTATTCCTTACATTGCTCCATTTAAAGCCAAACATCTCAGTTTATTGAGGTTATGATCCGGCTTCAACAAGTTTGATTATCTTTTAGTGCAGCCTGGTAGACTCAATAAATCGTTTACCCGTTGTTATAGAATTGTGGAAGCTAGAATACACAGAGAATACGATAGATGACTAGAGTGAGAACTGAACGCTCAACAAAACAGTGCAAACATACTAAGCGTATTGCCTTTTGAATGATGCCATTTCTTTTTCTTTTTATGCGGCGTAACGTCGATATGAACGGATTCGCGGGCAAATCAACCTTTTCGAACGAGCGCACTGTGTTCCCCGTGAACCCTTACAAAAATGCTATATGTGGCCATATCAGGAATTGGGCAAATGTGGCTATATATGGCACGTGCCGTATGTGGTCGTATTTACCCAAATCGTTTTAGAAACCTATGTGGCAATGAAAGACACACACGAGGAATGCCATGTAAGACTCTGATGCATAATGGGCAAATACGGACACGTACGGACACGCGCCATATATAGCCAGATATACATATATGGCCCTATATGCATATCTGGCTATATATCTGGCTATAGCCAGATATACATATATGGCCATATATGCATATCTGGCTATATATGGCACGTGTCCCTACGTGTCCGTATTTGCCCATTATGCATCAGAGTCTTACATGGCATTCCTCGTGTGTGTCTTTCATTGCCACATATGTTTCTAAAACGATTTGGGTAAATACGGCCACATACGGCCACATACGGGCACGTGCCATATATAGCCACATTTGCCGAATTCCTGATATCGCCATATATGCATTTTTGTAAGGGAATGGCAGTATAAGAGCGCGTACACAACTGGGGAGCGTTTAACGCTCACTCACGAGTATGCGCTGGGGCTGACGGTATCGGTGGCTGCATCCCCAGAGGACGAGATAGGAAACCTGACCACCTGTCCGGCGGCCATGGTCGCCGCGGTGGGGCTTCTTCGTCGGAATCAGTGAAACCCTGCATAATTAAATCAAGAGAAAATATGAGCGCCCAGCGCTACCTAGAAGCCGAGGAGGTAAAACTTCTACGACGCACCAGCGAGTACTTATTTAATGCGCCGTATGCACGGTTCGCTAAGCATGACCATTGCATTCGTTCGCATGGACGCGTGTTTGAATGAATGAATGATGAATTTTATTGCTCACAATTGTTACATAAAGTTTGCACACACTGTGTGGACCCATAGCCATAGGCTAGTTTGGGTCCAAAAAGATACATTTTATAATGGCACTTCGGAAAAGCATAACTAAAGAAGGTATATAATATCTAATAAATAATCTGGAAAGAAGCTGTACATTACATGAAATAACTAGAAAAAGAGCAAAAAAGAAAGCTGTTACAACGCAGGAAAAAAAGAATGAGCGACCTCTACTTACATACTAAAATTAAGACAGGCATCACACTAAACGTGACCGGTCATTAATAAATCAGAACATTCTTGTAAATAGCGTTTTTCTAATGTCTTAGTGAAGTTTGAACACACTTTTATTTAAAAAGGTATGTCATTCCAGATCTTAATACCAGCGAACTGTAAAATCCGTTCACCATATACGTTGTTAGTTCGCGGAATATTCCATTTACCACAGATTAGTTGTCTGGTAGAACGAGAAGGGGCGGAAAACATTGACACATTCAAAGGGTGGTTGTAATTAATAACCGTGTATACATATTTGGCCAGTTTTAATTTCCATAGCTTATCGAATGGCAAAATAAGTAATCGGGAAAACAGAGGTTTACTGGTGTCATTATACTTGGAATGAGTAATAATTCTTGCAGCCCGTTTTTGAAGTCGTCTAACCGGGGCCAGGTAAGCTGTGTACGTGGCGCCCCAAGACTCAATGCAATATGAGATGCGACAATGAATGAAAGCATAATAAAGTATTCGTAGTGTAGTGGTATTAAAGTGTTGACGAGCCTGAGTAAGTGCATGACACCCTGAGGCTAATTTGGAACACACATTCTGAATCTGCATCCGCCAATGTAAGTTACTTTCTGTGTATATATAGTGACACCAAGATATTGGTATCACCGCTTCGACAAACCTGCCGTATTGAAGCGAATGGCGACATATTTCCCTCATCACACTGGGTCATTTGGCGTCTAGGTCAAAGCGAAAAAAAAAAAAAAAAGGGTCAATCCTGCGAAACTTATACTGCCAGAATACCGAGTCATTTGTACTTTTCACGTTTCGTACAGCCAAATTGCTACATACTCTCTACAAGGGCCCCGAAAACATGGACTTTTGCGCATTTCCTAGCCCCTACAGCGCTGCCCACGTAGCGCGAACTCCAAAGGACACGGCAGCATCGCAGTGAAGTCCGTAAAATTTTATGCTGGTTTCACGTGTTTCCAACATTTACGAAGCTTTATTTTTTTTTAATTTTTGGAGGGTCCGTACTGCAAGTGTTATTCGTTATGTTACTATCCTTTCTGAGAGCTGCAGTTTTTCCGTGCCCAGTTGGCGTCTTCTGTGGCCAACGGTGGTAAAAAGCGGGCGGGCGAGTCATGCAGGACAATACTACAGTCTACTACTCGCTGCTCACCAGTTTCACGTTTGCTCATTTTAACGCGGTAGCGTTAAGGAGCTCGAGTCGCAGAAAATCCGGCATTGGCGTCCGCGTCTTCGTCCATGGCGGAAACGATCATTTTTAACAACCGTCATAGAGCAGGTACCTTAATGAAGAAAAGTGAATTTATCAACTAAATATTCGTGCGAAACATTGTAAACTATGGCATGACTAAGTCTACGCACATGGTATCTCGGAGTGTAATTTCACTGCAGGAAAAAGCAACTCTGTTATAAGAAAAGTGAAATAATTCCAGATCATTTCAAAGAAGGCGCTAATATTCATCAATATTCTATGAGAGGACGATGATTGATTGATTGAGGTTCGGTTAGAAAAGGACGCTAATTTCTGCAGCCCATGTAGGGAGCACGGCTAAGCGTCCGTGAGGGTAGGGGAAATGGAGTGAAAGAGATAGAGAGGGGAGAAAGGCCGTAGTGGAGGGCTCCGGAAATTGAGACCACCTGGGGTTCTTTAACGTGCACTGACAACGCACAGTACACGGGCCTCTGGCATTTTCGCCTCCCTCGAAAATGCGACCGCCGCGGCCGGGATCGAACCCGCGTATTTTGGGTGGCAGCCGAGTACCGTAACCACTACACCACCGCGGCGGACGGCGATGCGAACAGGGCGCAGTAGTCCTATAACCTCCCGCTGTTAAAGGCGAAGTTTAAGCGTCCTTCAAATTTCGGTCAATGTTTTTGCAAAGCCAACGCTGCTTCATTTGCCAGGCAGGCCAGTTCCAATGTTTGCTGTTTTACTTCATTTTCTCGCAAATGTCGGCGTCCTTCTTAAGTTCGCGGACAACTTTTCATGGCAACGAAGCGAAGGTTAAGGAGTCCAGTTGGGCGTGTCCTGCCGATAAGGAATGTTGTCCTACAATTGCTGTCGTGTTTTCTCCTCAGACACAAAGCAAGCAACATCGTGTTATTTTTTACAAAAACCTTCTCAAAGGAAGACGCAGCACGCATCAGAAAGATATTTTTATTCGTTTCTCTTTTTACTTTATCGTTTCGCGCTTTTGCAGGTGCGACAGCGCCGCACCTTTTACGAGCACCTCAACGGCGAAACCGCTTTCCACCACCAGGTGAGAGTTCGTCGGTTTCTGCTTCTTCCATGAACTCGTCAGAGACATTTGTGGTGTGCATCAGCTAGCTAATGAAGATCTAATTAAGACAATCACTTCTGTCTCCCTTGAAACGCGCGTGGGAGCTGTGGAAGGTTCTGAAGTCGAAACGCGCGGCACACCGGACTACTGCACGTAGGATTGCTGTGCAGAGGTACCGCCCCTGTTGCCTTCCTTCCTTTGCCAAGAAAGGTTGTCCAACAGAACAGCAATCGAGTTCTTGCGTGTTGCGTTTCCCCAGGTTTGCGTCATTTCCGCTTATCCAGATACAGGCCGAAAAAGAAATTGACATCTGAAATAACGCAATTATGTACTTGGAAAACGGGCAACAGAGAGTTGCTCGCGCTGTTACTTGTTTTCCTTCGACATGCACCAACCAGCACAAGTAAGCACTCTAGTACTTAGTAATATATACTTCCGGTGCACTGTTTCTAGCACACCATCAGTGCATTGTTCGTTTTTCCGGTAATTAGGTTATGAACGTTCTGGCGACGCAGAGAATTTTTTCAACACAATATTACGTACTGCACTGCCGTGAGACGTTGATACAGCAGTGCTCACGGTGAACGCCATCCGAAAATTCAAAGCCTACATGCACTTGAGGTTCATAGCTCATTTGAACTTCTTCGGCACTAAATGCTAGATAAAGTAAAAGCTTTTGCTTGCACAAATGAGTACCTTTAAGCACCATCTCAGCACTGTCGTTCAGAGCTACGAATGCTACCGGGTGCAAGAAAGAGACATGCTTGCACAGAAAAACATAGGTCGATACGTGCTGGCCTCATATTTGACACGGTTGAGATGTGCGCGATTGTTTCGCGCGTGTCACGTTAGATTGATACAACATCCGTTTATTCATCTTCACATGCGCGTCCTAGGCTTTGAAATGTTCTATAGGTAACCACAAGTAACTGGGGTTAGGAGTCAACATGGGATACCTTACGCAGAATCGACCAACGGCTTTGATCCGAAGTCATGCTTGCTCATTGCCGAGCGTTCCGTCCTCAAAAGGCAAATCGTGAGAGCCTCCATAATATCAAATCAACTCTCAAGCACAGGAAAAAACATCAGGTACGCTTCCTAGCTATTGAGACTACCTCTTCGTTCAGCCACGCCTGCTAGGCCAACAGTATCACATGGACGATTTGAGAACGGCTCTTTGAAACAGTGAAAAATGATCGTGAATACGTTGCTGTCGAAACATAAAGGTACCGACATGAAGTAGATGCAGGCTTCAGTTCAGCATTTACGGACCTCACAACGCGGGGAAAGGACTTGATATTTGAAGCGGAAGCCACGCGCTTCGATGGATTCCACCATGTTTATTTTCATACGGTGCTGCTGTCTGCTCGCCTTCACTCGCCCAATGCCTGGGCACCGACGCTGTCGAGAGGACGACCTAGCCGAGCAGATGACGCGGCGCGAACATGGCGCTCAATATTTTATGTTCAAAGATCAAAGATCTTGACCCTTGTTACTGAATGAACAGCCTTGTAGCTCCCGCAGTACTGAAAGGAACTCCTCAGATGGAGCGTTGTAAAAAAAATTGGCAGATCCCACGTGCAGTGGGAATCAAGGAAATGCGAAGCACGCAAAAGGAACGTAAAATGGATTTGCATTGTTGTCTCGCTATACCGAGTTTAGTACATATGAAGTTAACGAAACGGTCGCAAGAGCACCATGACTGTGGCATGTAAACCATACCGCTCATACACATATGTCATGATTCTCACGTTATGACTTGTCATTTACGTTCGTCATGCAGTCGTGTTGTGCCATAGCAATGTTGGTATACATCCCTTTAAAGAAACGAGTGGCATGTAGATCATGCCGCTAATGACATGCATGTCACGATTTTCCTGTTATGACCTGTCATTTATGATCGTCATGCAGTCCTGTTGTGCCAAACCAATTTTCGTATAGGCTCCGTGCGTCGAGTTTTCCATGTGCGACATCAGCGCCATAATGCACTGCCTGGCGGAGAGAAGAAGCAAAATTGGGCAGACTGTGACAGGGAAATACGCGAACGCGATTAGCGTCTCCAACTCTACAGCAGCAGCGCCCGCCCGTCCCACCTTCATTCGCTTTATTTCCTTTGAGACGCGCGCTCCAAACCTGCGACAAACTGTTCCAAAGGGCAACGCCGCGAGCGTTCGTGTTGTTCGCAGCACGCCCGGAAAGCAGCGAAGAAACGCGCGCGTCGCTGTCGCCTCGGTTTCCACTGTGCGCGACTGAGCCGTCCGACGAGAGCTACGTAGCGCCCTCTGGTCAGTAGACGGAGCTATTCCATTAACGAAACGGCAGTATAGTGCCAGGACCATGGCATGTATGTAACTCATGCCGCTCATGACACGCATGTCATGATTTTCATGTTATGACCTGCCATTTATGTTTGTCAGGCAGTCATGTTGGGCCATGCCAATTTTCGCATACATCCCATTAGCGAAACGGCCAGGAGAGCCCTAAGACCGTGGGATGTAAATCATGCCGCTCATGACAGGCATGTCATGATTGTCATGTTATGACCTGTCATTTATGTTCGTCATGTAGTCATGATGTGGCATACCAATATTCGTAAACATCCGATTAGCGTAACGGCCAGGAGAGCACCAACACCGTGGCATGTAAATCATGCCGCTCATGACATGCATATCATGATTTTGATGTTATGACCTGTCATTTATGTTCGTCATGTAGTCATGATGTGGCATACCAGTTTTCGTAAACCTCCGATTAGCGAAACGGCCAGGAGAGCACCAAGACCGTGGCATGTAAATCATGTCGCTCATGACATGCATGTCATGATTTTGATGTTATGACCTGTCATTTATGTTCGTCATGTAGTCATGATGTGGCATACCAATTTTCGTAAACATCCGATTAGCGAAACGGCCAGGAGAGCAGAAAATCGTAGGCGGCTAGATAGATAGATAGATAGATAGATAGATAGATAGATAGATAGATAGATAGATAGATAGATAGATAGATAGATAGATAGATAGATAGATAGATAGATACGCTCAACCTCACCGAAGTTCGCTAAGAAATGCTTCGCATTTAATAAAGTATATTTGGGAAATGTTTTAATGTGAAGCTGATCCGGGGGTTTTCGAGCCTCAGTAGTAAAACAAGCGTCCATGATCTAACCACCCGTAATTTTTAAAGCTGCCATAAGAAGAAAATTATTCATGGAAGAAAAATTCAGTTGAATACGTCTAGCCAGGATGTATAAACATATAAAAAATTTTCACCTTCTTAGCGCCTGTCTTACCAGCATGAAACCGTAAGTAAAAAGCCCATGCATTTTGAACGTTATACCTGACGCATATTCGTATGCGATTACATGAGAACCTCTGAACGAAACAAATTCTCGCAGATGCGGCGGTAGCGCACAAAACTGCGGCCTTTGATGGTTGCCTAGAAAGTCACTTTGCAGGGTTAGTGACTTTTCTAGGGTTAGTGACTTTTTACCTTTGCTCAATGGTCGGCGATGCACCCCCTCCCCCCTCTTTCGAAGCTACCACCGCGATAAGCCGGAAATGGACCGTGTTTGCATGACACGGAATCGATCATCCAACACATGCTACAAAATGGCGACCCTACAAGCTATTATATCATTTCTTATGCTACAGAAGCCGGGTGCGCTAAGTAAATCGTTTCGGTTGATCTCATATTGTTCTGTGGGGCTTAACGTCCCAAAAACCAGTTCTGATTACGAGACACGCCGTAGTGGAGGGCCCCACAAATATCGACCACCTGGGCTTCTTTAACATGCACTGACATCGCACAGCACACGGGCCTCAACATTTCGCCTCCATCAAAACGCAGCCGCCGCGGCCGCGATTCGATCGCGCCACCCTTGGATCAGAAGCCGAGTACCATAGCCACTAGACAACCGTGGCGGGGCGCGGTTCATCTCAGTACTTCGTGCCTCAAAGCAGTATACGCTGCGCTTTTAAACGGGATGCTTAAGAGCTGTGCCCTCGGCCAGCAAACCGCTACGAGTTCCATCAGCTTACCTGTGAGAACGGCGCACGATGCAGTACAACGGCGGCTTCGTGGAAATTGCGTCGAGGTTCGGAGAACACGGTGATGCCTGGACGCACATCGGGAGTTCGCGAGACTGGAATGCCAGACCGCGCAAGTCGTGGCGCGTGACTCGCGCTGAGCGTGCGTGTGCGCCGTTGTTCTTATGATGATGATGATGATTCTGACGAGATACCGCGCTCAGCCACCTGGTGGTATATCTATGTTTTCATTTGAAATGTTTAAAGGAACAGATTGAAAAAAGGAGGATTTTTAGGGAATTTAATTGGCGGAATTTTCCATTTTAACCGTTCAAACCAGACACATGATTCACGAAACCTATGCGGAAGAAAAACCTAATTATGTTTTACAACACAGAAGAACAGAACAGTGTATCTTGTACGCTTTTTTCTTCTTCTGCTTTAGAAACTGGAGCATGCCCATTGACGGGAATTGGCCAAAACAGGGCTTAGAAGGGCTTAGAACACTATTGCTTTTGTAGCCTGAATCACAGGGCGAGCAATAGATTTTTTTCCTTAACGCAGTTTCGCTGTATTTTGTGATAAATTTATGTTTTTTTGTATTAACTAGAGGGTAAACACGGGCTGCAACGCCATTGTATGCATGGGAATGCAGGGATGTGCCCTATCCGCACTGGCGCCTTTCACGGGAGGCTCGGACGCATCTAAGACGCGTCTGGCCAGAAAGCATGCCTGAAAGCGTTCCGAACGTCGCAAAGGGTAATTTCGGCGAATGAGTTATACGGAATCCCACAATGTGGAGTAACGATTGTGGAAGGAAAGTTTAGCGTCCACTAGGCTGTAGCGATACGGAGATGGAATTGGGTGAGTGGTAATTTGCTTTCTTCAATGCGTAACTTTGTGCTGATACAGGACTAAACGACGTATACCATTGTTTAACCATACACGAAAATACTTTTTTTTTTAATTTTGGAAAAGTACACTCGCATGTGACGTTTCATGAAACGCAAAGAGCAGCGACTCGTGGCTAATGTTGGCTGTACGATCCGTCACTGAACATTTTAGCGCAACCTGCACCGGGGGAATGCCCATGAACCGAACGGAGATTTGTGTTGGAGATTGGACTACAGCCTTTCGTTTGTTGGTCTCTGGGAACTATCGCGACCCACCAAAAGGGATTGGTCATGAACCGAAAGGAACTTTGGGGTGTAAAAGATGTATTTAGTAGACAAGACGAAAAAGACAACAACGACAAAACAAGTCACTCGGCAACGTCGGCGTGCACTCCGTGACTTTCAACGAGATAGCATTAAATAGCTCGTGTCGCAGAAATACCGGTGTCGGCGTAGATGTCGGCGTCGTTGGTTGTGAGCGGAAAATCACCGTTGTCCGTTAGCAAAAATTCGACGTAGATATAAAAAAAATTGGCCGCGTATCTCCGTGCTTCGCTGCAAATGTCGTCGAAAGACGATAGCCTTCTACCGGCCGTACTACATGAGTCCCGGTTCGCGTGTTTCTATTTCCCCGAGGAGTTGCGCAAGCGAGAGGGAAAACGAAGAGACGCGAGGAGAGAAAGGGACCGGCCGGAGTGGCGGGCGGCCGTTCCGCTGCCTGGATCTACCGGTTCGGCACGAGCGTGAGATAAGGGCGCCATCTGGCCATGGTTTCGGGAAACGCAAGAAGCTTGCCTAGTACAGGAAACGTCCGCTTTTGCGCATCCTAACAAGCACTAGGGTCTTTAGAATTACGCATCTATGTATTTTCTACTAAAGGAACACACCGTCCAATACATACGTATTGATGTTGCGCCTCAGATATGCGTAATATTTGCTTTTTGGCCGACTGTGTTCAGAAGTATGAAGGTAGCCACCAGTTCAAGCTGGGTGGTCGTTGAGGAAGGCGTTCACCTTTCGCAGCAGGACACACACACACACACACACACACAGAGAGAGAGAGACCAAAATTTCTGCGTTGAAGTATCCCAAGAAAGACTATCGTCTTTAAAAGAACCTCCACACTGAGTGGCCATCGTACGTCTGACCCCTCGCTCCGGAGTGCGATGCGCTACGCGCTCGGCCAGAGAACACCTATGCCACGCCGCAAACATTGTTACGACCCCGTAGGGCGAGCCTTTTATATACACCACTTCCCGTTAGTGATGAGACCATCTCGGAGGTGCGTCTCGGAGGTGCTTCAGCGCAGAAGAGGCTTGACTGCCACCCGTGAGATGGCGAAAGGAGCCGGCGGCACTTAGCAAAGCACGAACACCACACGAGCACTGCGTCATGAACGAAGAACGGGCACAAAACAGAAGCGCCACCGCTCGCTTTGATTCAAAGTGGCGTGCAGCGGCCAATGGCTGTCACCACCCTGTACAGAGTAGCGTGTATCGAGGCACCCTAACCTCGCCTAGTTGGGAGCATATACAGGGACGCTAATGGCGCCGTTTTCCCCGCCCCGCATGCATGGGGGACGCAGTAGGACGCTCGCACTTAGGCCTAAGGGTGTTGTCGCCTGTGCTTGCACCTGTGCTCGCGAGCGTGTAGACATCCATTGACATCCTGCTGACACGTTTGTGATGGATTCTGTGCTGTGTACTGCAAGAGCCAGGCGAGGTGCGGTGCCTTCTTCATCGGCGAGTTTTGATGACAGATCGTCACATTGCGCTTTCCAAGTGCTGCACGATGTGAGTGCTCCCGCGCTCACATCGTGCAGCACTTGGAAAGAGTGTGCATTAAATTAAAAGAGGATCGAATGCGTCAGTGCCGAAGCCACAACGAAGGCATTGAAAGCAGAAGTGCTGGACGTCCGGGACATTTTCGCAAAGAAAACTGCATTTACATAAATCTGCGAGGTGTGTTCAATGTTTGGAAGTGACTCTTCTCTCTGAGTTCCGCGCTGTGGCTTCTGTAAATCCTTTTGCATCCCCTACCTCTAGTGACGACCGATCGGAGGAAGGCAAGAAGGCTAGCAGTCACGTGAAGGTAGGACTCCAGGGGGCTACCTCTGTTTTGCTTCCCACGATGCTGGCTTCGCCTGGGGCTAGCGGCAACAGCAGACCGCAGCGTCCCTGACACAGCTGGTCAGATAACTTCAAGACAATGACCATGACAGACAATGGCCGTCAGAAGCGCGGGTGTGTCCTCCCGTGGCAGACTCGAAGCGCCACAGCCCAGGGAAACAAAGGGCCATCGTGGGAGGCCGTCCAAGGCCGTGCAAGAGAGCGGTCGCTCCCGTTCTGCGTTAACTTGAGGCTGCACAAGCCGAGGGGGCTTCCTTGGCGGAAGCACGATCACCACAGCATGTAAGCCCTCTTCCCCTCCTTTGCCCTGCTCAGTTTAGCTAAGGCGAGTTTCCATCGTTGTCCATGCTTTTAGGAGGGAGAATAAGGTTCATCGGTCCGCGTCCTGTCCTGCAGTATGGATGACTGCTGCGGAGCTATCGGAATCGCGTTACAAGCCGTTACAAGCGGGTTACAAGCGGCAATAGGTGTTTTCACAAGCCGTGACCACAAGCGTCTTGGGAATACACCTATAGAGCAGAAGGGTGGGATCATCTCACCTCGCTGTGGTCTGGGGCACAGTCGCTACCAATAATTAATGTTCGAATGTAGTGTCGAGGCCACTGGACCAGCTGGGGTGCTCGTAGGGTGTCCAGCATATGGCATGTGTCTTTCCCACCAAAGGCAGATTTGTCTTTTCGTCCAATTTAATTCCTTTCTGCTTAGTCGACAGTTAGAATACTGCAACTAAGAAATTTAATAATTTCCCCTATGCTTTCTTAGGCTTCATTGTTTCTTGGTTCATTAAGTTGTTTCCGACAAATAAACGAGCCCTCGAACCTTTCCGATTAGTCTGGCTGCTTGTCGGAAAAAGCCAACCTAAAGGAACACCACGATATTTGTATCGGTTCTACCTTTAACGCGACTTTCTACAATGCTAAGAGAGAGGAATTGCATGGAAATGCAGAAACATGTAAAAGAGGAATAGGCTTTTGGCTGGACTGCACAGGGAGATCTGGGTCAGCTACAAAGAGAAGGATGATAGTATAAGAAACGGCCGTGTTTTTCCATAAGTGTGGCCGAGTCTTTCTTGCGAGTTACAGGAAGATAAACGCATTTGCTCGTGTAAAGGGTCATTACCCATTTTACACACCATTCATTTATACTGCCCCGACTAGTGTGGAGCTCGCTGTAATTGTTAGTGGAACTTATTTCGTTAAACAAAGCACAGTCATCGGCAAACTATTTTATTTCAACGCTAGCGGCGAAGTACGTCAATATTATACGATAGAAGAGCAGAGGGACTACACTACACCAGATGTCACCGATAGACAATCCGAGTGTTGACCTGCTTTCTCAACGCACTGTTTGCCATGATTCAAGTAGGCTGAAATTGAAGCAAGAAGCATTTATGGGACGCTTATCAACTGAAGTTTAAAATGGCTTTGCTATGAGCGACTTTACCGAAGGTTTGCAAAAGCTAAAAAAAGCGTATCTATCCTACCGTGTTTATCGAGGGTTACTGCGATAGAATGAACTACTGTGACAAGTTCTGTTACGATCGATAATCCTTTCCGAAACACATGCTGCTATTTGGCCAATATGGAGCGTTCCTAGAGGAAGGTTGCTATATTAGTAGCTATGATCTGTTCAATAATTTGTAGCATTGAGAAGTTACTCAAATTGGACTGTAATTTCCTAGTGTGTGCGGTCTCCCTTTTCTAAAGATGGGCACAATTCGGGCTGTCCTCCAATAACTGGGAAGTTGCGAAGTTAGTAAGGAAGCGCGAAAATTTATAGCCAAAAATTTAGCGAAAGCTAAAGCATATCGACGTAGGAAGACGCTTGGGGTATTGTCAAAACCGCACGAAGCTTTTGCTTTCGAATTTTAGCAGCATAGACACCACACCAGAATCAGAAATGAAAAGTGCGTCTTCGCGTGAAAATACTCTCGTGTTACGCGCGCAGTTTGAAGAGGAGATGTTAAACAAACTCCAAATATATTGATTGAAACGATGGGCAATGGTTCTGTGATGCAATAAGTTGATTCCATTAACTGATATTTGTGATAATGTATTTCTTTTTCTTTTCGCTGGTATAACTCCAGAATTTTGTGGGGTCATTTGTAATAAAGTTGGGCAAGGAAGTCTTAAAATTAATGATCTCTCGAGATGCGCACAGCCCGAGCGAGATGTTTCTACGCATCATATAACAAATCCGTCGTACCTGTCGTTTTTTAGTAGCTTGATATTACGTTTCATCTGAATAATGCTGCAATTTGTCCAGGATGTTTGCCTCTTAGTCTTCTTGCACTTGATTGCCAGAAACTTATCTGAAACGAGACATTTCTTTTAAATGTATCCAGAATACGTTGATATCTGCATGATCAAAATCGGTAAGACAGGTTTCGATATGTTCAAATTAGCGTGCATCGTTAACCCTAGAGTAGTCTTTAAAGTAACAAAGTAATGAATTTTTAGCGCTAATGACTGGTACAAGAGCAAATATAATTTACACGAAGCTGGGATCGACGGAAACGAGAAAGCCACGTTACTTGTACGTACGACGCACAACAACCGCGAATTATATTTTTCTGCATTTACCCACTATATACACGCGTTTGTGGCTAAATGTGCTGGCTTCATAAATTCACAGTGAAGCAAAAAGTTTGGAATGAAGAAAATATGTTTTTCTTACGTGTTTATGGCTATTAGGCTCCGCAATTAGCTAATGAAAGGTACAGGATCAAGATTGCCTAGTACATTCTCATAGAGCTTTCTCAGCGTGAACCTGTTCACTGAATGCAAGTATATTTTGATGAATCAACTGGGCGTCAAGTTATTGACATCAAGATGGCTACATGCACAGTAATTCTAAGCTTTATGTGCTTAATTTCCCAGGACCTCTGCTTTGGTGTCGCAATCTTCCTAGTGAGGTACCTGTAGAATAATTTCACTATTATTAAAATGCCTATTTTAACAGCAAAGCTACTTAGACCGACAGGTCGTGCGCCGCTGGTCACCAATAAATTATCATCATTAGTTATGGTCCCCAAGAGTGCGCGTGCACTACTTCTATGCAATACCCAATGTGCGGCGTTCGCACGCGCGCTTCATTTTTCTCTTGCTCTCATGCCCTCCGACCACTTCTATACTGGCCAACTTCGGCTGATCTGGGGCACTTGTTGCGCGTGCAAGCAGAAGGAAAAGAACAAGAAGAAGAAGACTGCGTCGATTTGCCTGGTACAACGTCCCGCAAGGCTATGCGCCAAGCTGCACGGCCTCCGCAGGTGGTATGAAGTAGCCGTGCATGCGTATTAGCCAAGCCTCAAAGCCACGGACCACGAAGGTTAGCGGATGTGCAAGACCTGTTGGAAGACGCTTGCGTTTACGTTCATCTTTATCCTCAACTTCACCGTAAAATTCAAGTAATAGCCTGGCGACAACCATGCAATATACAAGTAAAATAAAACTTGAGGAGTAAACAACTTTGCTGTGCCAAGCGTTGGCGCGAATTAGAGCAAGCTTCTTTGTTTTTGTGCTTTACACCGCCTTCTATGACTTTTTGTTATTAGTGCACGTAGGTCGCCGATCGAAAGCGACCGCAGATGTTCAGAAGGCACATGCTATCTGGCACAACTTCCGCCGCAGATGGACTGGCATGTGCCTTTCCGACAAAAAAAAAAAAGAAGATATGACGGCATAAACAAGAAACGCTAGAACAGGTAGCACGCTCTATTCAACGAAAAGAACCACGCTACGCAAGGTTATTTAATAAGGAAAATTGCTTTCATGTATCCCACCCTTATTTGCATGTATCGAGAGTCAGCGTCGATGGTTCGTGCATAAATTTGTTTTCCTAACATTGCACGGTTGTCTGGTCGGTATAGCATGTGCATAACAATACTGCATGGACGATATCGAGCCCGAGATAGTACAGCATAACCATGAACTCGTCTGTTCAATTGGAGCGGTTCTACACTGCATGAAATTGGTGAGGGCAATCCATTTCAGCATTTCGCGTGCTCCGTCAACGTGTAGGCAGATTACGCTTGTCGAGCAAGCTGCGCTTCTGATCTAATATAGATGTGAGTTGAAGACTTCATACAGCGAGAGGTACAGGATGTTCGAGGACGCGGCACCATTCGTTCAGAAATCGATCCCAGTCCTGGCAGTCACAACACTTGGGGTGACGGCATCGACTGCTGGTTATCAGGGTCAACACATACAGGTACGTCTTCACACTGAACACACCTTGCTCATTGCACGTCTGCTGTCGTGGCACACTCACATTGATTTGTGGCACTTGGTTCCTTGAACATTTGACGCAGCATTTGTCTGCCAAATAGCGTGTCTGCGCCGTAATTGTCGGAATTCTGCGATTGATTATGCTCGCTCTCACTGTGATCGTTCTCTCATCGATTGGCTGCAGGTATTTCCACTTGTTTGCTGCTCAGGACGTTAAGTACAAGAGGAAATGCGTTGCATGCAACTTTCAAGGAATCACACGGCTATTGTGTAACTTTAGCGTCGTTGCAGCATAAGTTGGTACCGAACGTGTCATGAAAAGGCTCGGAGATCTAGAGGAGAAAACAAAAATATTACAGCCTGCGGCGCAGCGCTGACCTTGGAAACATACCCTCCCTGTTAGTCTAGTGCATATAATACTGACTGCTGACCTTAAGTTCGCGGGATCGAAACACAACCGCAAAAGCCGCACCTAGATAGAGGAACAATGCTGGAGGCCCGCATACTGTGGGATGTCAGGGCATGGCCGAAAATTTCGAAAAGTCGCTATGTCCTCTCCTATAAACATGTCGTTGATTTGGAACGTAAAATTCCAGAAATGGCTATTATTGACTTAGCAACATATACTGATTCTAGCTTGTTTTATAATGATGTGATATCGCTCACATACTTATGTTATTTGGCTCAGCGCAAACTTTTATTTTTTTCTTCTATCGGTAGCAAGCGTATTGCATGGGCGTCACCTCAGCACCTATGCTCCACATATGGGCATAGGTGTTGTCTGTAACAAAAACCAACTTGTCATTGGGCGACAGTTGCTAACGTATAGATTCTTCCTCAAGCGCGTCGTACGTATTTCGGTCTGATCCAAGAATGTTGAGAAGCTCAAGTGCGCCGGAACTTCAGTAAAGGAGCAAATATCTGTACATCTCATCCTGTATTAGTGTCATCTGTACATCCCGTATTAGTGTACATTAGGCACGTACACAACCGCACCAATGTCCACATGCTCACTGCTGACTCCTTTTTGTTTGCTACTACTTTGGAACCGCTGGTAAACTGGTGTTTTCGGAGTCGTTTGAAGTGGCACGGAAGTGCCTTGAGCATAAGTGGCATAAGGAACACGATTTTTGCGTAAGAATAACTTAATGATGTTTACTTGACAGAAAAAAAGAGGGAAGAACACTAGACAATTGACATTTATGAAATAGGTGTCGGTGTAACTTCGAGATAGACCGGTTGTCAGTCATATTACACTATTGGTCTAGACAGAAAAGGTTCAGTATATGCAGTCATGCAACTAGAATTCCATATGAAATCTAAAGCTTTTTTTTCGGCCACAGTGCCGCTTAACCACCGAAAAATTGTGAAAATGATTCCTGGGGGCGTGCTTCATTCCCAGATGACTAATTTATTTTTGGGGTTTTACGTCCCAAAACCACGATGTGATTATTAGAGATGCCGTAGGAGAAAGCTGAAGAAATGTCGACCACACAGGGTATTTTACCATGCACTGATATTGTACAGTACAAAGGCGTCACCATTTTCCCTCCATAGAAATGTAGCCGCCTCGGCCGGGATTACATCCCGTGACCCTCGGATCCCCTCTCGCATGCCGTAGCCACAAGACAGAAGGAATCCGAGATCTCCGTAAGCTCCCTTGTTCTTGCTCGGTGCGAAGTTTTATAACTAAGACAAAAATTTTGTGTATATCCCTGCCGTTGAGGTCTTCAATGCGTGAAAAGAAATTGGCTACAATAGGAATTCAAACTCTGGGATTTGGCGTCGTGAAACCACCATATGTTGAACTGTCTCGCAGTCGCTGAGGACTGCCGAGCAATGCAAGAACCCCGGCTTCTGCAACCTTTGTACAATTTAAGTATACACCGGCGGTCTCGCCTTTCACACCGAATGAAGACGACCGGTGTGGAATAAACCACCTCGAAATTGGCAGCGAAGCGCTCAGCCAGAAAGTTATTACATTGGGTGGTTGAATAAAAGGCAGTGACGTCGATCACAAGAAAAAATATATACATTGTCATTGCGGCACATGGAACGGGTGTTTTGCTCGCACATACACAAAAAAGAAGAGATAGACAGCAAAGAAAGAAAAGCTTAGGGGCAGCGCAAAATTCGAGAAACAAGGAGAAACACAAAGTGGTGCACAGAACGCGGGTGAGCGTGCTTTTTATTTTTGTGTAACATTAGTGACTCAAGGTACAATCTGGCGGTTAGGTTTCTGTCGCTATGTCCGAATGATGTAGGTCTATGTCTGAATGATGCAGTGACCTTGAAGGTGTAAGCAGTGTGTATGATATTGTTGCCTCATTATACCCATTTTCCTAGGCACACTGTGACGCCCAGAGAGGCGTCGGCGGGGCGTGAGACGGGAACACAGAGAACGGGCATTTTAAGCATCTGTAATCCAGTTTTTCGGCCGCTGTGGCGGTCAGTCTCTCAGAGAATCGCGGAGGCTTTCGTTATCCGTGGGCTTGCGGAAACTGCTCTTCGACAGGAGAGCCGATGCCTCCACGTAGGCCCCCAGATGAGCGTGATCAGGCAGCGACCTTGGAGAGGACAGAAGGCTGAAGCCTAAGGGCGCCCCCAGAGCCCCTAAGTGCGCTTGAACAAACCCAGCGGAGGGTCTTCGCCATATTTTATCGCCGTGCGTTACAGTAAGCGCTGTTTCTCGGGCACGCACACCTGCCACGAAAGAGCGACTAGCGGGAGACGCGTCTTTTCACCGGACACTTCCGGAGGGAGGGCGTCTAGACGGCGCCATATTGCTTCCACCTGGAGGAGTGTCTCAGAATGGAAACGGTAATAGCTAACGCTCGTTGCGGTGACCCGCACACATGTGACTCCAGTTAGGCTGTCCGATGCCCTTTCCGAATGCCGAGTTTTATGTGTGTTTATATTTTGCTTGCTATGTTTTGAAAGAGGAGCTTATACTGCATTGTACTGTGTAGACGTGCCTTAAACAACAATCGCAAGGCGGGTTGAACTGGTGCGGTTTCTACTGGCGACGTTGCCCTATGCAACGATTCAATAGAAACCCTGGTGATGCGGACCTGTCAAGGCAGAAAAAGCCGTCTCCGGGCCGTGAACCGGCCGCAAATTCCTGAGATTCGAGAGACTCGGACAGACGCAGTAATATTCGACCATGGTTCTCGGATGAAGAAGTATGCCTCGTTTGTTATCCCTCGTGGAAGTCTTGCCGTTCGGCTCTCCATCCTTGGAGAGATGATGTAGTCTTTGCGAGAGCTTGATGTCCGCAGCAATGATAGGAGATAATCCGTGAGCTACGGTGACTTCGACGACGACATCCGACCCCCCCTGCCTAAGCACAAGTCGACAGGCGAGTGACGAGACCTACGCGCCCTTGGAGCCTTCCCAGATAAGGAAGCCTTCCTTTAGTTGCTACACAGTGTGTTGGAGACATTGCGCCTTTAGTTTATAAGCTGTTACCCTTTGTATCGGCCGTTCATGGATGAGTTTGTTTGCCGTGTTAATTGCTCTGCTGCACTGTGCGTTTACTTTGCTCCTTGGTGGCCTTGCATCATTACGTTCGCTACTAACTTTTTAATTGTATACTGTACTCATGTTCTTATATTCTATGTTTTGTTAACTTAAAAAGCCTGTTGGCTGCTTTCTTCCCGACCCCAGCACGAATTCGTTTTGTTTGGGCGATGGTTGCGATGTGTGGCCAAAGGGGATGAGCAAGGTTAGCTGTGTTGTTTTGTAAGACGGGGAACGGCAGTTGTGATGATTTTGAAGTGCTGCGTAGGGTGTAGAACCACATCCCCCTTTTGCGCGTGGTTGGGACATCTCACAGAACTCTTTAAGGCAGAGATAAGACAAGACCAATGAACTGCTAATGACACTGAATATAACGACTCCGCCCTACAAAGGGAACAGAAAACCTCCTTTGCCATTTCCCGGTTTTGAAAATTGTGCGATACGACCGCATCACCGTAGTAGACTCGTATGTCAAGCAACACAGTCCATAGCCACCGCACAAGTCGTGCCGAGCACAGCCGAGCGAAGCCCAAACCGCCTGTCATCTGCCATTTCAGCCCATTCCCGGGCTGCCATAACCCGAGCATCGAACTACGACCGCGAGAACTTCGTCGCGGATCTAGGTCTGTCGGTAATCCCCATATACTCCCCGCTCTGCTGTGGTTAGCACTGTACCGCGCCGGCCTGCTGAACGGTACGACGCTGCAACAAGCGGTGTAGCCTGGATATGTGGTGCACCGAGGAGGGTTGCAGAAGAGACCAGGTAGTGCATCCAGTTGTACGAGGTCATTGAGGCTTCCGCGGCTTTTAATTTTTGAAGGCGCTGCAGGACCCTACAAAGTCAAATACCTCAATTCCATACAGCAAAATATCATCGGAGGGCAAACTCTTTCACAATCTACAAGTCTTAGGGTCATGGCACTGAAGCTACATGAACAGCACTGGACCGGTTGGCCTTCGCCATTTAACATAGGCGATATGCAACATCCGTGGCGCCAAATTATTCTTGCAAATAAAAGGCAATTCTTGGGGAAAGAAAGGCACTTTGACCGTATCTATCTATCTATCTATCTATCTATCTATCTATCTATCTATCTATCTATCTATCTATCTATCTATCTATCTATCTATCTATCTATCTATCTGCGTCTTGGAACTGTCCCGGCGGGCTAGTTAAATCGAACTGTTCAACTACCGCGCCAATGCGCAGAACCACCACTTTGAGAAAGCTGAGGACACGTGACGGGAGACTGAGACAACCAAGTTCCTTTGAGCGTTTCATTATGACCAAAGATGGTTAGCTGATAAGTCGCAGTCGCTGAAGTGACCTAATGCACCAGTTCATTGCCCGATTAGTAGCAGAATGTTTTTGAAAGAGCACGTTCAAAAAACGTGTGTGTATATTTGTTCTACAAGCACCGTGTGTTTCACGGAAAACATGACAGACTACATGAGTAGCATACTCCGTGTTGTAGAACCTTCAGAATATATTAGAATGTAGATTGTTACGATCCTTAATTGCACTGGCTTGTAACCACTATTGTACTGGTTGCGATGCACCGTCACCACTGGGTGATCTTAGCAAATGATCAGTAATGACAGAGTCCGCTAGGTTAGTGCGGGGATACTTGGAAACACTTCTTTATCGGGCAAGTTGTGGGCGAAAAGTGATATCACCAGTGTTACATATGCGAAGTCCGCTCTCCCCGCAAACTAAGTCTGCTTCCTTGCACATTAAATGACTGCATTGCGGGAAAACCAAATATGAATGTTGCATCACGGAAATGCGTAGGCTCACGCGTCGGTCTTCATTCGCAACTACTTCGCTAAATTTCACACCGGCGTCCTCCTCAATCCATCCTATTCTTCGGACCCAGCCCAATTATGCTTCTTTGCTAAAGTCTTGGAAGGACATCGTTTTCGAACCAAAGGATCTATTCAGGACAAGGCATCTGCACATAATGTCTGAAAACGCCTTCCAGGAGGCTTTTCAGAAAAAGGAGTAACGTTGGGAACGGTGCTTGTAAATTCAAGGGGGCCAATTTAAAAGGGATAGTGCATAAAGGGGATAGTGTTGTACATTGTGCAATAAAGGAGTTATAGAAAAACGTACGGAGCTTCCCATAGGCCTTGCAAGGCCAGATCACAGAGAAGCTGGCCGATAATTTACTCAACGAGGTCACTTCATAGTCATGTGACATTGCGGAAACATGTAACGTGAAATTGCTGTACGTGATTTGGGCAAGAACATGCCAAGTGACATTTCTTTACGCGATTTTGGTGGGAACATGTCACGTGACATTGCGTTACGTGATCTTGGCGGAAACATGTCACGTGACATATTAAGTGGTTTGGCGGGAACATGTCACGTGATCACCCAAATCACGAAACGCAATGCCATGTAACATGTTCCCGCGGAAATCACGTAACGCAATTTCATGTGACACGTTCCTCCCAAAATGACGTAACGAAGGGTCACGTTACATGTTCTTGCCCTAATCACCTAACGCAATGTCAAATGACATGCTTTCGCCACAATCTCATAACGCAATGTCACGTCACATGTTCCCCCATAGTCATGTAAGAAAATGTCAAGTGACATGTTTTCGGCAAAATCACGTAGCGCATATGTCACGTCAAGTGTTTGTGCCAAAATCACGAAACAGTATGTCGCGTGGCATGTTCCCCTAAAATTACACAACGAAGCCTCGTGACACGTTCTGCCCAAATCACATAAAGCGATGTCACGTGACCTGTTCCCGCTAAATCACGCAACGAAATGTCCCGTGACACGTCCCCATCAAAATCACGTAAAAAAGTGTCCCTTCACATGTTCTTGCTAAAATCACGTGCAGCAGTGTCACCTGACAAGCTTCCGCAACAGTCACGTAACGCTATATCAGGTGACATGTTTCCCACAAAATCACTTAACAAAATGTCATGCGACATATTTTGTTCTTGGCCAAATCACTTAAAGCAATTTCACGTAATTTTCTCCCTAGGAGGATGTAATGAATTGCCATTTGAAGTGTTTCCGCCAAAATCGCGTACGAATGTAACGTCACATGTTTCCGCCAACACGACGCAATGAAATGTCACATGACAGCTTTCTACCAAAATCGCGTACCGCAACGTAACGTCGCATTGCATGATGCCTGAGAAATTACGGCTAGCTTAAAGGGCTAGCTTACGCACATTGATTTTGTTGTACCTTTTCTATGTGTGGGACTTGATGATGAGCGAAACAGCAGGGATAGCGGCGAAATCGAACCATATTATGTTTTAATTTATACCTGAAAGCGATTTCTGCGCTGAGTGCAGCGCCACACACCAACAGTTTTTCCGAGGTGTATGACATCACCATGCTGGCTTTGCTGCAAGTTCTGATTGGCCGTGAACAGTAGGCATAAAAAAAAGGCATCGCACGTGCTTACAATGCATCGAATATCAACAAATTTCAAATTGAGAGCGTGTTTTATGCTTGCTAAAGCTAGTAAAACGGTAGAAATTTCTGCGTTACTATTTCATTTTGCTTGTAACTGACACAACGAGCGCCGTGATGCCCATGTGGTGGTTGTGGTAGGAAGGCCACAAAGGCAGCACGGTTCCGGTTCTGCAAGATGAAAGCCGCGTTTTGATTGGAAGCAGCATTCGCGTCTCGGGATGCCGAAATGTGTCCTCTGCTTTTATTTTGAATTTGTAAGTTGAATAGTTTGCGTCTGCCTGCATCGATATCGAAAATTCCTTTTGCATTTACCTCAGGACAATACAAAGAACCAGTTTCGATGCAAAACTCAGCGAGTAAAATATGGTATCAAGGCCCCTTTAAACAGTTTAGCTGCTAAAACTGGCACGACAGAGTTCTTACGGTCAGCTTGAGCAGCGTCGCCAGGCTTCGCTGCCTAATTCTCGGTTTGAAGTATAGGGATTGCAGGGTATGGGTTATGACAAACAGAACTCATAGGTGCTTGAAGCGTGTTCTTGCCCAATCGTGCTTGTCATGTATTTCATAAAAAAAGATCAAGTATGATTGATTTGATTTGTGGGGTTTCGCGTCCCAGAACCGGCTCTGATTATGAGAGACGCCGTAGTGGAGGTCTCCGGAAATTTCGACTACGTCGGGTTCTTCAACGTGCGCTGACATCGCACAGCAAACGAGCTTCAACATTTGGCCTTCACCGAAATGCAGCCGCCGCGGCCGCCCGCGACCTTCGGATCAGCAGCCGAGTGCCACAACCACTAGACCACCGTAGTGGGGCGATCAAGTGTAGCTCACACCCGCACACTTCGGGTTGGGAGGAGTATGCGTGTATTCTGCCCATGCCAGTGTAAAAAAGCAACGTCAAGTCATCACATCCATGTTCTTCACATGCATGTCACATATATCATGACACGGATGGCATACATGACATGACGCACACATTAATTGTAGTCGCTGTGATTTTTACATCCTGGAAGCCCCTGAATGTGCAGGCGTGAAAATATGCGGCATTAATTTAAACGTGATCATATAGACGTTACTCGATATAATAAGCGTAAGGAGACCCACGTAACATACTGGATGATTTGTGTGAAAAATTAGACGTCATCAGAATGCTTCCTTAACTTGGCATATTGTAATATGCATTGAAAAACACGCACATTATCGCGCTGCATAAATGCCATGATATTAACGCTAGTTACTGTGAAGAAGCCCGTGCTGGTTGGCGCACCGTTGCATGAGCTAGGGTTATGTGGCGGTGCGTAGTGTTGGCACAACATTATACAGCACGGAATTATGGTAGCTGTGTTGTTTCTTAACGTTGGCTAGTGTTCATCAATTTGCATTGAGAGTGGTTGACAGTCCACTGGCGTGGGCACCTGTTAGGCAATTTGGCAAGCCAGGATGTAAGGGGGAAGGGGCTTGCTTAATACGGCACGCTGTTGACTGCCTGTTAGTGTAAGCCAGTTCCTGTAGATATCGACTGTGGCTGACCAACACTGGTTAGCGCTACTTAAGTAGTTGCTTGTATTGAATATGCAGGCTAACACTTGATAATGATCCCTGGAGGAGGAGCAAAAGAACAAAACACACGTCTAAGTGATAAATAGTGGTCGTTCACTGTAACATAGCATTGCATCGACTTGGCTAATATCGGCTAGTTCAGGCTCATGTTGTTTAACTGCGGACTGCTGTTCCACAATGCTGATTAAATCTCACGCAGTTTCGCAACATATAAATGCGTGCACTTCTATTACACCCCCTTGATAGTGTAACGGGGAGAATAGGAGATGGTGCATGAAGAAGAGGACGACGAGGTGCATTTCGGCCATTGCATCATCTCCGTATTCGGGTACTGTCACCGGGATGTTTGCTCCGCTGTTTTCGACTTCTTAAATGAAACAAATAGAATTCCTTGCTAATTCTATTTGTACTTCCAATCCCGTCGTGTGCCAAAATCAGTCCTCGTTGCCCTCATATCGAAAAGTTTCACTACTCTTGCATCCCTTCCATTCCATCTGTTAGTCTGACTACTGGACCGTTCAGTTTTGTTTTGTCTTTCTTTCCTTCTTTTTCTGTTTCTTTTTGCTTGTTCTCATTCTTATTGGCTCAGTCCCTCTTGAAACAACACTAGATTTACTGACTACTGCCGCCCGATTCTTGGCCTATCCCCCTCAGTGGGGGAGCGCCGTAAAAGAGGCTCATCATCATCATCATCATTATCTCTGTGGTTATCTACCTTGGCGATCCCTCATCCCCGCTGACCGTCATTGTAAATAAACATCCCTCACCCGTAACAGTTAGTGGTGGAGGTGCTGGGTACCCCGACCACAACGAAACACGGGCAACACGGTTCTCCAACCACCTGATCTGCGTCGAAGCCGCCACATTGCTGGATTGCCTCAGTCACCCCCGGTGTCCGAGATGTCCCACACGGAAGCCAACAGACGGAGCGAGCCAACAGCACCTTCGCCCTCAACGGCGGCTGGTCCTTGGCCACGCCAGCACTTGGTTGAGCCCCGCATGTTCGGAGGAAAGCCCGGTGAGGACGTGGACGAGTGGCTGAACCACTACGAACGGGTGAGCGAGCACTACTGTTGGGACAGCGCAGCACGGCTTGCAAACGTTGTATTTTTCTTGACCGAGACGGCGCTCCTGTGGTTGGACAATCACGAAGAGGCCTTGACAACATGGGACCGTTTCATTTCCGATATCAAGGAGCGCTTCGGTGATTCTGTCGCAGGCGGAGCAGACGCTTCTTCAAAGAGCTCAGTTGCCAGGCGAAACGTGCACGACCTATATAGAAACCATACTGAAGCTATGCAGAATGGCCAATCCTCGAATGCCGGAAGAGGACAAAGTCGGACATTTGTTGAAGGGAATCGCGGAGGACGTATATAATTTCCCCATCGGCAACGAGAGCCTTAGCTCAGTCGCCGACGTAATACGTCATTGCCGCACCTTCGAGGCCCTCAAACTGCGCCGCATAACACCAAAGTTTGGCAGGATGGCAAATGTAACGACTGTTGCTAGCATCGAGGACGACACGTCGTCGGCCGATCTTGCGAATACCATAAGACAGATTGTTAGAGAGGAGTTAAGTCGCTGCACGGAATTGAACGACTTCCGTGATGCTCAACAGTCATACTTTCCGTCACCAGCTCCTCGAGATCTGTCTATTGCTGCGACAACTGTCGGAGAGCGGCACTCGAGAAGGCCTGTGTGGACGCAACACAACTACCACCCAGGGGAGGATAACGATCGTGCTGCAGGGTATCCCCGTCGAGCAGCCTACTTGGAGCCACGGACATACCCAGCCTACCCGAACGTAAGCCGCGAGCCTTCGGTGTGTTACAACTGCGGTATCACGGGGCATATCTTTAGATTCTGTCCCCACCGTCACCGGTCGGCGCGGTGGTACGAACCACAACCACAACCAACGTCCTATGGAAACGAACGTCGCAACTATGACCGCTCCTGGCCTCCCTACTCAATTGCGCCATCGGCGAGTTTCCGCAACCATACTTCACGACAGAATACGACAGAATCCCCGCACGACAGAATTCCCGCACGCCAGAATCGCCGCAGTGACTCAGTTGTCAGTTCAGTTCAGTTCAGTTTTATTTCTTTAAAGGCCCCCATTCAGGAGGTGTTACATAAGGGGTGGGATTACAAATAAAAATTTAACAGTGATAATTCAATTAACATTGCAGATGATCAGTTATACGTTCTTGGAAAGCAGATGATGAGGCAATGTTGACGATGTCGTCGGGCAGGCCGTTCCAGTCTGAAGCTGCTCTGAGGAATAATGAAGCAGAAAACGTAGTGGTATGCGATGGCGCGCGGGCAACTTGAAGTGGATGACTGGTGCGGTGGGAAATGCGTGATGCGGCTGTGATATACGGCGCTTGATTCAGAGAATAAAATAACTTATGATAAAGGGTAAGGCTAGCAATGCGGCGACGATAAGAAAGAAGTCATAGACCGGATTCAGCTTTCAAGGGTGAAATACTGATATCATATGAATATGAAGAATGGATGAATCGGGTGGCCCGATTTTGAACGGCTTCCTATGCAGTGATTAGGTATCCTTGACACGGGCTCCAGATGGCAGATGCGTATTCTAGTTTTGGACTGATAAGTGATTTATATGCGAGTAATCTAACATGAGGTGGGGCGAGGCGGAGGTGGCGTTTAAGAAAACCGAGTGTTTTGTTCGATGCTTAAATGATGTTAGTAATATGGGTGCGCCATGATAAATTAGAAGAGAGGGTGACTCCTAAATATTTGTACGAGTCTACTAATTCGATCGATGAATTTGAAATAGAATATTGAAAGCTAGAGAGAGTGTGACGACAAGAGAAGGACACGAGTTTACATTTAGTGGGGTTGAGAGTCATTAGCCATACGGTACACCAATTTAGTATATTGTTAAGGTCGCTCTGAAGGATGTAATGGTCATGACAATTAGTAATAGTACGGTAGATTACACAATCTTCAGCGAACATGCGAATGTTACAGGAAACATGCAATTGTAAGTCATTAATATATATTAGGAATAGGAGAGGACCGAGAACAGACCCTTGTGGGACTCCTGAGATGATTGGGAGGGGTTTAGAGAGATGGCTATTAACATAGACAGATTGAGAGCGGTTAGTTAGAAATTCCTCAAGCCATTTGAGAATGTTAGGATGTAAGTTCAGCCTTGAAAGTTTTAGTAACAAACGCTGGTGAGGAACCTTGTCAAAAGCTTTTGCGAAATCAAGAAAGATTGAGTCGGTTTGGATATTGCAGTCGAGACTAGCGTGTAGGTCATGAACGAATTGTGCTAATTGGGTTTCGCAAGAGAGGCCCTTACGAAATCCGTGCTGTGAAGGATGGAAGAATGCGTTGGAGTCCAAAAAGTTGATGATTTGTGAGTAGATGACGTGTTCCATGATTTTACAAGGCACACTAGTCAATGAAATGGGGCGGTAGTTCAATGGTGAGTTTCTGTTACCTGATTTGTATACTGGAACGACCTTGCCCGTTCTCCAGTCAGCCGGCATGATTCCTGAGGTGAGTGACTGTGAAAAGATGAGACATAAGTATGCTGCACAGGTGGATTGCACATTTTTGAGGAGTTTCGAATTGATGGAATCCATACCAGCTGATGAAGAAAGCTTTAATTTGTGAATTATAGATGAATTACCTTCTTCAAAGAAGGTGACAGCTGGCATGGAAGATTCTAAATTGAAGGATGGCGATTGTGAGGGTCTGCCAAGTTCAGCAGTAAAGACAGAAGAAAATGCTTTGTTGAACATTTCTGCGCAATCATGGTCAGTGAGTTCCTCATGCGAATCATTTGTTAGTCTGATATCGGAAAGATGCGTGGGGTTTAGAACTTGCCAGAATTGCTTGGGGTTCCTGAGTAGCAGATTAGGTAAGTCAACATGAAAAAACGAGTATTTGGCTTTGCGGACGGACAGTAAATAAGATTCCCCCGTCTCCGACCGCAGCCTGACTCCGCCGTCTTCACGCCAACGTCGGTCTCCTTCGCCGAGGCGGCGTTCATTCTCACCACCAACTTCGGGAAACTAGGCTGCGCGACCGATGGGGTTGAGGTCGCCAGACACGATTCGACACAGATACCTCTGCCCGTTACTATGCTACGAAACAAAGTGAAAGTGGTTATTGATGGTGTATGTGCTATGGCCTTGGTGGACACCGGTGCAATGATATCGATTATGAGCCTGACGTTCAAGAACCGTCTTCGACGTAAAGTGATGTTCTCCCTCGATAAGTCTACTAAATTCCGTGGAGTAGGCGGCGAAATACTGCGTCCCCTTGGTGCTTGTGTAGTCAACGTTCTGTTGGCGGATAAGTGTTATTTGACCGAATTTTTTATTTTAGAACGGTGCGCACATGACGTTATCCTGGGGATAGGCTTTTTACAAACCTGCGGGACCTCTGTTAATTGCGGTGCCGGTGAGCTTTCGGTAAACAGCGGGAACCCAGGAATCGTTGCATGCCCAGAACAGCTACTGCCAGTATTTGTGGACGAACGACATGAAGCACAGAAGACATTTGCTGTTGCTGATGACGTGAGGCTGCCTCCATGGTCATTCGCATCGGTATCGGTAATCGCTTCTTCCCGCCGATATCGCCGATAAAGAGAAGACTGTTTTGTGACACCGGATGGTTTATTCGAATTTAACGTGATGCCATTCGGTCTTTGTAGTGCTTCTGCTACGTTCGAGAGATTCATGCACACAATTCTTCGCGGACTCAAGTGGGAGATATGCCTTTGTTATCTTGACGACGTCGTTATTTTCGGCCGCACTTTTGAAGAGCATAACGAGCGCCTCACCCTGGTTGTAGAATGCATGGAGAAAGCTGGTTTGATTCTTAACTCCAGAAAGTGCAAGTTCGCGGAACGACAGACATTGGTTCTATTTCATCTGGTCGACAAAGACGGAGTCAGACCTGACCCCCGCAAGATTGAAGCGGTCAGCGCATTCAGGCCTCCACACTCAGCGCGAGAGCTCCGTAGTTTCCTGGGTCTTTGTTCTTACTTCAGGCGTTTTCTGCCAATATTCGCCGTTATTGTGCATCCGTTAACGCGTCTGTTGCACAAGGATGTACAGTTCTAGTGGACACCAGAATGTGAGTCATCGTTCCGTCAACTCAAGTTTCTGCTTACGTCAGACCCCATCCTGCGTCACTTCGATCCTTGTTCCCCTACCGAGATTCATAATGACGCAAGCGGCGTAGGCATCGGAGCAGTGCTCGTACAAAAGCGAGATGGCGCCGAACATGTCGTTGCTTACGCGAGTCGCTGCTTGAGCAATTCTGAGCGAAATTACACTGTCACTGAACAGGAGTGTCTTGCAGCTGTTTTCGCTGTTCAGAAGTTCCGCTGTTACATCTACTGCCGCCCATTCAGGATAGTCACCGATCATCATTCATTATGCTGGCTTGTCAGTCTCCGAGATCCATCTGGTCGTCTCACACGGTGGGCCTTACGACTTCAGGAGTATCACTTCGTGGTGACATATAGGAGCGGCCGCCGCCATGCTGACGCCGATTGTCTTTCCCGCTTACCACTTCCAACGACCCATTCTGAGGAGGACACTTTTGACGACTGCCTGGGAGCTATTACACCCGAGTTTCCCGATGTGACCGTATTCCGACAGGACCAGCGTAACGGTGTCAGTTTGGAACCTCTTTTCGTCGCGGTGCAGAATCCGAAAGCCAGTGGCGGTTTTTCCATGCGTGACTGCTTGTTGTATAAATCCAACTGCTCTGGAAGTGGCGCTCGCTTTCTTCTTGTTGTTCCGGAGAGTCTCCATACTGCTGTGCTACGTGCGATGCATGACGACCCAACATCCGGTCATATTGGGTTCGCCCGCACGTTGCAGCGGGTCCAAGAGCACTTTTACTGGCCTCGCATGCGTCAAACAAAGCAATATGTGGCCAGTTGCAACCAATGCCAACGTCGCAAAAGACCTTCAACCGCTTCCCCAGGCCTTCTGCAACCGCTGACTCCGCCTCAAGCCCCTTTCTAACAATTCGGCGTGGACCTGCTGGGCCCATTCCCACGGTCATCAAATAACAACCGATGGATCATCGTTTGTGTAGACCACCTTACACGCTACAGAGACCGCGGCAGTACCGTCATCTACCGCTGCTTGCGTCGCATCTTTCTTGTTGCGTTATGTCGTCTTACGCCATAGCCCACCTCGCGTCATCATAAGCGACCGTGGTCGTCAGTTCGTGGCGGACACTGTTGAAGAGTTGCTTCGACTATGTGGAACGCAATTTCGACACTCCACACCGTATCATCCGCAGAGCAACGGTCTTGTCGAACGTACAAATCAAACCTTGATGAACTTGATATCCATGTACGTGTCATCTGATCACAAGAACTGGGATAATGTGCTACCATTTATAACATACGCCTACAACACTGCGAAGCATGAGACAACAGACTACAGCCCTTTTTATTTGCTCTACGCCAGGTCACCGCGGAGCTTCCTTGACACTATTCTGCCGTTTTCATTAGACACCGAAGGTTCAGTAGCCAAGACACTTTGCCTTGCCGAGGAACCCGTCGAATAGCACGCATACGAACGTTGGCATCTCAAAGCCGCTCGAAGCAACCATATGACAGCATCCATCAAGATGCTTCGTTTGAAAAGGGTGACCTAGTGCTGCTACGGACCCCACAGCGCAGGCGTGGCTTGTGCAGCAAGCTTCTATCGCATTATGTCGGTCCGTTCGTTGGCCTAGACCGCCTCAGTGATCTAACGTACGTGCTTGCACGACTTTTGTCTAAAGACAGGCGCTCCAGCAAAACACAACTCGCTCACGTTGCACGTCTCAAACGCTACTATCCTACCACAGGACAATGACTCACCCGGTGGTCTTCGTCTGCGAAACGGGGATTGTAACGGGGAGAATAGGAGGTGGTGGATGAATAAGAGGTGTATTGCGGCCATTGCATCATCTCCGTGGTTATCTACATTGGCATCCCTTATCCCCGCTGACCGTCATTGTAAATAAACATCCCTCACCCCGTAACAATAGGCATGATGAGCTGTACTATCACTACAGTACCTATAGAACTGGTATCGTTCAACCTATGACGAATAGGACGAACGCTGATCACGGAATGTGTATCAGAGTGACGCAGTTTGATTTTATCTTAAAGGAGTACTGACACCAATTTTCGAAGCTGAGTTTACTCCACCATACAACTCTGCAATATGCGTAGACAGCTCTGAGCAAATGTTAAGCTCAGGAAATGCTGATAACATATTTTAATTTGACGTCAAAGTCAATATTCACATGGCGTGCCTACTGACATCGACACTAATGTGACGTCAGGCTACAGTACAAATTTTGGTGACTTCACGCAGCAGTATAGCAAGTTGTGATGACGTCAGGTACAGAAACATGCAAAATGGCCGCTCCCGCGTCACTCTTGGTCGCTTGCTCTCGCCGTTCAGTCGCTGTAGCTGAGAGTGCCCGTGATGCGAGCGAGCGAAGTCGAATTACCCTCTATTGTCGTGTATGCCCACGTATAATCGAAAGGCAAGCTCGCTATGGTGCCGGCATTATGCCCCTGAAATGCTGCGGAGGTCTCGGAGGCCACCTTAGTTTACCGCGGCCTCCGGAGCCACGCCGACACCCACCGTGCGTGCCGTACGTTACATCTTGCACTGTGCCGAAGTATTTGCTGTCGTCGCGGAGTCGCTATACAAAATTTTGTACATCGTAGACCCCGCACTTACTGCAGGCGCTGTGCGCGAGAGACCACTGGGCGAAAGCGTCACGATTTTTTACGGGAGCACGTCACGAGGAGCTCATTACTATGCACATACCGTGTCGTGACGTCAGGCTACAGTAGGAACCGAAACCAGCTTTTAAAGGCATGCTGTAAATTAATTTTCACGTCGCGCTCACGCTTACCAGTACATTTTCTGGGCTCTGGAGCGCTTGGCCTTTCATTTCATGCAAAAAAACGTCAACTGAAAATTTTCGTGGCAGTACTCGTTTAACGGAAAGTCTCTGCTCCAGGGCCTCCTCCCATACGTTACGTCAAACTATAGGATACTTTTAAACGTGCAAACCAGCCCAAACGACGATGGACGGAAGAGAGAAACGACAGACACAACGGCTGGACTAACAACTGTGCTTTATTAACAAAAACAATCTTCCGGGAAAACCAGGAGAGCATGCGCAGACCAAACAACCAAATAAAAAAAACCAAAGCTAATGCAAATGCGATAACAAGCTAAGTTCCTTGTGCAACAACGACAGTGAAGAAGTGCTGACACAATTGGCACATTGCCTGCTAATGTGATACACCTCAAGAATTTCCCGCTCAAGCTTACTCCTGTCTCTCCCAAGTATCCTAACATTGCAAAATACGGGACACAACCCCACTGCCGACAATGACGAGACAGATTAGCCCCGTCAGAAGGTTTCAATGAGGAGTCATGCTCGCGCAGCCTGTCAATAAGAGATCTGCCAGTCTGGCCGATGGAAACTTTTTCACAGGTCAGCGGACTCTCGTATACAACACGTGTGGCGCAAGATGTGTACGCGTTTTCATGCTGAGTGGGACACACTATATGTGATTCTAGTGGCGCCACGAGCAACACGCGAACAAAGCCTAGAAAGTCTGCAAGTGGCCGATTTGGGCTGGTTCGCACGTTTAACATTATGTACCAACTGACCCAGATTTCATCACTTCTGTAAGATACACCTTGTGTGTGTTTGACGTCGAGAGTAAGCCGACGATGTGCAGACGCCTGCTCAATACGCCCAAAGGCGCAGATCCGCTACCTCACACTGCGGCCTCGCCAGGCCGGTCTGGTGGCTATTGCGCTCGGCTGCTGAACCGAAGTTAGCGGGATCTACGGCGCCTGCATTCCGATGGAAGCGAAATGTTGGCGCCCGTGTACTGTGTGATGTCAGTGCACGCTGAAGAAGTCCAGGTGGCCAAAATTACCGAGGATCTTTACTATGGCGTTTCTCATAATCATATCTGGTTTTGGAACACAAAACTTAAGAAATAAATCAATCTATCAAAATGTGTCGTAACGCTCGGCTGAAAACCAAATGTGCTGTACAGGGAGCTCTTGGCAGTACTGCTCAGGACAGCGTCGATTTCAACAGTGAATGGTATTTTCGCCCATATTACATCTCCTTTTAAAGTATTAGTGGCCTTCCAGTATAGGGTTCTCCTTCCACTATAGTGGAAGGTCACGGCATACTGCCTTGCATCTGCCAGGCTGTGCTGCAGTCATCCTCAGTGTACTTTGCTCTTCCTTTCTTCCTACCTTCAACAATCACGAACAAAAGTACACACGTAGCCCCTTGCTGCCGAAGTAATTCTAAGAAGTTCAGTTAAATGCAGCGTTATATTCTTGAAAAATTATACGCCCTCATCACAGGAACATAAGACGCACACTTTCCCATTTATATGAGTGACCTCTATTTTGCAGCAATCAATAGTTCGTTATGAGTCAGTAGATATATTTGCCGAAATTATAGTAATCGCTAGCCTTCTGTGAGTACATTGTGTCCCAGATGGGATTATCGCAGCCTTCTGCAAAATACTAGTTCAGCATGCGATAACGCCCATACGGTGTTTGACCCTTACCGTTTGTTTAAAAAAGGAGGTGCTGCTAAGTGGTTATCTGCCAAGTCTGAAAAAAACCTAACGAACGAAATTTCAGGTCGTAATGCGAGCAGTATCAGTGAAAATTTCGGAATTCCTCAGTAAGCAAGTGTGTAAGCATTTTGTGTCCTTGTATGGCCTGATAAGTTTCATTTGTGTACCTTGCGCACGAAAACTGAAAAGTGGCTCCAGATGAAGTACGGTAGCCCTCCAGATGGAGTACGATAGCCCTGTCACACCAGCATTGCCAAGCCTCATATAGCAGCCACTTTACAGCCACCAATGTCGGCTTCCCTTTTGGGGCACTAGGGTCAGGCATGGTTCCCTCAGCAACAGATACTCGTATATTGCTGGGGCCAATCATTTTCTTAATTGCCCCGCAATACGTGATGTTAAGGCAGAGGTGGAGTCAAGGGAAGAGGCACAGGTGTGCCCCCCCCCCCCCCTGGATTTTAGTGGTCTCCAAATTTCCCGCGCATGAATGCGAATGAAGTAGTCGCAATTATGCAGAGCCTAACGCAATGATGTCATTATAATTAACTGTTATATGACAAAATAAGTACTGTCTTTTGATAATTTGCTGTCTGACAAAAGAAATATCGCTCAAACTCTGCAGATCCAAGATAACGACAAGTGTTATCTCAGCCGCTGCAGAAGCACTAAATACTTGTTTCGTATGTGCAGCATCATGGCTAGAGTTGGAAAAGATCCAGCAAGTGCTTGTGAATTTATTACCAAAATGGGCACCAAAAGTTCCCCTCTAACGGCTTTTATACGTTTAGCCGTATCAAATGTTATTTCAAGACTTACGACGGGGAGATTCCCATTCGCAGTTTTTGTCCTGGCCTGCTTCAAGATCCCGCCGTTCATTCTGACGTTCTCTCTGTTTATTCTGCCGGAGAGAAAGAATGGATCTTTGCGTCACCGCTTTGCGCAGCTGATAATGCGCCTTATCGAAGCGGGAGGCAAATATTCACGTGCAATCGGAAGTGATAACACGACTGCCCTCTCAGAGATAAACAAGGCACGTCATTACGGGTGACGCGGCGCGCAAGAGCCTCTCCCACAGAACTTCAGATGTCTTTCAGAGGGGGAAGTTTTAACGGGTCCAGTTTGTTGTCACGGCTGGAGTAATTTGGCCCCCTTCGTTCGCTATCTTCACGATAAAGCACACTTGGGAAGGAGCGCTCTAGAAAGGCGGCAGCGGTTGTAAATTAAGGACGAGAGAAAAAAAGAAGACATCGCACGTGCTACTCCTCAAGAAGGAAGTGTTGCGTTAGATGGGCTGTTCACGAAATGCTCATAATTCAAAGTCTGCAGGGACCGATGCACGGCGCTTCGGAGGAATAATGCGCACACCACGGTTGTCGCTATGGGTGGCTGCTACGCTGCTGACGTGCTGTTACAGCGCCTACGGAAGCAACAAGGAGCCGAACATGCTTCCCGGTCGAAGCGTGATTGTGCACCTGTTCGAGTGGAGATTCGACGACATTGCCGAAGAATGCGAGACGTTCCTCGGGCCTCGAGGTTACGGAGGCGTTCAGGCAAGTCACGTAATTCCGCCCGTAATAACGTAGCGAATCGATGCGTGGTATCTTTCAAATGACCTCGAATGTGTGTATAGAGAACGTGTCAGAGCTCTTCTGACGACGCCCCTCTTGTGTTATACGTTACGCCTTTGATGAGGTGACACACCATTCATTCCAAATCCAGTGCTTATATTGGTTCAGAATATACTTTAGAGGAGGAAGTTTACGATTCATATTTCAGCCATTCCGATCTTGATATTCGCTGTTTGAGGAGCACTCCGGTAGACCATTACCATGAAGATGTTCTATGCAGCCATCGAAGAATTTCTAGCTGAATCAAGGCGATCGCCTTGCCTTAAACGATTGCTCTAAACTTTCGTGCTGTAATGTTTCCTTGTGATACACCAATTTTAATGAGATTTGAATTTGATTGAAAAAAAAGATACCCTAATTACTCACACGTTGAAAAGCAATTGAGACCCTCCCTGTAAAAGCAAAACCAGTTCGGTAAATGTTTTTCTTTAGGTTATAGACGTTCTTTACATAGAGTGAGCATGAGGAAAAATAAGGCTACCAACCAGCAAGCCTCGCTTTGACCGTCGTATGGCTTACGGATGAACAGCAAATAGTGCAAAATGCGTCATAGACAGCGTGAGATGTCCACGTATCGCACATTGCTGAAGCGACGTGCATATTTCGCGACGTCCATAAAGGTAAAGAGACACTAATAACGGAGACATTGCAAGTACACAGGACAAGGAGCTACCAGCAACCGAAGACCTCATTTAAAATATATATATAAAGATGCCCCTATATATATGTGTGCGAATAACGCGAACGGTTACGCTAAAACAGGTTGGCGACATGATAAGAGAAAAGGGCAATCAACAGTGCACGCAGTCAGTAGAAGGCACGTGTACAACGCCCCCAGAGCAGATATAATTTCATGTTATCTTAGAAAAAGCAAGCTAATCAAAACGCAAACTGCTGGCTAACACAGACACTCGCACCGTTTCCCAATTCAGTGAAATAAAAAAAAAGCTTCAATAAGATCTCTGACAGGCGTTTTTGTCCACGTGGAAATGACAGCGCTTTTTTGACAGTAAGGTCTTAATGTGAGGCTGTCTTTTTTTTTTTTTTGCATATACCACAAAAATATATCATTCGCCGGAGCTTTACGCGTGTTTTTCGGTGACTGCGAGTGCTGTTGGTTGTTTCTTTCAAGTTTCTTTCTATTAAGTATTCTGTTCTAGATTTGACGTGCGGTTACTTATCCTATCTATTCAGAGGTGTGTTTTCCATATAAGTTTCTCACTTGCTAGCAGCGCCTTGTCCTGTGTCCCTATCAAGTCTCAGTTATTAACACCGCTTTCCCATTATGAAGGTATGTCAAAATTCCCAGCAGGCACTCATTACTTACACATCTTTGTTAGTTCTCAGTGTGTTTATAAAAATTACATTGAAGTTTCTACGCTCTGTTCTTGTTGAGCGTTTTGTTATTCCTTGCCAGTGACCAATTTACCAAATGTAGTAATCCATGTGTCTCTACGGAACAGACATCCCCAGTAAATGAACACGGCATCATCTTTGAGGAGACGGTGAAACGACCGTGGTACGAGCGATACCAGCCTGTCAGCTACAAAATTGGAAATCGGAGCGGCAACGAGACGCAATTTCGTGACATGGTTCGCCGCTGCAATAAGGCAGGCGTCAGGTGGGTGTAGGCCTATACACTATCAGATATTCTTTTACCAGTTGTTCCTTCGCTATAGCACCGCCTTTTCGCCATATTGTCAGCAACTACAACTTGAATAAGATGAAACGCAGGGCGTAATTGTGATGTCGTTGAATCTGTTGTTACAAAACGGCGACCTGAGGCGGAATCATTGGACTTCTTGAAAAGTGATGGGCAAAGAAGACTGCGCGATATTGCGTATGCTTCTTTTCGATTTCATATAATCATGTATCACAAAATATATCCTCGGATGTTTGTTGTTGTTTTGTGGGGATTTACGTCCCAAAACCAGTTCTGATTATGAGAGACGCCGTAGTGGAGGGCTCCGGAAATTTTGACCACCTGGGTTTCTTTAACGTGCACTGATATCGCACAGCACACGGGCCTCAACATTTCGCCTCCATCGAAATGCAGCCGCCGCGGCCGGGATTCGATCCCGCGACCCATCCTCGGATGTTTAATACCCGTCAACCGGCAGATGAAAATAATCACCTTATTGCAAATATCGAAAGCTAAACTATCTGCACATTCTGCAAACGCTCTTCAGAGCAAAATAGCCAAATGAACGTAATTCTGATATCTTGCTACCGCAGGGTGTACGTGGACGCAGTGATCAATCACATGACTGGTGCTCTGAGAATAAACAAGGGCACGGCAGGGAGCAGCTTCAATTACGATGAATTTAGCTACCCTGCCGTACCGTATGGCCCCGAGGACTTCAACAGGAAAGAGAATTGTGGAAGCCAGTCGGGTGGCATCGATAGTTACGGAGACGCAAACCAGGTGAGAAGTACTCGTAAACATTTTTGACTTGCGATGTTGGGGTTCCGAGGTAATTCTGTCGTACACTTTACTTTCGCAGCTACCTGCAAAATGGTATTTCTACGAAGATTTCACAATAAACAAGTTCGAACATGCGCTTCCTTAACAATTTCAGAGACTTACTGCATGTTGTAGGAAGGTGTTCCATAACTAACCCTCCAGGCACGCCATCCACAAGCAACAGAGTACGCACGCAGTGCACCAGGTGGAACCTAACCTAGAACGACAATGTGAAAGTGGCCGCACTGCAGAAAATCGGGTACCGAGTGATTTGTGGGGTTTGACGTCCCAAAATGAGCTCTGATTATGAGAGACGCGGTAGTGGAGATCTCCGGAAATTTTGACCACCTGGGGTTCTTTAATGTGCACTGACATCGCACAGCACACGGGCTTCAACATTTCGCCTCCATTCAAATGCAGCCGCCGCGGCCGGGATTCGATCCCGCGACCTTCGGATCAGCCGCCGAGTGCCATAACCACTAGACCACCGTGGTGGGGCAGAAGATCGAGCACCAGTGACGGTGTTGTGAGTGAGGGAATATCTGCGGCGGATACAACAAATAAAAAGCAGTAGACGTCCTCAATGTTCTTTCATGTGGTATTGCGAGATTTTGGCGGGAACATGACATGTGACATTGCGTTAAATGATTATGGCGGAAGCATATCACGCTTTCGAGTCTTTAGGCTACGTATAAATGTAAGGCGCTTTTGAATTCCAAACTGCGTCGTATTTCGCTCCCTCGTACTGATAGTAGTAGTCGCAGAAAACTTTCTTCCCTCTATTGGCGATGTCTCACAGGGTTAAGCCCTTAGTCCAGGGCCCTATTTGCTGCTGCAGCCCGGCTGGCCCGGCCAAACAGTCGTCGCTGGACGTCCAAGACTGTGCCGGAAAGAGCACCCGTCCCACTGGGAAAGGCAGGGATTATTACTCTGGGCTGTCCGGGTGTTTTGGGGCATTTCCATATGGCGTATAGGTATCGGTGAATTCAAGCACGTGTGGGTCATATCCGCGTATTGTTGTTGTTGTTCTTGTGGACCCTATAATTGGCACAGACCCACGTGGGGGATTTGCCACTACAGGTAATGATATACACTTCGGGTACGACCACGCGCGACGTCCTTCTTTCTTCGTTCATTACGTTTTCTTTGTTCTTTCTTTCGTGCGGCGCACACCTGCATTAGTAGTTCTCTTCCATACAATCTCTTTTCCGGTTCATGGCCGATCCCCCAGAGTGGGTTGTGCCAAGGTACCCAAGGACCAACCAACCAACCTGCATTAGATGCTCTGGTATACGCCCACGTAGTTTTGTCATCGATACTCATAACATGATATGGATGAAATGGCCAATTCTTCGCCTTATTCATATGCTCGAAGGCCTTCATACGAGTTTTGGTATATACCAGGCGAACGAGACGAACGATTTCCTTCAATTCATACATTTCGTTTCCCATTTAGATTCCAACTTGTTCGCAAGGTTTTCCAAGGTTATTTGAGAAAGCGAAGGCCAGATGCTACGCCATAGCCTTATGTCTCTAGGAGCCTGCGACATAATGAAGGTGCCCCACCACGGTGGTCTAGTGGCTATGGCACTGCGCTGTAGATCCAAAGGACGCCTCTTACAAAAATGCCTTATATGGCGATATCAGGAATTGTGCATATGTGTCTGTATATGGCACGTGTCCGTACTTTGCCCTATTTGCCCAAATCGTGATAGAAGCATATGTGGTATTGAAAGACCAATACTAGGAATGCCACGTAAGACTATGATGCGTATTGGGCTAATACGGCCAAATACGGACACGTGCCATATACAGCCAGATGTGCATATATAGGCATATATGCATATCTGTAGCCTATATATGGCACGTGTTCGTACGTGGGTTTGGGACGTGAAACCCTAGAAGTGAACCAACCATAAGAAAGGTAGCTTTGCATGTATTGAAGAAGATTGTTGTTGTTTTGTGGGGTTTAACGTCCCAAAACCAGCTCTGATTATGAGACGCCGTAGTGGAGGTCTCGGGAAATTTCGACCACCTACGGTTCTTTAACGTGCACTGACATCGCACAGCACACGGGCCTCAACATTTCGCCTCCATCGAAATGCAGCCGCCGCAGGCCGGGATAGGGTATTGAAGAGAATTCTGGCCCATGTGTACACCGCTTGTGTGTCACGCGATGCGACCAAAAGCCAGGAGAATTCTCCATCGCATAATTGACAATGCGCACTTAGATAAATGTTATTAGAATATATCATGTTCATACTGCATCTTTGTTATCATTCGCCCATTGGGCTTCAAAACCTTTAGTCAGCGTTAAAAAAGCCTGCCGGCCACACGACAAGACAGAGCACGAACTATTCCCGAAGTAGAATTGATGTGTACACGCTGAACAGTGTCCTGAAATGCTGAACAAAGCCCGCATTTTCACAGAGTTGCCGAGCCGTGTCTCTGGTAATGGAACCTCAAGCCATTCATAAGGCCCTGAAAGACGCCATCTATAAGCTACCTACACTTGAGCGACTAGATATATGCACGTGCTCTCTAGCGCTTGTACAAGAAATTAAAAAAGTACACAAGGCAATGGAAATTTGCGAAGTCATACACGCCATAAATCGCACAACTACGTGCGTCAAGGTATACTGGGTACATTGAAATGCTGCGAACCCTCACAACATTGCTGCCGACCAGGCGGCACACTGTCCTCCTAATCCACATTCCCCATCCATTCCTCTCCCATCCCTCACCTCCCTTTGCGCCCGTAAGAACTTTCTCCGTCACGAAACACGTGCTTTTATCCCCACCGTGTGTCTGCTCCTCACCTTACTAGGGAGGAGGAAGTTGTGCTTAGGAGATTTCGGGCCTGAGTGCCCTTACACCGGCAGTAATCTCAGCGTGGACCTGGCAAACCATACCACTTTGTGACACGTGCCCGTATTGCACTGTTCCCGTGACAGACGCAGATGCACGCCATCTCATATGGCACATGCACAGGACTCCATCGTGAGCGCTCTCGTCTCCTTAAACAAGAAGGTCTCCTCTACAGTGCCTCGACCAGTTATGATCGTCGGATACACGACAACATATACCACAAAACACTACTTCAGTTCATTCATAACACAGGACTTGCAGCCCACATTTAACATAACGCACCATGAACTATGCCTTAAGCGTAAGCCCATTTCGCAATAAAAAAGAAAGAGACATGGAAATCTGCCGACCATTTTGGTAGTGGTTACTCACACCTGCTGGCTTACAGACGATTCATTTCCGTATCCCCAGTACTTTGAATCTCGTCATATCGGAGCCAAGCGTTGTTTTCACGTTATGTCATGGCTTCACGAAGTTTTCCTTGCTGAAGATGCGTTTGGTTAACGCCTTGCTGCAAGCTGTCGCGAGCGTCGCAAGCCCCCGCACGACGACCACTGGGCAGCGGAAAATCGGAGGCGGACACGTGGAGCCTTGCCGACCCTTTGAATCAGCTGTGCTTGCGTCTTGTGACGCATAATTGACGTCGGGTAAGCAGGAAACAAACGTGGCTGAGTAAAAGAACAATAAATGTACAATTTGTGGCCATTGTTGCGGCACGCAATTCACTTGCATATCACAGGGATGTCTTAAACGTTGCGTTGCGGAAGCGTCGGTAAAGGAGGCGCCTGTGCGTATGACATTGAAAGAGGGGAGGAAAGATGACGCTATCACTTTTCGCTCTTGAAGGTTAAGCTGCGGTGTCCTTCAAGTTCTTTTTCTTTTATTTTGTAGGGTTTTGCTAAGAAATACTTTCGAATGACATCGAGAAAAATGTAGAAAAAAATGCAGAAGGCTTGCCACAACCCATCCCCACCCAATTCAGTTCGTATAAGTCGGGTTGTTTGTTTTTTGGTTCTTTTTTTTTTCAAATTAGGCAAGTAAAAGTATGGTGCTATTTTTCAACGTAATATTGGAGGAGAATCCGGGTCTTTTCGTAGAACGATTGCGCAATTCAGACATTTAGGCTCAATTTAGAAGTTTCAATTTAAAACTGACAGTAGTGTAGCGCACGTAGGGCCACATTGAGCTTCTGAAATTAAGTATGCACCACTGGTGTTCACTGAAGCCAACGAGACCTAATTTTCTTGTCTAGAGGCGGGTTACCCAGAGGTAGCGCGCACCAAATACCGCGCTGCATAACAAAATCAGTTCATGCGCGGTACGGAAAGTAGGCACGAATCGGGTTTAACATGATTTTAGTCCAAGATATTACAAACGTAAAATCGGGCATAATAAGGTTTTACCCGAAAACGCAGAAGGCTACCTATATGCTATAGAGATGCTTTGTTCGACGTCCAGGGCACGACGCCCGCATCTTTATATTTAGCCCGCAAAGTGTGTTTTCCCTCGCACGTCCAAGACTGAGGCGAAAAGTCACAATCCCCAAGACTGACTGTGTGTAAAGAAGGTAATCCGGAAACGTACGCACGAAATACCGGCTATTTTATGTAGTACCCCGGCAAACAGCATTTTATGTATCGCACCGCATTTCTTAGAGCTCTCCTGTGAGTCGAACACCTAAGACTTCAATTACGTAGGTGTTTATGCATGTTGCTGCATCTGCCGAATGCAATTGTGAGTGCTGTTGTAAAGAGAAGTCGCAAAGCCTTTTATTTACCCATTAAGTGGCAATTTCCTCGTTAAGCAAGAATGATACGTTCACTTGCTGTAACCTTATTTTTTTACTACAACTCTTTCTTTTACCTAACTACTGTTCTTAAGTAAACATTAACATGGCTTTGATGAGCACCCGAACTTTGTGGCCCGACTGGTGCTAGCACAAGTTTTGGCGGTGACCTAACGTTTAAAAAGCATACCTGTTTAAGCTCCGAGAAACTCCGTTAGGCGCTAACAGAAATGATCGTCATTCCAAAATAAGTGAACGTGCATTCTATGAAGCGCCCAATTTGCGGAATTTGTGCGCGCAATTATTTCCTCTCTTACCCCTATGCCCTAAGCCCAGTACCACATAAAGGCGGAGGCGTTTCTTCAGAATTGTTCTTCTGGCGCGCGTGCCTCGGCCCACTGCTGCACAAAGGAGGTTATGTGGCACAGGAAGAGGGTATGTTCCAGGTGGCTGTTATCGCCGAATAGCCGTGCGTAGTGTGCTATTGCAATGTGGTGGGAAAGACAAATGAGGGTGACGTGTGACGTAAGGGCAAGTAGGAAGGCAGAGAAAAGCGAGAGGGTGAAGCATGAACGTGCCCTCTATAGTATAGTTGATGAAAGGGATGCGCAAAGGAAGTAGGGGTAAGAAGGACTAATTGTAAGTTGAGAAGGAGGGAAAGGAGTGAAAAGAAGTAGGTGAGAGGGTAAGCCGTAGCCTTATTCATACAGTTTGGTAAAGCAAGGATTAGGAAAGACAGGGGTAAGAGAAAGAAAAACAGTAAGGAAGATGGTAAGCCGTAGCATATTCATATATAGTTTAGCATAGCAAGGATGTTACCCCCCCCCCCTGATTTATTTCCTTCGCCACTCTAAGGTCCAATAAATGAAATGAAATTAATTAAGACAATTAAGGGTGACAGGAGGTAAAGTAGGAGAGAATGCGATAAAGAGATAAAACGGAAGAAAATACAGTGGGAAGAAAAGAAAATATCTACAAAAAGATGAAGAAAGGAAGATGACAAGAAGAACCAGAACAAGCTCCATTAGGGTTCGAGTTTTGCTGCACTACCGACGTAATGACGGTTTCGCCGCCTTCGAAATACCATCAAAGTGGCTAGGATTGAATCCGCGCCTTTTGGGTCGGCAGCCGTGGACCCAGTCACTGTGCTACCGCAAGCCCCTAAATAAGTTTGGCTGGCTGTGTTCATATGGGAGAAATTCAGCTCATTCTAATGTGAGATATGCACTAATACGCTCGCAAACACTTTTTAATTCGTTCTTTAACAATTGCTCAATTTTCTGAATGTTGTTTCTCATGTAGAGTCCATATACATGTTCATATTTTGTTTCTACTTGTCTGTTCCAACCTCTGTTCTTCGCATGTCTTTGTGTATATATATATTGCTACGGTATCAGACACAACTTAATGAGCAAACAGACAATGAAGCCTAGGAAAACATAGGGGAAGTTAATTGTGGTATTGTAATTGTGGAGAAAGTAGAAAGGAATTAAAGTGGACGAAAAGACAAACCTGCCCTCGGTGGGACCCGAACCCACGACCTTCGGATGTCGCGTCCGATGCTCTACCAACTGAGCTACAAGGGCGGTCGTCCCCCCGTCCACTTTATTGTGTATTTATGTAGGTATTATCCTGGGAGTGTTAGGCAGCGCCACTCGAGGCCAAGGCGGCGTGTGTAGAACACACTTTCTTGCCAGGAGGCGTCACGTAGAACGTGAACTTAGAAGAGATGGCTGCTGCCCAATAAGCCCTCGCATGTTACCTAAGGCACCAAGTCTGCCGCAACGAGGCCCAAGCTATGAAATAACGAAGGGAAGGGGTCAAGGGCTCGTTCTTTATTTGTTAGAAACAACTTAATGAGCAAACAGACAATGAAGCCTAGGAAAACATAGGGGAAGTTAATTGTGGTATTGTAATTGTGGAGAAAGTAGAAAGGAATTAAAGTGGACGAAAAGACAAACCTGCCCTCGGTGGGACCCGAACCCACGACCTTCGGATGTCGCGTCCGATGCTCTACCAACTGAGCTACAAGGGCGGTCGTCACCCCGTCCACTTTATTGTGTATTTATGTAGGTATTATCCTGGGAGTGTTAGGCAGCGCCACTCGAGGCCAAGGCGGCGTGTGTAGAACACACTTTCTTGCCAGGAGGCGTCACGTAGAACGTGAACTTAGAAGAGATGGCTGCTGCCCAATAAGCCCTCGCATGTTACCTAAGGCACCAAGTCTGCCGCAACGAGGCCCAAGCTATGAAATAACGAAAGGGAAGGGGTCAAGGGCTCGTTCTTTATTTGTTAGAAACAACTTAATGAGCAAACAGACAATGAAGCCTAGGAAAACATAGGGGAAGTTAATTGTGGTATTGTAATTGTGGAGAAAGTAGAAAGGAATTAAAGTGGACGAAAAGACAAACCTGCCCTCGGTGGGACCCGAACCCACGACCTTCAGATGTCGCGTCCGATGCTCTACCAACTGAGCTACAAGGGCGGTCGTCCCCCCGTCCACTTTATTGTGTATTTATGTAGGTATTATCCTGGGAGTGTTAGGCAGCGCCACTCGAGGCCAAGGCGGCGTGTGTAGAACACACTTTCTTGCCAGGAGGCGTCACGTAGAACGTGAACTTAGAAGAGATGGCTGCTGCCCAATAAGCCCTCGCATGTTACCTAAGGCACCAAGTCTGCCGCAACGAGGCCCAAGCTATGAAATAACGAAAGGGAAGGGGTCAAGGGCTCGTTCTTTATTTGTTAGAAACAACTTAATGAGTACCGAGGCCTCGAGTGGCGCTGCCTAACACTCCCAGGATAATACCTACATAAATACACAATAAAGTGGACGGGGGGACGACCGCCCTTGTAGCTCAGTTGGTAGAGCATCGGACGCGACATCCGAAGGTCGTGGGTTCGGGTCCCACCGAGGGCAGGTTTGTCTTTTCGTCCACTTTAATTCCTTTCTGCTTTCTCCACAATTACAATACCACAATTAACTTCCCCTATGTTTTCCTAGGCTTCATTGTCTGTTTGCTCATTAAGTTGTTTCTAACAAATAAAGAACGAGCCCTTGACCCCTTCCCTTTCGTTACGGTATCAGACGGGCAGTCAAGGTATGAGCCAGGCAATGGTGGAAGACGATGAGGACGATATCTTGTCTAGCGGTTGGACGCCATCTTGCCACCGTAGCAATATATATGTATTATGCACGCCCACTCCTTCCATAGCCCGAACGGGGTGCAGTATGTGTAATTACTTATCAATTAATCGAATAAATTAATGCAAATTATTTGATGAATGCAAAGGAAACACTTACGACACAATGTTTTCATATTATTGAGGGTTAGGTGAAGTGGTATAGGCCCGTGCGAGCCATGAGCCTGTTCCAATCATGAGCCAATGCAGCCGATCAACGGCACAAAGAACATGTGTGACAGAAAGCTTTGCGACCATTCATGCTGGTGTTTTTACTGTGTTTGCGCTCAATGTGAGAATTCTCGCAGGTGCGCAACTGCGAACTGGTCGGACTCCGTGACTTGAACCTGGGCAGAGAATATGTTCGAGCCAAGATTGCCGAGTTCCTCAATCGACTTATCGGATTCGGCGTAGCGGGATTCCGCATCGACGCCGCGAAACACATGTGGCCTGCTGACCTGAGGGCCATCTATGCGAGGCTCGATAACCTCAGCACTGAGTTCTTCGCGGCCGGAACAAAGCCGTTCATCTACCAGGAGGTGATCGACTTGGGAAAAGGCGAGCCGGTCACTCGTTGGCAGTACAACCATATGGGCAGAGTGACCGAGTTCCTTTACGGCGCCAAGCTAGGTACATTACATGTCGCATACAGCTTTGCTACTGTGTCTTTCGTTTGAATAACGAATGTAGCGAAAAATAGGCAACTGAGCATCAGAACTAATTCAAAAGTTTTGTGCGAAGTGAAGAAGACATAGAGAGAGGAGAGTAAGACAGCGCTTGTTTCGGTGTCTCTTTTCTGTGAGTCTTGTTTCTTTTGTGCTAAACTTGTCACTTAGTTATGCAACACCAATTAGCCCATAAATCTGTTCTTCTAGGGCATCAGAAAGTAAGGAAAGTGGGTGTAATGTAGCAGGGAACTAACACTGAAGAGCGAAATTGCGCACACGTTTTCAATATTTGTATGTGGCTGAATTGAAATTGTGCATACATACGGGTACAGAAATTTAGGTCCGGTTAGTGAATGTTTATCAATAACTGTGCGAAGCATCATTATTGCTAGGAGTACCGAGTGACATTATTGTCTCCAACGCAGCACTGCCGGATTTCTTCATCAGGCGGTCGGTTATCAAAGTATATAAAACACAAATAAAAAATAAAGTTAGCACAAAATTTACGAATAATATCATTAGTGATGCGAGTCGTTTATTCAAAGATGCCGTTTAACCATGTCATGAAGGCGCATACATGCCCTTCCGCTTAAAAGTTGAAATTATGATCACGGGAGGCTAATTCCCCCTTGGGTATGCTTGAATGAGGTGAGGCGCAAGAAAGAAACAAAAATAGAAAGAAAGAAAGACGTGAGAAAGAAAATCGCGCATACTTCGTACCGGCATTGTGAAGTATGAGACAGCCACCGGGTTAGACCAACGCCGGAGTGCTAGTGGATTTATTATTTCTCTTTGCAAGTAATTTGCAGCCCAGTTGCTGAACGCTTGTTTTTTGCTGAAGGTTTGTGTTTTTTTGTAACTTGCTGAAGCCGGAAAACTGGTAGAATAGACGGTCCACCCCACAAGAAGTTCGCGTTGACGCGATACCACTTAATATGTTTTTTCAGATAATACGTTTCGCCGTCATTCACCAAGGCCAGCGCGTGGATATGTATAATCTAATTTCACAGGGCTGATACTATAACATTTTCACTTACATTTCGGTAAAGCGACTACAAAGTAGCATTTCTGCTGCCACCGGAGCATGTTTAGTGCTCCGCAAAGGCTTCCACGGAGCAAGTTTTCTAGCAATGGGTCCTGCCTCGGCATAAAAATGCATGTCGGCTGCGATTGTTATGATGGCGAACACTGCAGCTCCGCATAACGAGTGTGCTATACAGAACAGCATTACCTGGCCCATAAGGAGCTTCGCTATCGAATTTGTGCCGTAGTTATCACCCTTTCATGCTTTTGGGGCTTACTTTGATTAAAGCGATATTCGGATGACGCTTTTCATGTTGTGGTTCCCGTGAAGACAGTTTGGCCAAGCGGTCATGCTAGTTTAAATCAAAATATAACTCACTGTTTCTGAAATAGAATAATTTTAGTTATTTGTTTTCAATAGCCGAGGTGTATGTATCTGTTCTCCGGAGTTTCGTGGGGCTTGGGCACAAAAATCTAGTTTTCTTATGCTTTCGAGAATAGACGAAGTCATTCAGCCTGAGTACTGACACACGCGCTTGGAGAACAGAAAACAAATGATAAAATAACAAAAAAGTTCTGTGGGCGTCATATTTCCATAAAGGATAATCCATATTGCAGCTCGGAAAACGTCTTTCTAGCAAAGCAGTCGTGTTTAGGAATGAAGCTGACTCATAGGATATAGGTGCCAGATAGCCCTTCGTAAGCTTCTTTTCTCACATTGCGTCGTGGTGAGGCCTACTCCTAAAGACAAAACTCGTCCATGCACGCCTTGAAGCGTAGAATTAGGTGTCGCAAGTGAGGTTGGTGGGAAAACGTAGCTTAATATGCAGTTCGATGGTGGCGCCATCGTCGTCCATTCATCGCGGTAGGCTCTCTGCAGAGGGATGTCAACCTTGATCCGCCCGTTCACAACCTCGACTTTGATGCCAAATAGGCCTCCGTCGCGTTGCTTCTGTGTCGTGCGTTAAGCAGCTCGGTTAAGTATACGAGAGGCTTGAGAAATCTGATGGTGATTCACAATGGAAATGGGATGCGCTGCACGAGGGTCACAACATAGCCAAAAGCAAGTAGGCGGTACAGGCACTTCTGCAGCTTCCCTGCCCCTAATTTTATTTTGCCGAGTAAAATGAATAAAGGTTTCCAATATTTTCCTCTACACATGCCACCGATATGCGTAAGTATTTCGGGTAACTTTGGCGACATTTATCAAGCGCTTAAATTCTTCATATAGAATCACCGGCATATGAGAAGAGACAAAGATATTAAGCATAACCTAGCGATACCAAGTTTATGTAAGATAAAATCGCAAATGAAATCATTTAAAAATCTTTCGAGTAATGGTCATGCTAAAGTTTCCACTTGACCTGAAAATATACGTTACAATTTTCAAGAGCGCACCTTCAAATCTAACGAAACGCAAGCATCACGCATAACCGGAAACATCAGTGTGGAAGCAAGTCCAGGGGACAGCGTTCTACTCCAGTGCGCCCAACAAATTTTTTAATTATATAAGACCATTATTATGTTTCGCACAATAAAGTTATCGAAGAAAAAGGCCGCCGTACGACGAGTTTCGTTTCGAGGTGTTCTCTTTTTCCCTTGAGTATGCAAGTTGCCAAAGTCTCTAGCTGGCCTGAGTGGCGCAACACACACGTGGAACATCTCATGAAGACTGCCAAGTTTCGTCACTCGCTATCTCACATTTTGAGGCTCTACGTGCGCCGCTTTTAACACGAAAGTGTTTGATGCCGGGGTCCACCAAGAAGTTTGCCATGCACTTCCGTAACCCATGTAGTTGTCTGAAAAATGAACACGTATTTGTAGATTGAAAAAGCAGCACTCGCTTGGATTCGTACCAACAACCAGCCAGGGTGCGACGGTAGCAGCTGAAAGCGCTACCAACCACACCACCGCCAGGCATACAATACGCAAAAAACAGGCCTTATATTTTTACTACACCTCCTTATAATTTGCGTCTAATACATGTACGCAGGGCGCTGGCGCGTTCAGTGCTGTGTCTCCGGAGAAACGTGAGTCGTTCGAGAACTTGCGCTTCTGTGCGACTGTCGAATATCCCTGTGTGGGGTCGAGGTGCCTCTGATGTGTACGTGCAAGTGCTTCACATGTCCGGAGTATCCAACTCACCTCCCGCCCTTCGATTTGCTAGATTGGCGCTTATGTGCGAAGACAGGTTGCATTTTCGTGTTATGCAGGTTGCTATGCCAGGGAAAGACCACATTTTTTAACAGTTCTCCCACGCTGCTGTACTTTCTGGTTTGAGAGAGAACGTATTTAATTTAAAGCAACAGTAATGGCGCCGTGCTGCTTCGCGTTTCATACAGCTATTCTTGACTTCCTGCTGTCTGTACTATACTATCTTCGCATGTGCGCCATGAAATTCAGATATTAACTCTTTTATATTGTTATGCCTTTGAAGCAGCTACACCCTTATACTTTGTGAACCTAGGTACTGGACTTAATGCTTTTTAGGTGGCTTTCGATCAATCAATCAATTTGTGCGGATTCAATCAATTAATCAGCATTAGCAGGTGGGGCTATTCAAGGGTCTGAAGTGGTTCACGAGTTTCCTATGCACATGTTAGGAGCCGAAGTGCGAACAACGTGATTACGAATATGTATACAAATGCAATAACACGGCAGCTTCGATGGCATGCTTTGTTGATTTGTTTAACTCAGTACGTTCAGCGCTAGAAGCTGTCACAGAAGGGAGTGGGCACAAGTGAACACAAGGATAAGGGAGACAAAGAAAGAATATCGCTGCTGAGAGTATACGTATAATTCAACAGCATCCTTAAAGCAGTGACATCAGTGAGTTGGGCAATAGTGGCGGGCAGGTGGTGCTAATCAGTCGGCATTCTGAGAATAAAGGAATCCTGAAAGAATTTCGCATGCGAAAAGGCAATGCGTCCATGGTTAAATTTCGGTTAAATTTGGTTAAACCAAGGCTTTGCGTCCATGGTTAAATTTGCTTGACATGTAGGAGGGATCGGAAAGAACATATTGTTATCATTCTGTGTGGGGTGAATTTTACGAAGCTTTCCTTCATTATCTAGTTACACTATATAATGAAATAGACTTCTCAGTGATAACACAACTACAATATTTTAAATAGAGAAGCAATACAAGAGCTAACTTAAAAACATGCAGTGTAAAAGCACAGTAACTTGTGGAACTAGAAACGAATTAACACGGTAAACGCGCGTAACTCTTCTGAAGATTTCAAACAATCGAACGAAGAGAACGAAAAAGGACGTACGTGGCGAGTCGTTAAAAAGTACGGCCGGGGACGTATGTCTAGTTATGAACACGATTGATTTACAAAATGTACGTTGCAAGTTGAACGCGAAGACCCGTGCAAGTCGAAGTTCAGTTTGAATTGTGTTCCAGATTTTCCGATCAAAAGAATTAATTGTCAGACATATACATCCCTACAAGCGGATGGTTCAAGGTTGCGGTTCGCTGCGTGCCTTGTGTTAGTGGCCTATGCAAAAAAAAAAAGAAAAAAAATCTCAAAGGCAGTGGAACATTGGTGTAGTCAGTGCGCGTTATTCTAAGTTCGCTGTGATGGTAAAGACAATATGCAATTAGACGAAAATGTTCTGAACTTGGGCAAGAGGAAAAGAACTGTCATGTAATAAATTCTCAGCTAGGAGCTTCCTGCAATTGTATAATCGGTGCAGTATACGTTATCTGCCTGTCTGTCTCCTGTCTTTCGTTTGTGTGTTTTTTGCGCTAATTATGTCCCATTCATGTAATTAAAGCCCCATATCTCTGCCCAATGACTGAGTTGAGAGTGAATTAGTGGAAACTGCAACAATCGAAGCACGTTACATTAAAAGTAGCTTCTGGCTTTATTGTGCGTGAAAGATGGGTAAGCTAGCTATCTGGATATACAATTAACTAGTTCTTTAATAGGGCTTTTAAATCATTTAAGCACCTGTAATACCGTTTTTTAAATGATTTAAGCACCTGTTGTCCTTATTATTCCGCTATTGTATTGTCAGGAGGTACAGTGTAAGCAAAAATTAGCCGAGATGGGCTCTCTTATAAGCGTGTCCACCTCAAACACTCTCACGCCCCAACCATTTCCTCCGGAGTTGATACGGCACATGTCATTAATTTACCACCGTCGAGAGGAGGCGTTGGTCCGAGTGAAGCACCACTTCTTTTTAGATGCCATGCAGCTTATGGTCGGGGCTATGTCCCTCCCTCCAACCGCCGTGTGGCGCCCACTGCGCATCCTCCTCCTCCTCGTCTCCTTTGTCTCATCTCCTCGCCTCTCGGCTTTCTTCCTCTCCTCTCCGAACGGCGCGCGTTGACAATGGAAACGCTCTTTCTTCGATGAACGTTTTACCAGCTCGCAAAGAACGAGAACGCGCCCTCGCCCGCGAGAGACAACGCTGAAGCAGGCAGCGTACTGCTAGCGTCAAACCGATGCAAACGCGACACATAGTCAAACCGACGCTAACGCGGTGTGCAACCCCCGTGCTGTTTCGCATCGCCTCATGGTCCCCTTTAGCGGGAGATGGTGTAATTTTCTGAAACAACGAGTCATGCGTACACGTTCAGTTGGCAATGGCTGATCACTGTGCAAACGTGCCATGGCTCTTTCTGCTGCTGGACTACGCTGGGTCGGTCTACTCCTCCAGCCAGAAGCCGAATGACGCACATCGACCAGACGATCACAGGGACGTGCGAATCGGAAATATTTTGTTATGGAGCGGCTGGGGCCCCAGTGAGTGTTGAAGTGGTTTTAGGCTTCCGAGATTATCAAGATTTTATGCGGGGACACCAAGATTATCGGAAAGCAAACGTCAAAGCTGTCGACCGGAGCAAGAAAGAACCAGAAGAATACCAAATTTACCAGGTAGAGCCATTATTAATGAAGGTATTCAAGAAATTGTCCCGGAGCAGGCCTGGGCTTAGCTGGCTTCAGCTAAGCCCAGGCCTGCTCCTGGCCAGGCCTGCTCCCACATACAGCAAAGTATGTGGGAGTAGATGTAAACATATACTCCCATATAGCTACGCGCAAGAGCTCCGCGACGGATGTAAACTCATACTCCCACGGCTACCCGCAAAGCTCCTCGATGGATGTAAATATTCCACCCAAAAGCTCCGGTGGTCAAGCGGAGTAAGCCCTTAATTCACTCCGCATGACCGGAGTATGTTAAACTATTACCGGGCAATGCGTTAGGAGACAGACCGTTTACTCCCATCTCGGCTAATTATTGTTTACAGTATAGTGGCGGAAATTACTGCTCATAAATGCGCATATCAAAACAGGCGGATGTTCATAGGCAGGTCATGCGCTTCTCGCAAAGTAAGTTGCGTTCAAAGCAGAACGATGGCGCAGAGTATAATCGTCAGTCGTCGATTCCTGATCTACACGTCCGACAACGTCGCTTGTTTACACACGTCTTCAAGTGCTCTCGAGCGTAATCGGCGCTCCTTCCATACGTTCTAGGAGATGCGTGCAAATTGACGTCATATCGGCGATTTCAGGTAGCTACCGCGTTCAGCTGGTGGTCAATACGTCAAGACCTTCTATTTAATGTGTGCTAGGGTTTTACGTGCCAAAACCATGCTGTAATAATGGGAGATGCCGTAAAGTTCCGGAAATTTCGACTGCTTGGGGCTCTTTACCGCGCAGTGAAAACACGCGGTAAACAGACCATGGCCATTTTCGCCTCCACAGAAAAGGTCAGAGCGGCAGCTGGAATAAAACCAGCCTCCTTCAGGTCAGCAGCCGAGCACAATAGCCAACGCACCGCCACATCGGTAGTCCTGTTTGCCGAACAAGAAATTTTCAAAGTGCTTAACCAACGCCTCTTTAATAGATGCCAGCCGCGCCGCGCCGCTGGCTTTCAATTTACGGTTGTGGTTTCCTCAACTGCCAAAAAATCTGAAAGGTAACGCTTGTTGTATTTACACTTCCAGCGGCGACATGACGTTTCCCCTCATTTCTTCCCACAAATAGGTATATCGTTTATCTATTCCAACACGCAAATAGAAGAAATGCCGCATACCCTTTCATTGGAGCGCTCGACTCATGCTGCACATGTCACTTCCGATACCACAAGCGGAGTTACGGTCATCTGAGAGGTAATGATCAACGCTGCAGTCGCGCTTCGTTCACGGTGTTTGTTTCCTTTCAGGTGAGGGCGCGGAACCAAGTTTATGGACTGCACAGCTGGCACCTAAAAACAGCAGGAACCGGCTTAGCCGATAACTTGGCCATTGAAAGAAAGGATATGAATATATGTCTTGATTTGCTTAGTATTAGAATAAGATGGCATTAGAAGCGCCTATACAGCCATCCAGTAATGCAGGAGTAACATCACGTCTCCCCCGAAACGAACCAGTATCCCTTGACCGTGGTCAGACGAAGGCAGATGTATTTTGTCATTCTATCGATCCCCTGAGCAATTTTATGTCAATAACTTGCATATACAACGCATGGTTCTGTATCCCTCTCCCTTCTTTCGCTCGACAAAAGTACCTTTTGATAGGCTTGACCATATTTTCGTTTTGTTTTCTCTACACGTATTGCATGTATGCTAGCGTGATCTGGTTCTTCATGTATAAACGGTACGCATCTGCTTATGAATTGTCTTGTAGGCGTGACTGGCTGCCTCCAATAAAGGAGACGCCTATTCCATTTTGTAGCCTTTCTCTCTGCCTCTGTCGTCTGTACCTCGCATGGATACGAAAATAAAGCAAAATTCCAATTACAAGCTTCATAACCCCCCCCCCCCCTTACACACACACACGCACACACGAACGCGCGCGCGCGCCAGGCCGACATGAGTTGCTCTGCAGTGGAAGTGGACGTGCGGCATGTCTCCTGTATGAGGAGGTGTGCGACATGGCTTCTCTGATAGTAGCAGGGGATGGCAGAAATTTAGGTGGGCAGATGAGATGAACAAGACCGGAGAATGACGCCGCCGCGTTGCGTACACACCCGAGCCCATTGGAAAACTATTGGAGAACCATTTCTCCGGAAGTGCGCGTAGACATGCTGATGGCGACGGCAACGAGTATTCATGAACGGTAAGTTGCGGCCTTTTGGAACGGTTCTTAGAGCATCCGTTTGCTTTATCGGTCAATTTTTTCTAATTTTCAGGCCGAATAATGAAAACGTATGCACGTTTCAGTGGCAGTAACTAGCGAAGTTGCAGCTGTTACCTAGTCTTTTAAGGAAATGAAATTCAGTAAATGAAAACAATAAGTGAAGTTCAGTAAGAAAATCTTGATTCTCTTTTAAATTTCCGTTTATTTAAAGGGTCCGTGCTAAGGAAACGACCGAATCAACTGCTGAAGTACCTTCGAAACTTCGGCGAGGACTGGGGCTTTCTTCCGGGCGGAGACGCGCTGACCTTCGTGGACAACCACGACAACCAGCGAGGTCACGGAGCCGGCGGAGCGGACGTACTGACGTTCTTCGAGCCCCGACTGTACAAGATGGCCGTCGCTTTCCTCCTGGCATGGCCGTACGGATTGCCTCGCGTCATGAGCAGCTATGGCTGGCAGCGCGATTTTCGTGATGGCGTTGACAAGAACGACTGGGTCGGACCGCCATCCGATTCAGCGTGGAACATTCGTCGCGTAATCAGGCACAGAGACAACACATGTGGAGGCGGTTGGATATGTGAGCACAGGTAATGTTCGTATATTCACGAAAGACCAAGAACAGGACCAGCTCTGTTTCCTTGATACTAGATGCCGTTGTGCATATGTCTGCGAAGTATCGCTAACCTTTCAGTTTTGGGTTCGCTTATGACCTTTTATAGCGGCTGCCAGGTTGCGTATTATGGTGCGTGCCATCACCCAGTATCTTAGTTCGTCGAGTAGCGAGTGACAATCCTCTTTCTTTGAGCAAACCCATCCATTCGCATTGTGAAATTTATGCAGAATGATGAAGTCACCGACCCTTCATTAGAGGACACCTGAAGAGTTATTTCATATGATACAAATGTCAGTGGACAGGTATTTTATACTAAGGAGGCACTTAACCACCAGGATCATTTAAGAAAAATATTTATCGACATGATAAACGCCGTTACGCAACTAATAAGCACCAAACATAAAATTTATTATTCACGAGCTGTAAGGGTTCTATATGCTATCTATATCACAGCATAGGTATTTTATGCTATAAGAAGGCATTTATTGGAACACCAGAACGAATATTGAAAACAATTATTAAAAATTAACTTAGGTGCATACATGGCTTTGAAGGACCATTGTTGTTGTACGGAGCTAGTTCAAAATCGTTAATCGCGCGTCACGCATACCCGCATTGAAGATGCGCTTATGAATCAAAAGAAAGAAATAAAGAAAGAAAGAAAGAAAGAAAGAAAGAAAGAAAGAAAGAAAGAAAGAAAGAAAGAAGAAAGTAAACTGAGCGAGAACGGAAATCTGGGCGAGTTGGTGACAATTCATATTGACCAGTTTACAGCGCAAACGGGGACGAAGACGAAGGAAAGACAAGGTGACAACACGAGCGCTCGTGTTTCACCTTGTCTTTTCCTTCGTCTTCGTCCCCGTTTGCGCTCTAAGCTGGTCAATAGGAAAGAAAGAAAGAAAGAAGCCTTATATCCGCATAGCATATGGGGGTATTACAGAGTATCTTAAAATTCAGACTACCACCGAGGTGCTAGAGACACCTACAGAAACATTAATCAAGCGTTAAGTCGTCTTAAGCTTTTCCTTCTTTTTTATTTTTGTTGTTAGCTGAAAAAGGAGGTGAATTAACCAGTGAGTTTGGCGGGCTCTGGAAGTCAATGTACCATAGACGATGTGTTCTCGTTACACTGTAAAATTACGCAGAACTGCAGCGTGGAAAATTATAGGCATTCTATGTCACCGTAGCCTGTAGAAGAAGGGTGTGAAGAAGGGGAACGAAGGCTGTAGTCCTACAGACTTCATTCTTTATTGCCTACTGAGACAAAATATCAAGACAATACGTTAAAAGCCTCAGTTTCGAGTTTTTAACGTCAGCACTATAGAATACAAACATTTGTTGCGATGTTCTTGTTACGGGAACGTTGCGACAAACGTGCGCGGAAATCACAAAACATATGAGCTTGACACGCATATATTTCAGCCACTGTATGAGAACTTGCTCAGCAATATCTAAACATTCCGTACGTGCACTAACTACTACCTACGAAATGTGCCCCCCCCCCAACACACACACACACCTTGTGTTAATTGCGAACATAGCCTTGTACTTGGTCCTGGGGATGTGGAGAAGTCTGCATATGATGTTCCGAATCGCGCTGCCCAACTGAAGTATTGGTCATTGCATTTGGTATTCCACAACTAAGCGGGTTGTAATGCGTTCCGCGATCACAATTTTTTGTGTGTGTGTGTCACCGAATTTTCGCGCACGTATTCTGAGTAAGTTTTGCGTCTTGAAGTGGTAGAAAGGTGGGAAAGGTTTCTGCGGGAAACGGTGCAGTTATATTTAAAGGACAATATATATGTCAATGACATTACCAAACTACCAGGCTCTCATGACATGGTTATGTGTGCTGATGACACGTACATACTCTTTACAGCCAAATCTGTTTTCCAAGCTGAGGTTATGGTAAACAGGTACCCGAGTAACTTACAGTCCTGGCTCCCATGTAACGTTTTCCTTAAATTTGCCCAAAACTGGCTATATTCTTTTTAGGCGAATTATTACTGCTGATTACCATAAAGTCAACATTCAGTTTGGACGCCTGACAATACATGAGGTTGATTGTATTAAATTTCTCGGTGTCTGGTTGCACCAGAACCTCTCCTGGAACACGCATGTATCAAAACTGGCATCTGAACTAAGAGTGTTGGCTGTCTCTACAAAGTAGCTAACCTGGTACCTTTGTGGTTGAGACTGCAGATGTATTACGCAGTTGTGTACTCTAAATTAACTTGTATTCTAGTATGGGGAACAACGACGGTTACTAACTACCAAAAACTACTAGTCCTTCAAAAGAGAGCTTTGCGGTGTATCAACAGTTTCTATGGCGGACCAAGAGATTTTTCCCCGTTGCAACTGTTTCGCAGTTACGATTTGTTTCAGGTGAACCAAGTCTACTTTTTTCGTTTGCTCCAGCACATTAACGTCAATAAATTACACACTCAAAACAATAGTTTATCTAATACCACACACCATTTACGTAAACAAATCCACCGGCTCCCTACGACGAGTAATAACTATAGCAAGCATAACTTAAACTACCAGGTAACTGCGATTATTAGTAAAATGTCTCTAAATTTCGAGTATGATGTTTCATTGAAAATCTTTAAAAAGGGAACAAAAGAATATTTAATAGCTTCTGGTTTTTGTTGTACGTGACAGCGTTTTTCGCTTGCAACATGTGACACCTGCAAGTGCACCTGATTTTGCATTTGTATTGTTGCTTTATTTATATCGTTGTTTATATAGTTTATATTCTTATATTGTTTATATTACTTTCTTTATATAGTTGCTTTATTGATATCGTTACTTTCGTGCCATATTTTGAGTTATATGTATGTGTCTATTTATGCCAGACTGTACAGGGCAGCCGAGGCCTTCGTGAGACATTCCAGCCTTTAGCCCCTGCTTCCTCCTTCTGCGGGAAGGGAAATAAAGTTCAATTCACTAAGTCGCTGAGCCTTCTCGAACACCCCTAGTGTGTTTGCACGATGACAATATTGCTGGAAGCGGTCATGTTCAGTGCAGTGACTCAGTGGTATCTTGGAGTTGTGTTTTCTGCGTTTCCGACTACAGTGAGCAATGAATTAACTTAAGAATCGCACAATGTGCCATTGAAAAGACTGCTCTGCGGCGTTACTATACTTCCAAGCGGAAGGTAAGCGTTGACTGCAGCATGCATTCTAGCGTCGCATAATATGGGACAATGCTTTATTTTCACATTTAGTTATCTATCTTCATGACAACGCATGGGCTCGGACGGGAGCTCAGACCTGTCATCGGTTGATTGAGAGAGCAAGGAAAGCTACGCCCTTCATAAACACGCAACATTACTCAATAACTGAAAAGATGGGCTTCTTGTCAGGCGCTGAAACCTCAAGAAAGAAGATTCCAAACGACTTTATAAAGTTTACAGCGAAACTTCCCTGTCCAAATTTCAGCTGAGTGTTTAAAGTGCTAAGAACATCTAGCAGAAGGATAGGCAAAATTGTTTGGTAATCGAAACAAAATTAATTTCTGGATTTACTGCGCTGATCACAAACACGTAAACACCATTGCTTCTTCTATGACGAGCCTCACCTTGGTATGTTACTCGGCGCCAAGTAAAATACAAAGCAAACTTAGGAAGCCCCCAGAAGACGACAACCATCTGATATATAAAACGCTTACACACATTGAGTTAGGTGTATGGTTTCCTTGTGGCCCAGGTGGAGACAGATCTACAACCTTGTCGAGCTGCACAATTTAGCTGGGTTCTCGCCTGTCACCAACTGGTGGGACAACGGCTACCATGCGATCGCATTCGGCCGTGGGAACGTGACGTTCGTTGTGATGAACAACGAGGACTTCCGGATTGATGCTGTCCTCCAGACCTCTCTGCCACCTGGAACATACTGCGACGTGATCTCCGGTGCCAAAACATCAGCTGGTTGCACTGGAAGGTCGTTCGTTGTACGACCCAATGGCATGGTCAATATTACGGTGGACAACTCGTGGGAGGATCCAATGATTGCATTGCACGTTCGGGTAAGGCCGTGTAGTGCCCCAGTTTGAAGCAGAAGTTCCCGGAAAATTGTTAAGCTTAATCACCTAAATTTCGCTGTTGCCGCTGTTAGGTCACACTAGATGGTATTCCGAACAGAAGGAAAGGCACAGCTTCAAACGTTTACATGGACTTACCTGCATGCGTAATATTAGGCATGTACATTCATAAATATTCCAGCGCCGATATGATATATGACGCATGACTGGAGACCCTAAGGCCACAGGAGTGAAACCCGGTCACGGCGCGGCCGTATTTCGATGCGGACGGAGTGCCAAGGGCCCGTGGACTGCGCCAGGTCTGTGCATATCAAAGAAGTGCAAGTGGTGGAAGTTTCCCGAGCCCTCCATTACGGCATCGCTCGTAACGTAAAAATGAAGTGTCTTCTTCTTCGTTATACTTGATACCTCACTGCAAGAAGGTTATAGGCCGTATTAGTGTAACCTTCTTTGTTTTCATTCGAAATCGTATGATCAATGTACCGCCTCTAAATCACTCAACCGCATTAATAGTTCCAGCGATTTACGTGCTAAAATGACGATACCATATTGAGAACGCACTACTGAGGATTGGTTGGTTGAAAACCTTATCGAGGTCCCGAGGAACAGCGCGTTTCTCCATCCCTTGTTCAGCGGGACGCGGCCGTGGTCGCTGGCCACACCCACAAGGGGAAATGAAGGCCGTGAGCCTCAGTAGTGAAGAGCTGTAGAAATATTGACCCATTAGGGTACTCTAACGGGCATTCATAACGCGCAGTACTCGGGCCAGTAGCATTTCGCTTCCATTGGAATGTAGCTTCCACGGCCGGGACCGCACCCATGTTTTTCTGCTCAACATCCGCGCACCGTAAGCATTCACATAGCTGCGGCAGCTCTTTAGTAGCTTCAGTTAGAAAGAGCGCCGCAGATACGCTAACTTGTGCTAAGCTCGCATATGTGATGCCTACATGCACAACAAAATAAACTTTTTCGAGGCGAGATGGATATTCGAGAAGCGGCACAGTTTCTTTTAAGGGGACCTCTCCATATCAATGTCACCCTCCATACCACGTTCGTTTCTCACGTACCCATTACGGGAAAGAACAACTTGATTATGTACTTGTATTCACACTGAATGAACTAGATCTAATAAATGCAGATGTTCGCGACATTACCAGGAAAACCTTACTGAATTTGTTTATGTAAACTTATTGGATATATTCATGCTTCATACATTGATGTTTATTTTTTTAAACACAAGTCGAACTAATCTATTGGTCATAAAAATGCGCATACTGTGCTAGATTTGCTTGTGTTTCGTCCTGTCACTGCTGCTGTACGGGTGACCAGAGCTTAGTGAAGCTGAACAAGCGCAGCGCTTTTTCTCTGGTTCCCTACTTTTGCAGTGACAACACACTGTATTGTCTTAAGCGAAAATAAAACTTGGTTTCATTGGATCGATCCTGCAGCACCTCTTTAACATTGCGAGACAGCGGTTACGATCAGTCGTGGGGCTCTTCTAAAACACCTGGACAAACTATTTTTAGACTGCATGCACCAGGAAATCTTCTATTTGGTTTCAAGTACAACGGGAAACCGCCAGCTTCTTTGAATAAATGACGTCCCAAGGAGCAGCTAACACCTCACTTGAGGCTGAACTAGCATCAATGTCCTCATGACAACGAAAACGTCAGATCATTATTTCACTTATTCTTTATGAGTTCAATATGTTTCTTTATTAACACACACAGAAAAAGAAGAGAAGTAGCCAGTGCTTCTTCTGACTTCATTCAGAAAAAGAAAGGCCGGCTCTTTCCAGCTATATTTGAAACCGAATTGCCACTTCCCTCGAGGGCGCAGTGCATATTATTTGCCTCACATGTTCACAGAAGCCTGCACGACTTATTGGCACCGATGTCTTTCTGTGTTAGAAAGTGCTGCAGGGTCCTTTTCATCTAAAGAGAGTCTTGGAAATGACTGCATGCTCGGGAAAGAAAAAAACGGGCAAATGAATTATTTATTCAATGCATTCATGGGGGCACTGTTTCGTGACCGAGCATTGTTTTCTGCTAAAACAGTTCCGTATCATCTTTTGGCTCATTCGCTTGTCATGACCCTGGTCATTATTTCATGCCGTCACAAAGTGCAATTTTAAGCGACATGAGTGACAAAACCAGTTCGTCGAAAGCCTGCACGGTGGAGGCCTTGTGCTGTGCTAATGTTCCTTCAACCACCACGTGCCATTTCCGAGTAAATCAGTTAGATATAGCGCAGTCTTCCCGCTAAGAATAAATACGCTTTAAATTTCCCTTCCTGAAAGAGGTGGTGTAGCAGCCCAACTTATTAACCTTTCTTCTTTTATCTGTGTTACAGGCAAAACTGTCCAGTGTGTAGGCAACGCCTTCGACCTTCACGTAGCCTGGAAGATGCGCATGAAATTTCAATAAAATTATTTTCTCTTGTGTGACGTATTTTCATTAGTAAGAATCAGTCGTCCTCATGATGAATTAAATTAACAGTGTTATCAACACACTCTTCTCCTGAAGACACTTGCTGTTGTAGGTCGTATGCAGTCTGCAAGACACGGCTCCCAGTGTTGTGTAAACCAGAACACTATTTACTTAGATAGAAAGATGGGAATTTGCTGTCGTATTCTGTTTCTAGAAATATTAACTTCAGCAGCTCTCTGATAAGCGCACTAACGTAAGATCACTCATAACTTGCGGAGGAGAACAAAATGGCGCTACGCTTACGCGTCGCCGATGTTGAGATGTTTGGTCTTTACCTTGCGCAACTAGCTTCCGCAGACGTAGCCTACTTCATATAATCCATAGCACGAAGTAGACATGGACGACTACCAAAAGAAAAAAAAAGGAGTACGATGGAACTAACGTTCAATTGAGAGCACTCGCTATTGAGTGTTGCTTGAAATGTGTGCCTTGGCAACATAGAACGAAGACAGAGAAACCACCAAACAAATCAACTCAGTAAGTACACTTAACTGAAGCTACTGTCCTTAACCATACATATCTTATTCCTCATATTAATGTGAGAAACAAGTAAATGCACATTTACCTTTTATTTTCTAAAGCTCTTTCTACCTCGACGAGGAGCTTATCTAATTTTTCGGATAGCAAGTGGGCGTGACAAAAAAAGGCTTCCATCAGAAGCTTGTGCAGTGTGAGCCTGCGGTATGTCAATTGCTCATTCAACATTAAGCAAATCATTCCAGCACTGATCGCGTCCTTCGCCATGAGCTGTTAAAAAGCGATGTCAGAATATGCTGTGACACGATTTTGCAATGTCCGGTATTGCGTTTGACTGAACATATTGTCTTACATCCTTGGCTATTGGGTGAGCATACCTGCGACCGCGAACGTGCGTAAATTACAAAGCAGCGCCTTGTGGGCATGATGGAATCTGCAGAAGTCGTCCTAAGTAACTATGGGAGTCGTTTGACCCCTCTTGACATGGGGTACCCTTAGTCCCTGTTACGAGTTAACGCGATAGACCATCTGGCTAGCTGTGCTGTCAACGCTGGCTCATACTGATTAATCTGGCGGCGCACACCACGTCACGGAGGCACATGGCAGTCGCGACGTTCTATAGTCGGAGAGGTCTCAATCAGTAACAGCACTTTATATAACTTTTTGAAATGTTCAGTACAGTGCTGTATTCCTCCTACAATCGGCCCCTGGAATATTATAAAAACAATAATGAATACTGGGAAGAACAAACAAGAGAGACACAGTTGAAGGTGAATAGGTGGAAAGGTAACAATCTGTCAATGTTTTCTTAAGCTACTGTTTGCAACCTCTTTATTGTCGCAAAACTATGGTATGTAATGCAAGTACTACATTGTTCACGGACCAACATACAGAAGCTTCATCGAATATTCGCAGTCTTTGTTTGGGCTTCAAATTGGGAAAGGTGCAGTAGAACTAATTTACTCAGACGAGTGAAGGCTGGAGGGTTGGGATTACCACACCTTTTAATTAGACAGGTTGTTAACAGGTTCTTCTTTTTTCGCGAAACAGATGATCCTTTCCTGCGCACTGTGTGCCAGTTGAGGCTGATGAGAGCTTTGCCTGAATATGTGGTTGGTACTGAACACATGCCAGGCTCTATTTGTGGGTTCCTTAAAGAGGTCATTTTAAGTATTCGTTTTTTGTCTGTTAGATTTTCTAGCGAATACCTTTTCTCCGTGAAACGTAAAACGCTGTACAAAGATGTAAGTGATTCAGTATTCCCAGTCCCCCTGTACAGAGCCATATACAATGGAGGCCACGGACAGGACGATCTTAAGCGGGTGAAAAGAATGGAAGTAGCGCCTGCTGCAGTCATTCTTTTTTAAACTTCATACAGGGACCTTATCTGAGAAGACATTTCTAGAAGATCGTGGTTTATTTACAGCTTGGGGTTCAGATTGGCTTATATGTAAAAAGCCAGAAACCATCGACCGCGTGTGTTTACATTGTTGGGAGGGCGTATATTTTTGGGATGTCCTTCAAAGAACTTTAAAACAGGATTTACCTGTAGATTCATATGGGATCAGATTTCTTCCAGTTGACGATGAAGAAGGCTTGCCGCTGGATTTAATTATGTTGACGGGCCTCCATTGCCTATGGCGAGCTCGCATGGCAGGGTTTTATTGTGAGCCTGATGCAAGGCCAGCTCGACTATATTTTCGAGAATGTATGTTAAAATTTGTTGAATACCAGAAAACGAAGGAATGCCAACCTGAGTGGTTGTCCAGGGTCTTACCCTTGACAACGCTCAAGGAATTCTAGATGATTTTTGTCCAGTTTCACTGAGTCTATTTGTTGTATAGACTACCGAAGTACGCCCTTTTACCGGGTGTGTACAAAGAGGCAATAAAGAAAAAAAACATCGTGGCTTTGTGGTAGGACACGTGCTTGCCACGCAAACGGCCAGGGTTCAATCCTCAGTAGGACCGAAAGTCTTTTTTCTGTTTTTTATTTGCATCTTTATCGATTTTTCGGTCACGGACAATTTTTCGCTCACAAGCGACGCCGACACCGACGGCGGAATTTCTGCGAAACGAGCTCTCTAACGCTATCGCGTTAAAAGATTTGAAAATAGCAGCCTCCCAACAACTCTGTACAAGGTTTGGAGATCGGTTGGTGCACGGCTTCACTGCAATGCGGTAGGCATGCCACTCAGTTTAACATGTCTGCGTTACATGACTTTCACTATTTGGCCAAGTTTTTATACCGTAAGGAAAGCGGACATATTCTTTTTTAGGCAAGAGTAATTGGGAAAGTAACGAGTACTTTCCTTTCAATTACTTGTTTGAGTTCATTATATTCTTAAATTATCAGCCGAAAACCTGTTGTTCATTGCAACATTCGTCGCCTAAAAAAGTATTGATTACACTGTCGTTGCAAGTACGTTGTGTAGAACGCGGCGGCAGATGACTGCGTGCCTTGTCGAAATTTTTAGTTTTCTCACAAAATGCAGTGATATCAGCCTATGAGAGATCCCTAACGTTGCATTCGCTGTAAATAATGTATGATGATGTGGGACCACAGGAAAGGAACAGCGAGTGCTATAGCCTGCAAAAGACATGTAACGCGATGCAACGTGGTACAGAGCACAACTTTGCAAAAGACCATCGCGTGCTTTAAATGCGATATATGTATGACCATTGCGGGCGTTCCACCATTGATATAGTCGAGGCATTATCGACGATGCAGCTACCAAGAACGCCGTGGGGGGGGGTATCATTACCAAGTGAAGAACAAAACGACATGCAGTGACCTGTCTATGTTTCTGTAGACCGGGCGGTGCGTGCGAGTCAAAGAAAACACGCTCGTTAATCATCTTAATACTACACACTGAGGGGTTAGGCGATGTGCCATCAAGCTTTGGAAGCAGCGCACAGAAGACACGTTGGCGCGCACGTAGAAGTTACACAAAGGCGAACGATGCACACCAGTGCTACAGTGTGTTCCCTTTTATGTGTGCGTGAACATGCCTGTGCGCTGGCTGCATCCTACGTTTGCACACAAGGCGGCATCACACCGTGACGAATCCGCATCAATAGGAGCTACATACTCAACAAAGCGATAGCTTGGAAAGGTTTATCGAGAACATTAAGAAGGTATTGCCAACACCGGATTTTCTGGCGATGGTGCCGGTGTTGGCGCATACCCAGCGCCATGAATGGGGCAGCTAAAATGAATCTACAAAAAGTACTAACAATTTTTTCTTTTCGATACATTTTGTTTCGAATTGATGTGGTCTGCAAAAGGCAGGGTGGAGTTCGTTTCTAGGAATAGTAACTAATCTCGAAAGAAAGTGAAGCTAAGTAATGTTACCCGGTCTCTGCTTTGATTGATAAATAATAATGACGATGACTCAGCAGCTAAAACCCAAATCTCTAACTCTGTAATAACATTTCGAACGGCCGCACACACCATTCCTTCGCTGTGCTCAAAGGCCGATCGTCCCAGAGATAATAAATTTGGGATCGAAGCCAACCCTGCAATGCAGAGCTTCTAAGGCACCGTTTCTTCAAGGCAGAAATGTACGATTAGCGATGAAGGAATGGCCCATCGTTTCCTCTTCTCCGCAATGAGAACACAGCGGGGATGGCGTCAGACCAGCTGTCTCTAAAGAAAAAGAAAATTACAGCATATCGACGGAGTGAATGATGATGAGTGGGCAAAGCTCGGGAGGTTCATCGTAGATCGCGCCGAGTTCCGGATTAACTTAGTTAACGCGCAAGCTACGAATCCTCATGGTTCAACTATGCACAAGTGAAATCTCCCATCGGCACTTCGTTGCAAGTCAAGATCCATATATATATATATATATATATATATATATATATATATATATATATATATATATATATATATATATATATATATATATATATGGGTTGCCGGTGAATGCTTCTCCAACGCGAGCAGTCGGTGTTTCTCAATCAAGAAACTCGCTAGGAGACGCTACCTGCACCAACGTTGTCTCTCGCGGGTGAGGGCGCGTTCTCCTTCTTTGCGAGCTGGTAGAGCATTCATCTAAGAAAGAGCGTTTCCATAGTCAACGCGCGCCTTTCGCTCTCTCTCTCTCTCTCTCTGTCTCTCTCTCTCACAAGACAGCAGATGGAAGAGTGAGAGAGAGAGAGAGAGAGAGGCCCGCGCCGGGGGAGAGAGAGAGGCACGCGCCGGGAGGCACGCGTCGAGGGCGAGCGCGTGCCTCCCCGCACGCCGGTTACGCCTGACGCCTGGCGCAGGACAACGTTAGACTAAGAGGAGCTTCGCCCCTAAAATAAAGAAACTTACCCGTGGTATACGACTTCCTAGCCAAACGATAGTAACGTCGGCACTGCTTGAGTGACATGGGGAACTTTTACACGGTGTCAATATATGGTTAAAGTCTGGGAAATTTTTCATACACGACTTATCGAATTTTTGCATCGTCAAGGGCCTCCAAGAGCTGACCACTATGGAAAAGCTGGAGTAAGGAGAATCATTGACGATTGCATCGCTAGATGCAATCGCCAATGAATTCATCGAATAAAAGTACTTACGGCCGTTAAGGAAAAGGCGCACAAAACACGGGCACCAGAGAAGAGCAGTGGACAACGCTAACGCGTTCGTGTTGTCCACTCCTTTTTTCTTGTGACCGTGTTTCGCACTCTTTCTCTTTATATAATGAATCCTTCTCCGCTCGCTCAGCTTTCTGTCCTTTTAAACTTAATGGCCAGTTTTCCAGACCACCCTAACATCCGTTAACACCTCAGGTACTAGTGATCCGAACGCTTTCGAAAGTTCTCAGTCCGCAGATGCCGTAAGGGAAGTGCACAGGGATCAACTATCCGCGATTACCTCAGCTGAAAGTATTGATCCGCTCGGTTTACGTAGTGCCAATAATACTGCTAAAGAAATGCGCTTGTAAGGGCCGCAATCCGAAAGAAGAAGAAGGTGGGATAAAGAGAAAAGAAGAAGAAGTGACCTGTAACAACGTCGCCTCATTTCGCTCAAAAGAATCAAGACGGCACAATGTTCGAGGAAACCGAGGGAGGATTTGGAAGTACGCAAACGACGCAGGAGCCAGTAAGGTTCCACGCGAAGGTGACGAACACGTTTCATGTCGGTATTTAGGAGTATCTTACGTCGTCGGCCTCAATAGCTATCCCCTATTGCTTTGCCGTAGATGCCGCCTTCCCCTCGTCCCAGGAGTTCGGTAACCAACATCGCTGCAGCAGGGTTAAGAAGCCATAAAACCATGCGGAACTCACCAAGCCCCGACGACAAGGTAACCATGTTCCGCGGTAATATGAATATCGCAAGATATTGACTCTTCTGATTACACTCGTTTGTTTGTCTTTTACAGTTCTCTTCGTCACCACGGACTCAAGCGAGGATCAACATCAAGGTAAGAGAGCTACAACCACTGAGATATCTTTAGTTTCCTGCTGCCTCAGTATGCAAGCAAAACCTTATGGCTCTTTAAGCCAACAGTAATTTCTGCGTCCGTGCCACGAAAAGCCAGCCGCACCGTAGGTATGGCAACCACCGACGCCACAGCTCCTGCAACACCTACTATTGCCGCGCCTCGTATTCGTAACGTCATGACGTAGGAGAAGATGATGAATATGATGATGGAGCAGAACGAGAAGATGATGAAGATAATGACAACTATCATGATGATGATGCGGTGGTGGTGTGATGAAGATGATGATGAACAATAAGAAGACACGGACCAGCCAAGTGCCCATAAGCTTCGCTAGCCTCGCGCTACTAGCGCAAGCTGCGCTAACTTATTGGATGCTTTTGTTTTCTCGATCCATTCAACGCGTCTTTTCTTTCTTTTTTGGCATTGCGAAGCCTCACGCCTCTACGTTTCAAACTGCAGTGCAAGGTACGCAAAATTAGCAAGCGCGCGTGCACCGGACATGTGAACGGCTTCTCTCACCTTGCTTTTAAGTCAATTAAAGAGCAACTCCGGCGATTTTTCAGTGTCCACTGGTGCCACAGAGGTATGCCTTGCGGACTCTTCAATGCGCTAGAAGCGTTAGAAAGAATGATAGACACTTCTCGGTGGTTACCTGTATTCCGTCACATTTCAAGTGTTGGCTTCTGCCATTCGCAACTGCCTTTGAAGTTGAAGTTGAAGTTTATTTGTTATTTTCTTGTTACATGTATTTACACTTTTAGGGACCAACAAATTTGTTAAAGGGTTAATTCATCGAATAAAATACTTACGGCCGCGTTAAGAAAAACAGGCGCACAAAACACGGGCCCAGAGAAGAGTCCGTGGACACCGCTAACGCGTTCGTGTTGTCCACTCCTTTTTTCTTGGTGACCGTGTTTCGCAATCTTTTCTCTTATCTAATGAATCCTTCTCCGCTTCGCTCAGCTTTCGTCCTTTTAACTTAATGGCCAGTTTTCCAGACCCACCCTAACATCCGTTAACAACCTCAGGTACTAGTGATCCGAACGCTTTCGAAAGTTCTCAGTCCGCAGATGCCATAAGGGAAGTGCACAGGGATCAACTATCCGCGATTACCTCAGCTGAAAGTATTGATGCGCTCGGTTTACGTAGTGCCAATACTACTGCTAAAGAAATGCGCTTGTAAGGGCCGCATTCCGAAAGAAGAAGAAGGTGGGATAAAGAGAAAAGAAGAAGAAGAAGCGACCTGTAACAACGTCGCCTCATTTCGCTCAAAAGAATCAAGGCGGCACAATGTTCGAGGAAACCGAGGGAGGATTTGGAAGTACGCAAACGACGCAGGAGCCAGTAAGGTTCCACGCGAAGGTGACGAACACGTTTCATGTCGGTATTTAGGAGTATCTTACGTCGTCGGCCTCAATAGCTATCCCCTATTGCTTTGCCGTAGATGCCGCCTTCCCCTCGTCCCAGGAGTTCGGTAACCAACATCGCTGCAGCAGGGTTAAGAAGCCATAAAACCATGCGGAACTCACCAAGCCCCGACGACAAGGTAACCATGTTCCGCGGTAATATGAATATCGCAAGATATTGACTCTTCTGATTACACTCCTTTGTTTGTCTTTTACAGTTCTCTTCGTCACCACGGACTCAAGCGAGGATCAACATCAAGGTAAGAGAGTTACAACCACTGAGATATCTTTAGTTTCCCGCTGCCTCAGTATGCCAGCAAAACCTTATCGCTCTTTAAGCCAACAGTAATTTCTGCGTCCGTGCAACGAAAAGCCAGCCGCACCGTAGCTATGGCAACCACCGACGCCACAGCTCCTGCAACACCTAGTATTGCTGCGCCTCGTATTCGTAACGCCATGACGTAGGAGAAGATGATGAATATGATGATGGAGCAGAACGAGAAGATGATGACGACTATCATGATGATGATGACGGTGGTGGTGTGATGAAGATGATGATGAACAATAAGAAGACACGGACCAGCGAAGTGTCCATAAGCTTCGCTAGCCTCGCGCTACTAGCGCAAGCTGCGCTAACTTATTGGATGCTTTTGTTTTCTCGATCCATTCAACGCGTCTTTTCTTTCTTTTTTGGTAATGCGAAGCCTCACGCCTCTACGTTTCAAACTGCCGTGCAAGGTACGCAAAATTAGCAAGCGCGCGTGCACCGGACATGTGAACGGCTTCTCTCACCTTGCTTTTAAGTCAGTTAAAGAGCAACTCCGGCGATTTTTCAGTGTCCACTGGTGCCACAGAGATATGCCTTGCGGACTCTTCAATGCGCTAGAAGCGTTAGAAAGAATGATAGACACTTCTCGGTGGTTACCTGTAGTCCGTCACATTTCAAGTGTTGGCTTCTGCCATTCGCAACTGCCTTTAGATATTATTTGCGCTTGCTTCCGGCTGACAATAATATTCAAGACAATTTTCAAAGCTGGCCTGTTTCAGAAAACTCTATCCAAGTTTTGAAGCCTTTGGGAAACCTGTTCTATTTAAGTGAAAATTTGAACTATAACGGTTCGGATAGATATGGCAGTATGCTTACAATGAACGTGCAAACACTTACCCGTGGAATTTTGTCATTTTGAGGTCAGTCTCCGTGGAAAAATATATTCCTGAAAACAGTTGTGCCTGGTTACCAAGTTTGCGTTTCTTCATCTAATAACTAAATATAACATAATACTCAGCAGATACAGGAAATTTCATGCCCGACCAGCTGTTTTTCCATGTCTTCTTTCATGGTGCAATTAATTCTGGTGTCGTGGTGAGTGTTGGATAAGGATACTTAGTGGCAGCGCAGGATCGACATCCCGAAACGGGTGCTAGTAGCTTCCACACTTGCAGGTGCAAAGTCCAGTACAGAAATCGGAGGAGCGATTGGCGCTGTCGCGATCAGCCCAACGTGAGGCCTCAAAGCAGGAGCTGGACCTTCCGAAAGTGCCACCAGAGCGCGGCGACAGAGAAGCCAGCTTCGACAGCTTTGAGGTGCGTAATGGTTGTGATATAATTATGGTGGTATCAATATGATACCGTTTTTGAGTATGTTAATGGCGGTCACAGTGATTTTGTGACACACTGCTTGGTTCGAGAGGACCTTCTAATTTACGTGGAGAGAAGCAGGAACACTGCACAAGTCGCTCTGCGTAGCACTCTTGAAGATACTCTTTGCCCGTCAAATATGTTTTATGATTGCAATGGAATGGACTTTCATTAATGTCATGAAAGAGTCAAACGAAGAATTGAGAACCACGCTACGAGAAAGGAAATAGGACAGCGAAGTCGCCGACTTGAATACTTTTCTTTACAATAGCGCTTAGGCGACTATCTATCTATCTATCTATCTATCTATCTATCTATCTATCTATCTATCTATCTATCTATCTATCTATCTATCTATCTATCTATCTATCTATCTATCTTGCAGTAGCACGTTTCTCTAACATGTCAGATGGGCTGTCAAGCTTACCGAAAAAATGGGCAAGTGACGCGTGTCGAATGTGAAGATTGTGACGCGTGTCCGGCCAGTGTTTTCTAAAGGCATTTTCGGTAAACGATGTTGAGATGCTTTGGTAAAACCTACTCCCTTCACTCACAAGAAAACTCCTCAGTGAGCAGCCTAGAAATAGTAACGGAAGAGCTCAGCGTTGGCATGGCATAAAAGCGACTCACAGGACAGCTGCAGTTACAGGCAACAAGAGTACAGAAATGGGTGAGAGCGGCACTAAGAGCTAGCTAGGATACCGGGATGTAAGTCAGCTGAAAACACTCAGTGGTGGGCAGTAGAAATGGCAATCTGTTTACAACGTCTGAGAAGAACTCGGATATCTGATTGTTAAGTATGTAGATATAAACTTTAACGTCAAAGAAAAAGCAGAAAAAAAACAATGATGTCGTAATAATAAACTATTCGGTTTAAAGCAAGAAGGCTTTTTGTAGTGCGAGGTTGTAACACCATATTATTACACAGCTCTCGGTTTGATGCATAGCGGGCTTGAAGAAGAGCGCCCCACTTTGCAGGCATGGACATCACAGCCGTTAGTCCTACATAGCTCTGCGAACTCCCTCCTTCCTCACCACAAAAAACTCTTTAAACGCATGCGTATACCTCATCATTCGTTAATCCCCGCGTAGACATACGAAGGTATCGGTTCCTCCGCGGGTGTTCTTACTACTATTCCTTAATAAATATCGCACAAATAATTTCATTTGTGGTCATGATTTTTACTTCTTGCTGTTTCCTAGGCGTGCAGTGTCTGCATTGTTGCCATGAATAACTAGTATAGTCAATCCACGTGTATGATGTCCTATATCGGTCCGTCATTCCTACATCTCCATACTGCAATACACGTCCTGTCGCTACCGCCACTCCCGCCTCGTGTAATGAGGTGGTGAGGACTGAGACCCTTATATTCTTACGCTCTCCTACGAGAAAGTTTATTATTATTATTATTATTATTATTATTATTATTATTATTATTATTATTATTATTATTATTATTATTATTCCAATTCTCGAGTAACCACACTAAACGTCTATTACAACTCGATCACATTTGAACTTATAACTGCAAGAAAGCATAAGGATTGATTTGATTTGTGGGGTTTAACGTCCCAAAACCAGCTCTGATTATGAGAGACGCCGTAGTGGAGGTCTCCGGAAATTTCGACCACCTGGGGTTCTTTAACGTGCACTGACATCGCACAGCACACGGGCCTCAACATTTCGCCTCCATCGAAATGCAGCCGCCGCGGCCGGGATTCGATCCCGCGACCTTCGGATCTGCAGCCGAGTACCATAACCACTAGACCACAGAAAGCATAAGGATCGCTTAAATGTTCCCTGTCCCATCAGGGGGACGAGGACTATCGATCGCTCTGTAAGCGCCTAGATAAACGGGATCACAGTTCTTATACTCCATTTTTAGAAAACAGAGTCTTTCACAGACTGTCTAATTTTCGGAAATATGTAAGAAAGCACTGTAACAAAAGTGCAGAGTCCTTCAAACTAGTGGGCTCAAATGGAGTACAAGCCTGAGACGTTGCTGTTTGCTTCGCCACGCATCTTAAGCCCGTTTGTAATACATCACGCCCAAGCATGAGTACCGGACAACGGCGTAAGGCCATTGACACAACTAGTTCTTTGTCGCTAGATGAAAATCTCACTCCTCAATGCGTTAAGCGTTTAAAACTTAGTTAACATCCAGCCCACAGGGCACGCCCACAACCATAATAAAAGCTTGGGGCAGTGTACTTGTCCCAGTGCTGACTAAAATATGCATTAAATTGGATGTGAACTGTTTTCTGGGGATATTGTAAATACGTGTATTAGCAATCATGTGTATCCAATATATAATATATATTGTATTGTTGAAGCGTGTGGGTTGAAACAGATTGATAAAAACACAGTTTCGATGTCCCAAGTCTTGTTCCTGTTAACACCGCAGCTGACGCCGTCTTATTCGTCACTACAACCTCCCAGACCGGCGCGCCTACGGAGGCAGCGGGAAAACAAACCGTTGCTCCGCCTTACTTCCATACAGCGGCGCCACACGGGGTCCAACTATTTTTGTACCTTTCAGCTTTCTTATATATCTATTACTTTAGAGTGAACAAAACATAAAAATATCGTCACTTAAGCATCGTTGATTAGTGCATGTGCTGGCCGGTGGTCTCGCACAGTCGTTTCGGAAGAGCGCAACGACAGCAGGATTTTAAACGAGCGTCAGTAAATCTGCATTGAATATTGCGCCGAAATATTTGGGGATTAAAATGTGAAATCTCTAGTCAAGCAGTGATAATCACGACCGACCAATTCCATATTTTTTCACGGCCACTTAATTGCCGGCATATTTGCACGTTTACTAGCGTGTGCAGAACTACTCTCATTTGACGAGCTGTAGCACTAACGCCTCGAACCATTGTGCAATTTTGCCTCTCTGTGCAATATCCAAGATATCTGAGCCGGCTCTTAACGAATATTGTCATTTGGTGCTAAAATACTATTGATGCCTAAGGAACATGAGTCTCACTGGCCGCGCAGCTATTACAAATATGCATAGTTTCATGATGCTAATTCCCAGGCCTCCATCTCAGGAAGGACACGTCGACACCAGTGTGAGCTTAGCAAAGCTTTTGACGAAATCGGCGACTCGATCGATTCTCCTACATAAGCTTGCGCACTTTGATGTTTACTTTTTGCTATCTTCATGGCACATCATATTTTCTTGCAGGGAATAATCAAATGCCTTCAAAGTACAGAACAAATAGTGTAGTCGCTGTGGTGCAGGCATTCGGCGTACTGCTCCGTTTAATTGATGTAACGACGTCCCTTTAGCAGCATATTCGTTAAGCTCGGAAAACGTCCGTGGAGCATCCCCAAAAGCTCTTATCATCACGACATCACTACACGTGCACTACTTTATTGCAGTGCCTATTGCTTGGCCTTTGCGCGGGCATGTCCTTCTTCTCGAGCGCTTGTGCTCTAAATCCACCACTACACAAAGGCCGAGGCGTTTCGCCAGACTTCTTTCGTCTCTTACGCGAACGACCTCAGCCCGCTACTACAAAATGCGGGTATGTGGCCCAGAAAGCTAGTATTAGCTCAGAGCTCCTAGAATAGCGTAACTATGCATAGTATAGCATAGCGAAGGGGTGTGGAAGGGAAATGAAGAGGAGTGATCTGAGGGTGAGGATGAAGGAAAGAAGAAGTGGAGGAGGTAAAGCACAGGTTATCTTCGTATAGTAGAAGATATGCGCCCCAGAAAGTGGGTATGCGCGAACAAGTTCCTAGCACAGCAAAGCATAGTTGATGGGAAAGAAAGGGAGTGTGATGAAGTGTGATGCGAGAGTGAGGTTTAAAGAGACGAGTACGCGTTCGTGTTGTTCACTTCTCCCCTTGTGTCCGTGTGTTGCACGCCTCTTCTTTTGACTATGGACCCTTACCAACTCGCTCAACTTTCTGTCCTTGTGAGAGGAGTAATAGAAAGGTGACGTAGGGAGGAAAAACAAGGTAAAGATATATAGAGATACTTGGAAAGGTAACTGATATAATGTACATAGAGAAGCCGATATAGAAAGACAATTGATTGATTGATTGCTGCGACGCAGCCTACATCCGGGAATATTCCCACAGAGGCAGCAATATTGCGCCCCTCCTTTCCCAAAATGATGTTTAGGCTCGGATAACAGCAGCAGAGGCCAGGATTCTGAATTCTGGTGAATCTTATGTTTCAGATCACTTCTAACAACAAACACAGTGCACGTACAACGTGTAGTGAGGAAGATGGAATAACAGGTGACGTAGATGGATTGACGGGATGTGCTTCACCTATTCGCGCACATGTCACACAATTGCGCCTGTTAGGCACTCAACAGCACTAAGGAACTCAATACGTATCCGATAACACAAGTTGCAATTGGCGCTCAAGCCACAGTTTGTATTTAACACATTTAATTTTCAACAAAGTAATTTCCAGCACAGTTTCTGCAGTAAGCGTAATCAAAACTGACCTGCGTGCGTTAAACTCCAGAAAAGAGTACGTAACTGCTTGCTTGGACATTTCCTAAGCATCCTTTACTGAAGGCGACACCTTGATCTTCTACTTTTCCATAACGCCTCTGTGCAGTTTCGCTACTGAGTTGTAAGCTTTCTTCCCGTTCTGTTTTTTATGTGAAATACTCTAGCGCACTCATGAATATAACACCCTTGTCAGCGGTGATCGAATAGTGCAAAGCTCGGACTCCCTATGTACTCCTTCTCATGCGAATAAACAAGGTGTTCTTCTAAGAAAAGCAATAGCGGCGCCAATTTTAGATATCGAAAGTAGATCTAATTGTAATGAAATTTATTACATGCGTTTTGTAATCTATACCACAGTTATTGTACTACTCTCGTTGGTAACCTTTATTTTGATGAATCGTGAACAAACACTGACATGCAAAATTGTTTTAAACAAGAGGGAAAGCACATTGCATAGGAGACTCTGCACGCTTTATTTCTTCTTTCACTCGAATGCGAGGAAGTGACTCGGGGCTGCTGCTATTATTTTGTGCAAATGATCATGGATATCGTCCAGTGAAATTTCAATATGCATGCGCTTAACTTTAATAATTTCCAGGGTTTCACGTCCCATACAACGATATGATTGTGAGAGGCACGGTAGTGGAAAGCTTCGGATATTTATGGCACCTGCATGGGTTCTTTAATGTACTCTGACATCGCTGAGTACACGCGCTCCCCTCTTCTTAATGCAGGCCGCACTCGACACGCTCCCCTCTTCTTAATGCAGGCCGCACTCGACACAACTGAGGCTATTTCTGGACAGTTCTGGAACATGCGAAAGAGGTCTCCAAACAGTCTGTTCATTTGCGTTTCTTCTATATTAACCCTCAGCTCCTGGCAGCATGAAAACCATCTTGGATAACGGACTGTTCAGCACACCAGGCGAAGGAAAAAACAACAATACAAACAAAGATATGACCGCCAGTAATTCAGTAACACTAGCCTCCAATTTTGCACAAGCACCGCACTACAACCACTTTCACACTCAATTTTGGCGTTCGTGTCATTATCCTCGCAACGCAAAAAAAAAAAAAAATAAATCCACAGCATATCCACGGAGTGAATGATGATGAGTGGGCGAAGCTCCGGAGGTTCATCGTAGATAGTGCCGAGTTATGGATTAATTAACGCGCACGCTACGAATCCTTATGGTTCAACTGCGCACAAGTGAAATCTCCCACCGGCACTTCATTGCAAGTCAAGATCCAGTGCCTATATATATATATATATATATATATATATATATATATATATATATATATATATATATATATATATATATATGTATATATATATATATGGGGAACGCTTCTCCAGCGCCAGCAGTCGATATTTTTCAATCAAGAAACTCGCTAGAAGACGCTGCCTGCGTCACGCTTGTCTCTCGCGGGTGAGGGCGCGTTCGCCTTTGCGAGCCGTTCATCGAAGAAAGAGCGTTTCCATAGTCAACGCGTGCCTTTCGCTCTCTCTCTGTCTCTCTCTCTCTCTCACAAGACAGCAGATAGAAGAGTGAGAGAGCTCGCGCGCCGGGTGGCACGCGCCGAGGGCCCGCCTCCCACACGTAGCATCATTCATTTCTTTGAAGGTAACGCGCTACTAGGAACAACGGACGGACAGACCCAAACCTCAAGGAGCTTCGCCCCTAGAATTCACGAAGAACTGACAGAATTATTCTCATTCCTCTTTCGCCTCTTTCCTGCAAGTTCGGACAGGTACGATGGAAGGTCGGACAAGGTAGAAGCACTGAATTCTTCCGAAATATTTTCTTCTTATAGCAACTTCCACAGCCAGAAACGCAACACGTCGGCACGGTTCGCAACGATTATAAATGCTTTTACGCACATTGAGGGCGTACACCTTTTTATCGCCCTTGGTGTGCGCGATAGACGCAAGAACGTAGGGATGGTCGATTAAATTTTTTTATCGATTAATCGTTAATCGTTCGTCGATTTAGCCTTTCATCGATTAATTGCTTTCGCTGTGGTATTTTAATCGATTAATCGATTAATCGACATTTTTTATAGGTGCTTGAAAAATGATGCCTTGTGGTTTGAGAGACGTTGCTTGTGTTTGATATCGACACAAGTATTTATCCGACGCGCTAGAGGTCACATGTGCGCATTAGCGGCTGCGTGAAAATTCGCACTTTCGCCCCCTGAACAAAGGGAGCCTGTCGTCTTTGGATGTTGTCAAGGGTCTAAGATTCCGTGGGTGGCCATGAACCACGGACGATTCGGCAGCAGGTCGTACTTCCTCGAAGTCTGCCTACTAGAGCCAACCGGAATTGGAGGCGCTTTCGGCGACAACACTGGTTGGAAAGTCGCACCGGAAACATGCAGTGTGGCCGAAGGTGAAGAAATCCCGAGAAAGGTTTAAAAAAGAGACGAGGAGGAAAGGCAAGTTAAAGACGCTCGCTCTTGTAGGGACGGCAACATTTCTCGGTTTGTCCGTTGGATATTGTGGAAGCCCTCGATAATACCAGGGTCCCTCAATACTTCTTTCTTGAGGGACCCTGATAATACTATAACCACGAACTTACGTGATCTCTTCCTTCAGGTCACTCATGCGAGATAGCACGGCAACATACTGGTCTCAAACAGGCCAACAGTGCACGCATCTGATGAAATAGAGTGACACGAGTTTTTCCTCCCGGTTGGAATAAACGGCAGCTGTGCCAGTATATTGTAGCGAAACGTCGGGGCCGTGAATGTTAGACGCATCGGAAGGTCAGGAAGACGAAGAGGCATGGGAGCCACTCCGCGCAGGCAAGCGATGAGGAGTCGACACAGTGAATTCGGAGAGCACTCATTGGGGGGTTTATTTAGCTAAGACATCTTGAAGTTGGAAAACACACAGGGCAAAAATTATACAACATAGAAAATGGTATCATACCCCGTCTGCCTGCCGGACTGCTCCCCGATGGTGCCGAGCGTCATGGTCCCCGAGTCCGCTCTCCAAAAAAAGGCCAGTGTCGCCGCTTAAATAGAACTTTTCAGCGCCCACGACAACACGAACGCCTCGGGACACCACCGCCTCCCACCAATAGGAAAACGGCTTACATGGGCCAGTCAGGCAGGTCGAAGGTAACGATGCTCTACGAGCTTTTATGATCGCGTGTATCCGGCCTTGCCACAAAACTAATACAAACAACGCTTTCCGGAAACTGGCCGCGACGCACACACGTGGTCTTCGTTCTCTGTACTACGTCGTCAAGAAGACTCCCTGCGGTGCCCGGCTCGTTTGCTGGAGCACCCTTCTACAAAAGCAGCCGAAAAAGAAAGAAGAACAAGAAAACATTCTACGCGACGCGGTCTTCGCGACACCTCCCCCCTACGAAAAAGAGTGACCCACTCGTTTTACTTTCAAGACAGGAAAAGAAGTACGAAAAAGAATTATACATACAACAAGTATGTGAGGTGCTCGTTTCAGAAAAGTTATACATCTATCTAAAAGGTGAAAAACTTAAAACAACAAATGGAAAACTGCGAGACATAAAAATCACTAAAGTTAACTCGCTGGCACTGTAATACAAGTCAGTGTCAGTGTCGTAAGCGGCGACATTTCGTTGCCCGTTGTTGCGGCTTGAAAACGTCTTCCAGTCGCTGTAAAGTTCAGTTTATGAGTCTGAGCTTTCGCGCTGCTGCACTGCATCACTGGTCCCCGGCTCGCACACACCATGATGCAAACGAAGTTCTCGGTCCGCTTGCGAACCACACTCACGCACATCACCATTGACGTCGCACTCGCGCACAACACTGGGGTGTAATTAGTGGACATCACTCCCGGCACTGCGCTCGCGCACTTCACTTTGATGGAATTCGCGGTCATCACTGCACTCGCGCACATCACCAATTGGATCTCGCACCTCGTGATCGGCACCGGACTCATCGTCTGCGTCGTCGGCATCGTAGCTGCACTTGTTCTTTTCTTGCTGGTGCCTTTCCCGTTCATTCACTAATTTGCGAGCCTGCCGCAGCCGGCGAGCCACTTTCATCGCATCCAGGGTGTAGTCGAATCCACGTTGTGCGCCCGACCCGATATCTACCGGTAGCGTCTGCTGAAACGGTCGACCTACAGGCGGGATTCTTTGGAGGAAACCGGCCGGTTTCCCCGGCGGTTGCTTTCTCGTCTGGCAGTCAGGGCATGAGAGAACGTACTTGCTGACGTATGAGAACATCTTCAGCCAGAAATATCGGTAACGCAACTTCTCCCATGTACGCTTGACACCCAAGTGGCCTGCCGTACAGTCGTCATGGCAGTGCCTTAATATCTCAGACCTCAAGCACTTGGGGACAACGAGAGCCGCGCGATCTTTCTCAAAGCCTTTCGCCCTCCGATACAGTACACCGTCGATTAACTGAAAACTCCGTGCCGTTCTTTTGGTATTCCTGACAACGGGCGCACTCGGATCCTCGAGGTGCTGTACAATGGCTCTAATCCATGGGTCTGCCCTCTGCTTTTTTCCAACATGCGCCTGACCCAAAACCAGCAACGGTAAAAGGTTTTCTTCGCTTACTGGTACGGGGTCGTGAGGAAGGCGGGAAAGCGTGTCGGCATTTCCATTCTTGAGATCACGGCGGTGTCGCAACGTTATTGTACCATTGGCTCGTGTGGGGACTGCGTGAAGCTGGCTTTCCGACAATGTGCCGATGGGACGGCCGGGCTGGCCCCTTAGGCCCGGCCGTTCTCGTTTCCCGAAGGGTTATGCTGCCCGTCCTGATTGCCAAGAGAATCCGCATGATCATTTCTGTCGTCCCGGAACCGCTGCCAGCACTGTCGTGCTTCGTGGCCGATGTGGCTGCAAATCTGGCATCGGGGACGCCCGTCGTTCGCACGGGATATTCTCGGTGGCCAAGGCACTGGTTTGTTATCCTGTCCGGCAGTAAGGCGATGGAGTCTGCAATCGCCTTCAAGTTTCCCTCGCGGTCGGCAGCCTCCCGCGGGCAACGCAATTCCGCTGCGGCGCAGGTGGCGACACATGTAGGAGGAGCCTGTACTGTCGCGGCGGCGGATGCCATCCCTACCGGAGGCGCGATGTTTTGCATCCACGACTGCAATCCAGTAGGATAGTGGTAGTCAATCGGCCGTGACCCCGATGCACGGCTCATCAAAGCTGCGTGATTTATGCGCTGTAAAATTTGGAGGAATGCGGCGCAGGTTTCCGGGTTTGCGATGATCATTTTTTCCTGCACATCCGGACGCAGACCGCGCATAAGGTGCCGCAACCGATCATCTTCTCCCATAGACGGGTTGACCCTTGCACAAAGCTGCACGACGTCATAGTAGTACTGCTCTGGAGTTTCGGACGGCCGCTGTGTCCGGTTTTGTAGCCGCAAATGGGCGATCTCGACTGAGTGACGGCTAGTAAATGACGTTTTCAATAACGTCGCCCATTGTTCCCATGAATTAGGGGCACCCGTGAGAATTTGAGTGGTGTGCCATTTCTTTGCTTCACCGTCTAGAGCCAGATATAAAAATTTAACTTTCGTGGCTTGGTCCCAGTTGTTCAGCGACGCGACATGTTCGTAGCAAAGTAGCCACTCGGAAACGGATTCCTCGGGCGCGCCTCTAAAGACTGGCGGTCCGACGAAAGGTTTTGCTTGGGGGGTAGCCATAGCAGAGAGAAAGGAAGGGGGTTCCGTCATAGTGGAGCAGCCCGAAGTACTTTCCTGATGCTTGTTGACTCGGGGCATAGCTTTATAGCGGGAATATCGCTACCGAGCAACCTCCACCACTTTGTAGCGAAACGTCGGGGCCGTGAATGTTAGACGCATCGGAAGGTCAGGAAGACGAACAGGCATGGGAGCCACTCCGCGCAGGCAAGCGATGAGGAGTCGACACAGTGAATTGGGAGAGCACTCATCGGGGGTTTATTTAGCTAAGACATCTTGAAGTTGGAAAACACACAGGGCAAAAATTATACAACATAGAAAATGGTATCATACCCCGTCTGCCTGCCGGACTGCTCCCCGGTGGTGCCGAGCGTCATGGTCCCCGAGTCCGCTCTCCAAAAAAAGACCAGTGTCGCCGCTTAAATAGCACTTTTCAGCGCCCACGACAACACGAACGTCTCGGAACACCACTGCCTCCCACCAATAGGAAAACGGCTTACACGGGTCAGTCAGGCAGGTCGAAGGTAACGATGCTCTACGAGCTTTTATGATCGCGTGCATCCGGCCTTGCCACAAAACTAATACAAACAACGCTTTCCGGAAACTGGCCGCGACGCACACACGTGGTCTTCGTTCTCTGTACTATGTCGTCGAGAAGACTCCCTGCGGTGCGCCGGCTCGTTTGCTGGAGCACCCTTCTACAAAAGCAGTCGAAAAAGAAAAAAGAACAAGAAAACATTCTACGCGACGCGGCGTAGGCAGGGGGGTTAACCTCCCTGCCTTCCGCCCATCATCTCTCTCTCTCTCTATACTGCACAGGTTCCACCTCGTCGCCGACTTAACTCGGCGCTACGCGCACCTTTCCAATCGCGCGTACAGTTCTAACTGTGAGCGCTGTCTAATGTATGAGAGATTAGAAAACAGCATTTCGCGACTGTCCTCCGTTTGTGCCACAACAATAGACGGCGGCCTCTAGGATGGCTGACATGGGAGTACAAGGAATAAACGAAAGCTGTATTTCACCCAAAATAGGCGACCATACGGAATTACCAAATGCTACAAGGCGATTCCTTCAATAGAAATGGAATGGATGCTGGATGTCCGGTATACCAATGCGCGAAGTTTCGGATTATGAAAAGCGACCATTTATTAAACTTAAATGCAGCTAAAGTGGCTTCTTTCCATTATGTGACTATTAGACCTTTTTCATAATCCTCGAGTGCGTTTCCCTGAGCAGCATATTCGCCCAACTAACGGCAGCCCCTGTCACGTTTCGAGTGGAGGCGAGGTCCGTTACACGTGCTGGGGTTCGACTATTAGAAGTGTTTATGTCAAGAGAGCTGAGCTGAGGACATTTTCCGCGTCATAGCACGCTGTTTTGCAGAAGTGAATAGCTCCCATAAGTTGGGCTAACTGTATTGCGGGGAAGCTAGCATTACTGTTATCAAAGGGTGTATAGGCATTAAGGCGGACATTTGGGCTAGTTGGTATCAAGCGTAATGAAATATGATTACTAGGGTCCATGTCCCCTTTGTGCAAGCAGTCATGACTTATTATGTATATACGGATCACTCATTCTTATGCCCATCATCATGCTTCATCACTCTTTTTCTACTGTTAAGTTGTCCCCAAATTAGAGTTGAAGGCCGGGGCGTACTTGATCAGGCTACCCTCCCTACCTTCCAATACATTATCTCTCTTTCTTCCATTGGTGACAAATAATCTTTAATTCGCTAAGGAGTAAAATACAATGGCAATAAGAACTGAACCAGTCAAGAAATAAGCAGCGCAAATGATGATGTGACACACAAGAAGCAAGTAAAATCTGGGGTTTAAAAAAAACGGTGTAGGCGACGGAGATCGGGTCGAGTTCATTTCTGTCTCTATGGGGTATGGCCGCCTGCGGCTCCGGGTTCTTTCTACTTGCGTAGAAATATGCGCTCAGCATCTGCGTATCGGCGTCGCGCGCCTCGCAATCATGCGCTCCGGCCAAGGGGTGGTGTTAAGGTTGGGAGGGGGGGGGGGAATCGATTAATCGAAGAGGTTTAATCGATTAATTCGATTAACTAAAAGGGGGAAATCGATGATGAATAATCGATTAACGGCGTACATTTAATCGATTAATCGATTAATCGTTCATCAATTTTACCATCCCTACAGTGAAGAACGACCGCGGCGCGCGCGGTCATTACGGCCTTTCTAAGGCTTTCTCCCGTCTGCACCGACAAAAGTTGGACCTGGGAGCGAGGACAACGCCATGGATGGACAAATTGGTAGCGGTTCCGCACGACAGCCGTGAAGCTTTAAAATAAGTCAAGTCTAATAATATAATGCTACGCCCCCTACCCTCTCCCCCCTTTCCTTCATTGTTAATCAATGTGAAGGTGAAAAACCAACAAATCCTAAGCGTCAAGCCATGCCCTGCACACGTCAGCTAGCAGAGTCCCAGAGATGAAATTCTGCCCAGTGTAAAAACAAGGATGCGTCGTGAATGCATGCACAAGATTCCTCTTTTCTTTTATGAAGAACGGCCCCAAGGCCAAGCATGCCATGCAGTTTGGCGACGCGCCCAAAATGCGGGTCATACAGGTAACATAAAATGGTACCTTACAGCCACAATCGCTGATATTAACAACCAACTGTGCACACTTAAACGTTTATTTTACCTTTTAGCGCATACTTTTGACCCATTCATTGACGCAGTTTTCGGCTGGGCCTATGTACAAGTTTCCCTACGTCGAAGACATGGAGTACATCACCTCCGTGGAGTTTTCCTTCGTGCGCCTTTTGGCGGCCCCGTTAGCTATCATCGCAAATGCGAGTACAGATCCTACACAGTTTATTAGGGCCCCTGAGGACAAGGGGAATGCCGTGCGTGTTCCAGACAGCCTTCAAATTGTGGGAGAAATCGTGCACATAGCGTTATTAGTCTTGCAGTCTGTCACTGAGTCCCCCCCGTTAGCGTTCTGGCTCTGTTCTTTACACCAAGAGCGAGCGATTCGGCCACTGCATCTACCTGCACCTCAGAGGATACCGCAGCCGAAAGGCGGCCAACTTAATTATCAAACCTATGATGCATTGCATACGGGTATAACGGTATGAGGGCTGCATCCAGACATTGTAATGCGATGCCCATTTTTATGACCTTAAAGCGAGCCGAATCAAAAGCAGCGAAACTTTTGACACCTGAGAGGTAATCCCAATAAACGTGCCCTCCGTTAAACGTTAGCCTATGTTCCAAGAGCTGCAACCATGCGGTCTTGGCAATTGATACGTTAAACTTAGACGGTGTTCAGCTTGTATGAAAATATTTAAAATGCTATCCTTGCCTCGTTAGAAAAACTAAAATGCCATCTACGCATCTAAAAAAGTGTACTACCTCCATTGCTCGCCGCAATATAACATGTATGAAAAGACTGCGGAAAAGAAAGCTAATATAATGGGCCGCTCTTTAGCACAGCGATAGCGTCATAACGCAGTTGATCACAAGGAGTCACTGACAAAAAACTATAGAGAATTCGCAAGCGATAGGGATCACTTTTACAAGGCAGTCCAAACTAGAAGAGAAGCTCAGGGGAAGATGGATGCTTGAATCGATGAACAAATCAAAAGGCTCCCGCGACATTCCCTGTTTTAAATCGTACTTTGCGATTTGTTCATCGATTTTTACAAGGCAGGTTGTACAAAATAATTTGCATTCATACGCAGGTAACACCACTGACCAGTGGACAACCTGTGGGTCGCAGTGTCCGGCCATATCTCTGGTCTCTCACTTCAATCGCCGTGATCATGGTGCTGATACCGCTTACCATTTTGCTACTGCCGTATATCATTCGCAGCATGAGCCCACGATGTGTAGGTGGTTCCTGTTATGGCCACCCGTTCTCGACGACTGCGGTGAGCAGTAGTGCATTTTCAGCTATTAACACCTTAGGGAACGCCTAAAGCATGCCACACGTTTCACACACGTCGGGGTTTCTGGAATACGAAGCGCGCCCACCAGCATATTTATTGCTGTAACCTCGTGCCCTTGAGGACCTGAAAGGGAACGTAGTTTGTGCCGGCGTAGTTTTTACCCAGATGTTTCCAGTCATTTGTGTTCCTCTGTGAACACAGTGTTCATTATACTGCCGTACTTTCCCGTATCATATGGCCATTAAAATAAGAACATGTTTCCGCCACATTCTTATCAAAAGATATGGTGAATATGCGGCAAGTATATAAAATGCGTATGGAAGTCGCAACGAAACATAAGAAAAATCATCGCAAGCGGGAACAAAACGTTCAAGCACGGTAAAGCAAAGCGAGCGGCAGAATGGCATGTCCATAGCTTGTTCAGAAAAGGTTGCCTTCAAATTGAAGGGAACCTTAAGTTTAAAGGCACCCTTAGCTGAACGAAATCATCCGCGCGACGCTCTCAACAAGGCATACACTGACGTGTGTAAAGTACATATGACAACAGCAGTGGAAAAAGAGAGGCTCTAAAGCGCAGGCCAACAAGCCGCTTGAATTCATAACAAAATAATCCAGTGCGCTTCCAAACATAAATAATATTCTTCGTAAATACTATCCAATACTAACAAGCAATGATCGTCTTAGAAAAGCGCTTCCTGAAATACGATGAGTCACCCACCGCCGTAATAGAAATCTTAAGACGTGTCAACCTGCCAAAGTAAACCCTCAGCGTAGCGACCGCGTAATAACTTGCTCCCGTGGCAGATGTATGACTTGCAAGCATATTCAAAATGATCTTAAAGTTAAAAGCACGGGAAGTGAATGTGTCCATCATATAAAATCAAGTTCCACTTCCACTAGTTCAAATGTTATTTACATGTAGGAATGCTCACTCTGTCACAAGCAATACATTGGTGAAACTGGGCAACCAATTCATTTTAGATTAAGCGGGCACGACGCGGACACCGCAAATAACCTTCTAAAGGCAGTGGCACAGCATTTTAATATGGCAGGTCATAATTTTGACGAATTGGATAATTGAATGATTTCTGGGGTTTACCGTCCCAAAACCGCGCTATGATTACGAGATGACGTCGTAGTGGAGGGCTCTGGAAATTTCGACCACCTGGGGTTCTTTAACGTGCACTGACATCGCACGGCAGACGGGCCTCAACCATTCGTCCAACAAAATGCAGCCGCCGCGGCCGGGATTCGATCCCGCGACCCTCGGATCAGCAACCGAGTACTATAGCCACTAGGCCACCGTGGCGGGGCAATTGTCACGAACTCAGACTCTACATACTTCATGCAAAGTTCCGCTCGCCGAGGGACAGAAAATACAGGGAATCGTATCTCATCTACAAGTTCAACACCTCCAGCCTACAGTCATAAACCAAGGCCAGAATTAGACGAAAGCTCGTCTCGTCAGGTAGCATGTTGTGTTAGTGAAATTTATGGTCACTGACCAAGTCAAAAAAGTTGTTTAGACGTTTCGGAGCGCATACAGGTTCCTTCTTCCCAATGCAGCAGACGTAGCGCGGTTGTCCAGTTAAAAATGCAGTATGTGACGTAATGAACGGGCATAAATTTGAGGCATGTTTCCATCTGTCCTGTTAACGGTATCAGGCGTCGTCTGTATCAGCAGATTCCAGCAGCAGTCTCATTGTCAGATTTTTCTCTTTAGCTATGACTGCACCATTTTCCCAAGCGACAGAGTGATGACTCTTGGGCACATGCTCCGCCAGTGCGTTGTACACATGGCGCTGATTTTGAACACCGCGCTTGCGCTCTTTTAGTCGTCGAATGGAGTTTCCCATTTCGCGAATATAACAGAGATTGCAGTCGTGGCAAGGGATCTTATAGATTATGCCCGGGAACTTTTAGGGGCGAAGCTCCTTAGGGTGTGGGTCGTTCCCTCCTCTGTAGCAGTAGTAGTCGTGGTCGTCGTCGTATGTATGTAGCCACCTCGCGTCGCCGGGAGGCTTAAACCTCCGAAGAAGGCTGGTCCTCCACCCGAAACGTTAGGAATAAAGAAAATTTTTGTTTGTTAGCATTGCAGTTTACTTCAAAGGTCTTATATATATATATATATATATATATATATATATATATATAGGCACTGGATCTTGACTTGCAATGAAGTGCCGGTGGGAGATTTCACTTGTGCGTAGTTGAACCATGAGGATTCGTAGCGTGCGCGTTAACTAAATTAATCCGGAACTCGGAACGATATACGATGAACCTCCCGAGATTCGCCCACTCATCATCATTCACTTCGTGGATATGCTGTGATTTTTTCGTCTTGTAAGCGGTCCTTCACGTTGACGGATTTGCTGCGGAGCTTGTTCGATGGCACATGGGCTACGCGCAAATCATATTGTGAAAATATTCTTGAAAATGTTTCGCTGATGATACCAGGTATGCAGGGAATGCCGGCCCATTTTAGGGGCGAAGCTCCTTAGGGTGTGGGTCGTTCCCTCCTCTGTAGTAGTAGCAAATCCCAGCAAATCCCATGATCCCAGCAAATCCATGCCGATCTGGTGAAAGGGCGTTTTCGGTGTCGTTATTGGGTGCAACAGCCCTGCTGGTCGCATGGGTGGTGTCTTACGTCGTTGGCAATCACGACACGTGCGAACGTATTGCTTGACAGTCTTCGCAAGACGGGGCCAATAGTAGGAGCGTCGAATTCTTTCGAGCGTGCGAGTGAAGCCTAGGTGTCCTGACGATGGTTCATCGTGACAGGCGCTCAGAATGTCTTCCCGTAACGTGGTTGGCACGACCAACAAGTATGCAGCTTCGGTACGGTCGAAGTTTTTCTTATAAAGAACTGCATTGCGGAAGCAAAATGACGCTATTGAACGCGCGAAACTTCGAGGAATGCAGGAGGTGCGCCCTTCCAAGTATTCGATGAGAGGTCTGAGCTCCAAGTCGTCACGCTGTAGCTGAGCCAGATCGGTCGCTGACATTGCAGAAAGAAGGATGTCATCCTCGTCAAGGCTGGTACTGGCACTTCCGACCGGTGCTAGTGACAGGCAGTCAGCGTCAGTGTGTTTACGGCCTGACTTGTAGACGATCGTTACATCAAATTCTTGCAGGCGTAGACTCCATCGTGCCAGGCGTCCAGAGGGGTCTTTGAGATTCGCGAGCCAGCAAAGGGCATGGTGGTCGCTGACTACTCGGAAGGGGCGGCCGTACAAGTATGGTCGAAATTTCGTTATCGCCCATACAACGGCTAAACATTCCTTTTCAGTTGCCGAATAATTTTTCTCGGCAGGTGATAACGTACGGCTCGCGTAGGAAATCACACGCTCTACGCCACCTTGCCATTGCACCAACACCGCTCCAAGACCTATGTTGCTGGCGTCTATGTGTAACTCCGTGTCAGCGGCTTCGTCGAAGTGGCCAAGTACAGGTGGGGCCTGTAGATGTTTCCGGAGGGTATCGAAAGCATGGCCCTGATCCGGGCCCCAAACGAACGGAGTGTCATCTTTGAGGAGCCCATTGAGCGGTGCAGCGATTTTTGAGAAGTTGCTTAAAAATCGTCTGTAGTACGCACAGAGTCCCAAGAATCGGCGTAGATTGTGTTTGTTTGTCGGCGTTGGAAATGCCGCAACGGCGCTGGTCTTCTCCAGGTCCGGGCGGATACGTGCGTGGCTGACGACGTGTCCGAGGAATTTCAGTTCCTCATACCCAAAGTGACACTTCTCAGGTTTAAGAGAAAGGCCGGCTTTTCGAATGGCGTGGAGAACTGCCCTCAAGCGCTGGATGTGCTGTTCAAGTGTCTCCGAAAATACAACCACGTCGTCTAAGTAAACAAGACAGGATTGCCATTTAAGTCCTGATAGAACCGTGTCCGGCGCGCTACCTCTCTCACTGTTCCATCTGCTGTCTTGTGAGAGAGAGAGAGCGAAAGGCGCGCTTTGGCTATGGAAACGCTCTTTCTTAGATGAACGCTCCACCAGCTCGCAAAGAAGGAGAACGCGCCCTCACCCGCGAGAGACAACGTTGGCGCAAGCAGCGTTTCTAGCGAGTTTCTTGATTGAAAAACACAGACTGCTCGCGCTGGCGAACCGTTCACCGGCCACCCATATATATATATATATATATGGGTGGCCGGTGATATATATGGGTGGCCGAAACGTTGACTTAATAAACCGTCGTTCTCTAAGAGGCGCATCGTCAATTCTGTTATATATATATATATATATATATATATATATATATATATATATATATATATATATGCATATATATATATATATATATATATATATATATATATATATATATATATATATACCACCTCACCGGCACCCTGGAACTCCGGTCCCGCACGCTGCAGCCGACCATGCAAGCTGACGCAGCCCAACAGACGCCACCTCTAGCGATCCCCGTTTGCCCTGGCCCGGCTCGCCAGCGAGATCCCCCGGTATTTTCCGGCACGGAGGACCAGGACGTCGAGGACTGGCTGTCGTCCTACGAAAAAGTTAGTGGACCCAACAGGTGGGATGATGCTACCAAGTTGGGTACTGTGAACTTTTACCTGGGCGGGGTGGCGAAGCTGTGGTATACGAACCACGAATCGGAATTTCAGAGCTGGCCCGCTTTTAAGGAGGCAATAACCACAGTTTTCGGTCGCCCTGCCGTACGGAAGTTACGCGCCGAACAACGCCTGCGCACACGGGCACAGGAACCAAATGAAACTTTTACCGCCTATATCGAAGATATAATCGATCTCTGCAGGCGCGTCGATGCTTCAATGAGTGAAAGTGTAAGAATACAGCACATTATGAAAGGAGTCAACGACGACGTCTTTCAAATGCTCCTAGCGAAGTCTCCTGGCACTGTGTCAGAAGTGGTAACCCTGTGCCAGAGCTATGACGAATTGCAGAGGCAACGAGCTCTCACCCGACGTTCGCCTTCGTCTGACCAACCTCTCGCTGCACTGGACGTCGTGCCCGATCACGCATATCTTCTTTCACAAATGAAAGACTTCGTGCGGGAGGAGGTAGCTCGTCAGCTTTCTCTTTTGCCGTTTGCTCAGCGTCAAGAGCTCCCTCAGCAGCCGCCACTGCAGCAGCCAATCCCGTTGGCTCCCGTGCTCCGACACGTCGTCCAAGAGCAAATTGCCGAGGCTATGCCGGCGCCCATTCAGCAGCACCCTGTTGCTGCGCCTCTTACCTACGCTGAGGCAGTACAGCGACAGCAGCTACAGCAGCAACAGCCCTTGCCGTTCCATGGTGTGTCGCAGGTGTCGCACGTCACAGCCCCGACTCAGCCGCCCGTCGCATGGACGGCTCCTATCGCTGCAAATCCCTGGCGAATGCGCAACAACCGGCCCATCTGTTTTGCATGCCGCGGCGTTGGCCATGTCGCCCGGTACTGCCACCGTCTCGCGCCAGGCTACACAGACGCCCGTTCGCAGTACAACTACATCGATCGTCCCCGACCGCGTTATGAGAGTCCGGATCCTCAGTCGACCACGTCGTCCCGTGACTATCCGCAATCTGGGTCTCGTCGCTCGCCGTCGCCCCGTCGCCGCTCCTTGTCACCCATGCGTCGTCGACCAGCCCCTCAAAATGAGGGAAACTAGCCGCTGCAGTTCGTGAGGCAAGAACTGCGCTGTCGAAATGCTCAAGTCCTCGAACTTTGCCGTCGAATGTTGTCGAAGTCTTTGTAGAAGGCATCCGTGCATATGCCCTCGTCGATACCGGTGCTGCCGTTTCTGTTATAGACGCCAAACTATGCCGCAAGCTTCGGAAAGTGACCACACCTCTTGATATGATGTTCTTACGTACAGCGAATGGAGACCGTGTTCAGCCTATAGCCGCCTGCACTGTTCGACTCGTCATCGCCGAGGATCACTACATTGTTGAGTTTATTGTCCTTTCATCCTGTTCGCACGACATCATACTTGGTTGGGACTTTCTATCGCGTAACCAGGCCGTTATCGATTGTGCCAGATCTGAACTTGAGCTTTTCCCGCTGTATGACGAGTCCAACAACAGCAATTATCCAGCCGCGCACAAAGTAGTCGTCACAGAAGACACAGAAATTCCGCCGACAACAGCTGCTTTGCTCCCCGTGTACTGCACCAACTTCCACGATGAAGCTGCATTATTTGAACCATGAAGCCTGCTCTTAAGTCGGAAACAACTCCTCCTGCCATATTCGACCCTTTCTGTTTCGAATGGAACTAGCACCCTCTGCCTCATCAATCCTCTTTCGTATACCATCGAACTGCTTAAAGGTGAATCCCTCGGATTTGTGCAACCCATTGACATCGGCCAAATTTATGCCGTGCAGGAAGATTCATCGCGAAGTGACCTCGACGCCGTCAGTGCTCTGAACCCTTCTGATACACCCCCTGCCGACCTATTCGATTCGTCGATCGCAGACGGACTGTCGCCATTAGAACGCTCTGAACTTCTCCGTGTGCTGTACCAGTTCCGCGACTCTTTCGATGTGGCCCAACCTGCCCTTGGCCGAACTTCTGCCACTGTTCACTACATCGACACCGGCTCCCATTCGCCAGTGCGACAACGACCATACCGTGTCTCCAGCGCAGAACGTCAAGTTATTACCGAGCAGGTTGATGATATGCTCAAACGTGACGTTATTCGCCCTTCGCAGAGTCCGTGGGCATCACCTGTGGTTCTAGTTAAGAAAAAGGACGGATCGATTCGCTTCTGCGTGGATTACCGGCGCCTAAACAAGGTAACTCGGAAGGACGTGTACCCTTTGCCCAGAATCGACGATGCCCTTGATTGCTTACAAGGTGCCCAGTTTTTTTCATCGCTAGATTTGCGTTCGGGGTATTGGCAGGTGCCCTTAGCAGATGCCGACCGTCCAAAGACAGCCTTCGTCACGCCTGACGGTTTATATGAGTTTAATGTCATGCCGTTCGGCCTCTGCAATGCGCCTGCCACCTTCGAGCGCATGATGGACTCTGTTCTGCGGGGTTTGAAGTGGCAGATCTGTCTCTGCTACCTAGACGATATTGTGGTCTTTGCGGCAGATTTCGCGACACATCTCGATCGTCTGAAACAAGTCCTGACGTGCCTTAAGAAGGCTCAGCTCCAACTGAATCTCAAGAAGTGCCGATTCGCTGCCCGACAACTTACAATTCTTGGCCATGTCGTATTCAAGGACGGCATACTTCCAGACCCAGCTAAACTACGTGCTGTCGCCGACTTCCCCAAACCCACGACTGTAAAGCAGTTACGGAGCTTCATAGGCTTATGCTCGTACTTTCGTCGGTTTGTGCGCCACTTCGCCTCGATTATTGCGCCTTTGACCAAACTATTGAGCAGCAGCACGACCGATCTCTCCTCATGGTCTTCCGAGTGCGACCAAGCCTTCTCCACCCTTCGCCGTCTCCTGACATCACCTCCAATATTGCGCCATTACGATCCTACGGCCCCAACTGAAGTTCACACCGACGCCAGCGGTGTCGGCCTCGGTGCGGTTCTCGCGCAACGAAAGCCTGGGTACCCAGAGTATGTCGTCGCATACGCCAGCAGAACGCTCACAAAGGCGGAGTCAAACTATAGCGTCACCGAGAAAGAATGTTTGGCAATAGTTTGGGCGCTTCTCAAGTTCCGCCCATACTTATACGGCCGCACATTTGATGTGGTTACAGACCACCATGCATTATGTTGGTTGTCTTCGCTGAAGGATCCCTCAGGTCGCCTGGCCCGCTGGGCTCTTCTACTTCAAGAGTTTGACATTCGCGTTGTATACCGTTCCGGCCGAAAGCATGCGGATGCTGATGCACTGTCGCGGTCACCACTGTCCACGGAAACAACGCCAATATCCACCATAGACCACACGTTGTCAACTCTTGACGTCGACACGGTCTCCTCTGCGCAACGTAACGACCCATGGATAACTTCCCTTCTGGACGCTTTGTCCGAGGCACCCACTCGTCCGCTCACCCGAACGCTGCGACGCCAAGCTTCGCACTTCAGCATTCGGGATGGCCTGTTGTACCGGCGCAACTACTCCCCAGATGGCAGGAAGTGGCTACTAGTTATTCCCCGAACGCTCCGCTCTACAATTTGCGCGTCCTTTCACTCCGACCCGCAATGCGCCCACGCTGGTGGCTTCAAGACCTATGAACGCCTACGAAAAAGGTACTACTGGCGCGGTATGTTTCGTTTTGTCCACCGGTTCGTTCGCGGCTGCCCCGAGTGTCAGCGACGAAAACAACCACCGCATCCCGCAACAGGTTCACTACAACCGCTTCCGTGCCCGGACCGCCCATTCGACCGCGTCGGTATTGACCTTTATGGCCCGTTGCCATTGACCACAGCGGGCAACCGATGGGCTATCGTTGCGGTCGACCACCTTACGCGCTACGCCGAAACCGCTGCTCTTCCCACGGCTACAGCACAAGACGTCGCCTCTTTCATTCTCAATCGTTTCGTGCTTCGGCACGGCCCTCCTCGAGAACTCCTCAGCGACCGTGGCCGCGTCTTTCTTTCTGAGGTAATTCAAGCACTTCTCCATCAGTGCTGTGTGGTCCACCGAACGAGTACTGCCTACCACCCTCAGACGAACGGTCTGACTGAGCGGTTTAATCGGACTCTGGGCGACATGCTTGCGACGCATGTAGCATCTGACCAAACAAACTGGGACCTGGTCCTTCCATTCGCAACATATGCATATAACACCGCTACACAGGTCACAACCGGGTTTTCCCCATTCTTCCTTCTGTATGGTCGACAGCCGTCGCACACCATCAACACGCTGCTGCCTTACGAACCGGATGCCTCCGAGTGCACGCCCGTGTCAGAAGCCGCCCGTTACGCAGAAAAGTGTCGTCAACTGGCCAAGCGGTTTACCACGGCCGACCAACAACGCCAGAAGAATGCCCGTGATGACCACCACCCTCCTGCCACATCGTTCGCTCCTGGAGCACTTGTGTGGCTTCATGTACCGCCCTGTGCTCCTGGTTTGTCCCCCAAACTACTCTCAAATTATCATGGTCCCTACCGCGTCGTCGAGCGTACATCTCCCGTGAACTACGTCATTGAACCTCTCACGCCGCCGAGCGATCGCCGTCAACGTGGTCGTGACACTGTTCACGTAGACCGCCTCAAGCCGTACTTTGACCCGCTCGTTCCGACGTGTTAGATCGCCAGGATGGCTTCACCTTTCTCGACGGGGGCAGTTGTAATGAAAGAAAGAGAACGCCGACATCCCGAGTGCCGCTATCATCATCAGGAGTAGAAGGCACGAGACTGGCGTTCGAGCTGCTCCATCTTGTTCTTCCTGGGCGCTTTTCGAGCTACCGCCTGCTTGTCCAACTCGTCCAATAAAGCTCTTTATATATATATATATATATATATATATATATATATATATATATATATATATATATATATATATATATATATATATATGCACTGCACCTTGACTTGCAATGAAGTGTCGGTGGGAGATTTCACTTGTGCGTAGTTGAACCGTAAGGATTCGTAGCGTTCGCGTTAACTAAATTAATCCGGAACTCGGCACAATCTACGATGAACATCCGGAGCTTCGCCCACTCACCATCATTCACTCCGTGGATATGCCTTGAAGTTTTTTCAAGAGTTCGTTTCTCGGCTCTGTGAGTAGCAACGGGGAACCCTTGAGTTCATTCGATACGGTAGGGAGTAAAGACGATAAAATGTTAAATTATATCCCCTCTACACGCTGACAGTGCTTTTCTCCGGAAATTCAATTTTCAGGTGCGGATCCCCGATCCATTTCGACGAGAACAACTGCGTTATACGGTGTAGTGAAATTTTTTGCAACAAGCTTTCAGTGAAATGCAGTGCATGTGCGGCGCTCGTGGTCCGGGGCTGAAGGGGGGACACATACGATAGGTGAAACGCTTTTGCTTACCGTATCTGTTCCTTTCTTCTTCCTGCTTTCTGGCGCTGTGGACACAGTGTATTTCCAAGATATGTACCACGAGCGGATTCTTTGGAAACTTTCGTTTTTTTCCATTTCTATTATTCACGCTAACACCTGTCACCCAACATCCCCCGGCTCCTCGCTCCACCCCATTTTTGTTGTTGTTCTTCGCACGTGCCCCTCTTCTCCTCACCTCCTTCTCTGGACGGGGAGAGCGTGCGACCCTTTTGGAATGATGTCGGCCCCTGTTTTTGAGTACTCGGATTGCCGCAGCTTATAAATGAGAAACGAATCAAACATTCACGATAAGGAAACGTGGGGTAGACTACATTTATTTCCATATATTACGGCCGTGCAGCTCACTGCACGCTTGTTTCGGCAGTCGGAAACAAGGCGTCATCTTGTCGGCGCGGGTGATTCAAATTGGGAAATTATACTAGCTACTTTGGGTGGCAGTTTACGATGCCATAAAAATGATCTAGCCGAAACATAACGATTTACTTTAATGTCGCGATTACTGTGGATCATTTCCTGCTCTTTTCACTAACATATCGAAACGTCATAAAAAAATCGCGAGGCAGATGACAGCATTTAAACTAAGTTTGAAACAGTGGGACTGCGTCGATGCTGATTACAGGTATTATTTATACATGGAAATAATAAAATTTGAGTTGACATTTTAAACGGTGAGAGCTATACTATCGATTCTGTGGCATCAGAAAGAGTGGGAGGGGGGGGGGGGGGCGATAGTAAATTTTGCCTGCAAGAAATGGATCTTTGAATGCATTACGTCACCCTAAGTTGCGACAGATGCTCCCTTGCTGGCATAATACCTTACTGCCGATGAACGTGTAGATCGATGCCGCCCCTTCCTCGCCGCTTCACATGGTTCGCCTACGCTTACAGGGTTCCATTCACATTACAGCTGCATGCAACAGCCCAGGCCTTTCAAGCCTTCTAATGTATGTTGTTCCTCATACTACAAAGTCACATAATTTTCTGTGCTATCCCGGTAGGGATGTAACAATGGAAACTACTCTGCCGCCATCATTTAGACGAGGTCCTCATAAAGTCAACAGCCGTGACATCAGTTCACCCTGTCATGGCAACTGTCATCGGTTAGGACATCTGTGCGGACACAGTCTTCCAATTATTGAAGATGAGTGCTGCAATCAGTTGCACAATAAACTCCAAAAATGCCGAAATGCCGAACCTGTCAAGGGCCCCAGGATGAGGAGACGTATTTTTAAGAAGGCACGTGAAGCGGTGCACTGAGTCCAAGTTATTTCACCAAGCACCGTAAGAACGAGGAGAGTCCCAGAAACCAGTGGCCATTTCAGAAGAACTGACAGTTCGGGAATTTGGCACAGGCAGTGGTGTGGAATGGTGAAGTCATATACGCTTATAGCAACGGCGAGATGGTCGGTAAACTGTACAACGAAAACGACATTTCGAAAACATTTGTTAGGGCTGGTTTCACAAATGCCTGAAGGATAGATCAATGCCGTGCTTCATGAGTTGGGAACGCACCAGGAAAAAAAATGAAATTCACATTGTTGTGTTTTGCTACACGGTAAGCTTCCTAAAGGTGTTAACGCGCATACGGGAGGCATGAAAACAAAGCGAAGACAAAGGCCCCGACACACCACTCACAAAGGGCAAAATGCCGCGTCCTGAGTTTTTTCGTCGCTTTATCCGCATATCTGTGCTATGTAACCCACTGACAAAGAAAAAAAAATGACGTAACCGCGGTAGTAGGGACCAGTGCGCCACTTTAACAACGCGAAGCAGGGAGTTCATGGTTTATTGAAACTCTGCAGCAGGCGTCACCCAAAATGCCAGGCGTCTTTGAAATGACACTATCAATAGTACGTACGCCAGGCACGGCTATTACCCGAGAATCGTTGTCGGCACAAATTATACAGAAAAAGAGCACCGCATGCCATAGTGAGAGCCACTTGGGTCGTTTATACACCTTTTCACAGAAGCCTACCTGGGCGCCGCCATAACCCCCACTGGGCTGTGCAACAAATGCGCGATCCACCAAAAGAGCACTGCCGGGAGTTTGTAGCAGCAATTTCGGCGAGTTGGAAGGTCCTCATTATCAAACAGCGCACATTCGCGAAGACAAACGGTACGAAACAGACAGCACCATGCCGTTTTACTGCCGTGCACAGTTCAACATGGCGGTGCTCCATGCCTCCTGTGAGAACGTCTATAGGTGCCAGACGCCCTTGCTATTAATCTTCTTCGGGTGAAAATAGCCGACACACAAACGCCGAGAGTTGTTTTAGGGGCGAAGCACCTTAGGGCCGAGCTTGCGGCGGCGTGGACGTGTGTGGGTGTGGGCCGATCCTGGAGGCAGTACAGTCAGACTGTGTGTATGTGTGGGTCGATCCCGGAGTCTGTGCGCCCAGTGTCCTCTGCTGTCGTGAGAGAGACCGAACGGCGTGCGTTGACTATGGAAACGCTCTTTCTGCGATGAACGCTTTACCAGGTCGCAAGCAACGAGAACACGCCTTCGCCCGCGAGAGACAATGTTGACGCAGGCACCGTCTGCTAGCGAGTTTCGTGACTGAAAAAACGGACTGCTCGCGCTGCACAACCGTTCACCGGCCACCCCACATATGCAAGCACTGGATCTTGACCTGCAACGTAGTGCCGGAAGTTGAACCATGAGGATTCGCAGCGTGCGCATTAAGATCCAGAACTAGGCACGATCTACGACGTGGGAGCGCAGGAACCTCATGAAGACCAGGCGCATAAATGACAACGCGTGTGTAAATATACACACGCCTTGTCATTGATTTACTTGCATGAGTGGGCCATGTCACGGGTGATTTACGGTAACAGCGAACGATCCTCAGTGCCTCGGCCACTCGTCATGGTCCACTTCGTGGAAATGCGTGAATTTTTTGCTCCCCTTGTCGGCGGCCTTAAGTGACCCTTAGCGAGAAAGAAGCTAGAGGTATTAGGCGGGCGCACAATCGAGATCAAGCGAGACCCAAAGGAGAACGTCCAGGCAACCAGCCAAAGTTAAGCCTCTCGGCGTTCCAAACGTGAATAGCTTTTAGTTAGCAGAAACGTTTCCTCAGTATGGATGTTTTAAAATACGTTGCGCGCCACCACGTCCTTAGTGCTTTGTGGAGATGTAGTGAAACAGTGTCACTGGAACAGGGACAACATAGGAAACAGCACCACAAGACGATCGCTGACTGCCAAATGAAACTTTAATAAAGGGAAAGCAACCGTTCATACAATCTTAGAGTACGCGTGTGTACAAGATGTACAATCGCTATAAGCATGTTTCTTTGAAGACGTTGATCTTTCTTTCCGAAAGTAGAAGAGAGGGCGCACTAACTCAGTCATTACTTTCGATTCGAATATGGAAGGCCTCTATGACTTCGCTCTCCGTCACAGTTGGCTGGAAGTGCTCGTCCTGTCTTAGTTTCTTGTGGTATCCTTGTTAAAGTCCCTTTGTTTTGTCTGGTGCACGAAATATGAACAGACTATAGCTTTCATCAAGTTGATACCTTAGTGCTTCGACATCATTTACTATATTTTCTGAAGTTCACTAATGCGATTCTCCGCGACATAAAAAACGAGGCTCCGAGGGACAACTCAAGTGTAGTAAATATGAGCTTTTGTACCGCACGCGCACGCCAGAGCCGCATCTGAGAAAGCTTCTTCTGATCTCTGTGTTTTTCTTGTCCTTTTTTCCCGCAGGGGCCATGGCCCGTATCAGTAGAACCAATAGAATACTTCCGACTGCCCGTCGGGTTGAGCCAAGAGGAGTTTTGCAGGCGGAAGGTGGAGCCAGACCATCGCATCATGCCCCATCAGCCACTACCCACAATGCCGGCCTTCTCCTTGAAGAGCAGAACCAGGCTAATCACGCATCGCCACCTCTTGTGTCATCTTGACACGCAGTGAGTGCGTGGCTTATGGATTTGTTGGTTTTACTGCGAATACCTCGCGATGCAGTCGTGAAGTAACCTAAAGCTGTCTCAAGGTCGTCACCACGTTGCCATATCTAACGGCACTCATAGTGCCGATCGGCGACGGTAACCCTGGCCGCGCCAGATAGTGCTTCGGCATGAGCTCCGAGAAAAGAATAGCCGACTGGTAATGTTGCTGATATTTGCTAAACCAGGCGGATTTTTCACTTAATACAAACCGGTTCTTACGAATGCCACTTAACATTCCTCCCTGTCACGCCGACGGCTACTATGAACTTATGGCCTTGATATCGCCGAACTTCTCGACTTTTCATGATTTAATAGTCGAAACTTCACGAACGAAATTACAGGGCAATAGCAGCACCCAACGTTGCTGCAGCGCACCATTTATGTGCACCTCACGGGTAGTTGTTGTAGAAGTCCATTGTCCACACATTTTCCTTTTGATTGGTGCTGGAAGTTTTCCCGAAGAAGTATGTGCGCCTTACTTAATGTCTTGTATAGTGCTGGCCATTTAAAGGGCAACTCCAGCAATTTTTCATTCCATTGATCTTAATCAAATCTTCAATATGTTTGCCTCGTTATTACAATAATTTATGCGAAGACAGGCGGTTGCAAGTCATTTATCCTGCCTGAAAACACATTTTTTGAAATTTTTCGCGGAATCCCACACGATCCACCCTGTCTTTTTGACGTCATGACCTGCAACGCTGCCTACCCGAGCAGGCAGCGATGTGCTCTGGGATGTCTCGACGCCAGGTGCTCAACGTTTAGACAATCCGGCGATGCCGATTGATCTGGTGATGGCCAACGCACGCTAACCCCCGCTTATTTTGCGGCCGGGTGTACATAGGTTATAATTATGATGATGATGGCACATAAAGAACGAAGACGTGTGGTCACTTATTGCAGAACGAAGTAGACCGCAAAGTAAAGAAACCTTATAGACATGAGCAAACGCTTCGCGGAACATCTCACACCCACGACCGTTAGAGACGACTATACGTAATTTGCGACACTATCTAATGTTTCTAAAATATAGCTGCTTCGCTTTTTTCTCGTGGTTGCACGTGTGCCGATTACTTTGGAAATCGTTGTGAAGCACGTATTGCCGAAAGCTCCCCGCATTGTCCAAGAAGGTCCCCAAGGTAATTGCAAAAGAACCTACGAAAGCATAACGCTGCTGCAGGCGCCTTGGAGGACAAAGACGATGCGATGTATGGAGCACGCGAAGGTAACGTTGCATAATAAACATTATATGTATGCGTAAGCAAGCAAAAGCGTGCACAACGCTTATGTAATGGTGCTCGGCTGCTAATTCCAAAAAATTCTGGAAATCTCACATATGCGAATCGGTGTCATGCGATGCGGTCAGAGAGGAGATTTACTACGAATAGTTATCTTGACACTTAACCATTTCACGCACAGGATTAGGTGCTTGGGCAAAGAGCATGAGTGGGCGCATGCTTACCGTGGGGTAACCAGGAACCCAGGAATGTCGGTAGCACAATGGCGACCAAATGGTAGCTCACGGGACGACGTAACGTTGGAACTTATATCAGTGCACAACACAGACCTTTCTTTTGTGGAAGCAAAATGCACGGTGCTATGATGCACTGTGCACATGAATGCACGGTTCACGGTGCTGAGATGTGGGTCACATAAGCCTCGTTTCTTAATGTATTCCAACGGGATCAAGCAAAGTTGGGGGAAAGCATGCCGAGTGATAGCAAAACATATGTATTGTTGAAGTGTGATAGGTTTACTTATATACTGTGTGGGACGAGCAGCCATAACCTAATGCTAACGTGCTGTCTTGGCACTTCGAGAGCCCGGGTTCAGTGCCTCCCTACTCCTTAACAGGTTTCTTGTGTGCCTGCATGTGTGCCTGTTAGTTTTATATTTCAAGCGCAAGCTACGCTTTTCTCATTTTTTAAGTATGTTGTTGTGAGATGTTAGATGTCTATTTTAGTTGGCTCTTGACTACCATAGGGTGTGTAAAATTCAGACTCCTGTGGCGCATATTCGCATAACGCAGGCCGAGCCATGTACGATTGCAGTATCGTTAATCGTGACGTACGAGACGAGTGTGTCATGTGATTGGTGTAGAGGTGAGTCGTACATGTTCGTTATACATTTGTACCCCACCTTGCAAACATTTGGGTATATCAGGCGAACGAGGCGACCAGGAGAGCACCGAGTCGCAGGCGTCTAGATAGTTAGATGCGCTCAAACTTGCTGAAGTTCGACAGGAAATGCTTCGCACTTAAAATGCGGTCTCGATCCCTGCCGCTGCGATCATATTTTCGATGGAGGTGAAAGTGTCAGAAGCCCGTGTACTCTGCGATGTCAGTGCACGTTAAAGAACCCCAGGTGATCAATATATTATGGGAGCCGTCCACAACGGGACTTCTCTTCCTTTTCTCTCTTTCAGTCCCTTCCCTTGCCCCCTCCCCCCACGGACGCTGAGTCGTGCTCCCGACATGGGCTGCAGAAAATGGCGCTTATTCTTTAACCGAACCACAATTATCATTCAAAGGGACGCAGAAAAGGCTCCGACCATTTTGTACAAATGCAATGCGCCGCTAGGACAAGTCATCCAAATAACGTGGGAGACACGCTTATCGCCAACTTCCTCTCAGGTCAACACGTGCAGCGCACTGGCGATGCGCGTTGACCTTTTCATCCTGCGGCAGCGCCACTCGCTTGGTATAAAGGCGACAGGAAAAGCGTTGTTGGGAAAGTCGGCGGTGGACGAGGGCGAGGCATGTGCGCAGTTTGTGTGCTCCAGGTGAGCGGAGAGTGCCCGGCGCTGTCAGGGTTAAGGGCAGGTGCGTGTGACCTCTAGTATTAGTTTTTGCTATTTCTATAGCCCCGAGTTGGTTCGTAACGTTGTTAGTTATAATAAACATTGTTCATGAGTTACCGGCGGCTCAAGGCTTCATCTGTGGCGGTAAGACGGTCCGAACCCTTCATGATTAACGGATCAGTGCCAGTACTCTGCGTTAAGTGCCAGATTTGACGGAAGGTTTCAAACGTCCGCATCACTAAAGACCAACGCGACTCAACCAGAAGAGTTTTCAACCATTCATGCCCCTGGATAGTGTCACGAAGGCGCAGCGTGAAGCTTGCGGGTGATTTCATTGGCTGTAACCGCCTGCACATGTCATTTATGTGTTCTTTTGCTCGTGTAATTTTATTGCGCTGCCCAAAATATGTATTTCCAAAAGATGTGCCAACACGCCCATGAGCGGTTTCTGCTGGTTGTATCCCAACAACACTCTTAGCTGAAGGGGGAGTAATGCGAGGGTAGGACAACTTCATTACTCTACCCAGAGTTATTCAACTCTAGGTGGGAGGAATGCGGAGTCAGCCGCGGGGCTTACTCTTCCGTTCAAGGAAGAGTAACATGGTCTGCGAGCTCCCATGCTGCTTATGTAGAGTTAGAAACTCGCGGAACTCCGGCGTCCGTAGCGTGAACAGCGCCCAGTACTCCATCGTTCGCAAATATCGCCGCACAACGATATGCGATTGCAGCGTTGCCGGCCTGGACGTGGCAAGCCTCAACGTACCTTGATATCCTGAATATACAGTCCAACAAGAAAAAGTACACGCGACTCTCTGCGAGCGCGCCGCGTAAAGATTGTGCGTCGGCGCACGCAGTCGGATCGCGTCTCCGGACGGCCTGCCTGACGCGCACCGATCGGCACCGACAACAGAAAGCAAGCCAAGAATTCCACCACTGCACTTCTAGTACGCTGCTAAAGACGAGTGCGCGCGCAAGGAGACAAAACAAAAAGCAAAAGCAAACGCAGGTGGGTGGAGAGATATCAACAGAACAGCGCAGGGCGCCGGTGAGAGGGTTCCGTCGGGCGCCAGTCTGCGCCTGTGCCGCTGTGGGTGCCCGAAGCAAGCTCAGCCGTATCGCGGATATCGAAATTATATGGCCAGTTGGCTCTGTGAACGCTGCATGAGAATGGTGCTGTTGAGTTGACACACTGTGCGTGTTTTGTGCGGGCAGTGTTCTCTTCGCTGAACGCGAAGGTTGTGATGCGACGGCAGGGCAACTTATGTCATGCTGCGACAGTGATGGTTTCGCCATGCCGCGACGCGCAACCGTGCAAGCTCGGCCCATTCCGGCGCACCCATGGTAAGTCATGCATTTGTTTTGTTTGTTTGTTGGTCTTTATCGCCGCTCATGCATGTGTACGTGTTGTTCTACACAGCGCGCTGTCTAAGCGAAATTAAAGGCAAAAAAGAGGCGTTATGTGCATATATAGGAACGACGCGACATAAATGCGCGTTTAGGAACACCCGTGAAGGCAGTACAGGCGTCGGAAGGTCATTCGATCAGCTCACGAAATCGCCCCTTCACTTAAAAAAAAAAAAAAATCTTGTGTGATATTATTTCATGCGAGAAGGCTTCAACTTCATGCTTTCGGTGAATGTAAACTTACGCGAAAGACTGCCGCTATCGCAAATAGTAATTGCTCGTGTAGTACATGCTGACACCACGATATGATCATCAGGCACGCAGTAGCGGAGGGCTCGGGAAGTGTTGACCATCCGGTGTTCTTTTGATGTGCACTGATAACGCATAGTATACGGGCCTCTCGCATTTTCGCCTTTTTCGAAAATGCGACCGCCGTGGCCTGGATCTAATCCTCGTCATTCCGGTCAGCAGCCGATGTGTTTATCACGTCGTCATGTGTCTATATGTGCATGTAACCCATATTTTTAACATTCGCTCAGTTCTGATAATCAGTTCTTTTGTTTTTCCCCCTCAGCCGGGCAATATGTCCACATTTGCATATCATTGGCGCCTATCACTGGGGCGGCCTTTGACAAGGCGCTCGAGTGCAACATGTGTAACTGCGTGATGGACTTTACTAACATTGCGGACATTTTTAAAGTGCACATGTAACGTTGTTTCGCGTTTCTTTGCCTTTGTGCATTTCGTATAAATGTGTGTGCCGCACAGCAAGTACGAAGCTCACAACAAACCACTTACCAGAATCTCACTGTTAACTGTAACATGTGTTTAAAAACTAGACTGCTATAAGAGAAGCGAAGTAAGCATTTTCAATGAAGATTTCATTTTTATGTGCACAAAATGTCTAATGGACCTCGTTATCTTGTATCTTTTCCAGGAAGATTTTTCCGGTGAAGCAGCGAGAGTTGCTGGCCCACCACTTTTTCCACAAGATCGATCATGGGAAGGCTTCTCTGTGCCTCACGATGTGCTGGATCAAATTCGCATACCTTTAAGACTATTAATGAACAATGGGACTTGTGTGGTTGGCTATACACAAACTGCTAGCAATCATTTGCAAACACTCTACTGCAGAAAACGTAGCACTTTTTAAAGACCCCTGTGGAAACTCCTCCAATTCAACCTTCATTAAACCCTGACTGCTTCACAGCCTACTCAGCTTTCATTTAAGCTCATGCTACTTACTAATTGGCCCAAATGTAGGCAATACTTAAATGCATGTCATTGCTTAGGTCAAAGGGGCTTTCCAGCAATGGTGCTTGGTATTCATTTATTTTGAATAGGAAAATAAGGCATGTAAAATGTACCGTGACATTAATGTTAAGCAAGAAAAGATCCTGCAGGTCCCCCACACTGTGTGAATCGGCGTCATGTGAAGCAGTCTGCAAAGAACTTGCCAATGACGAATTCTTTGTCATTCAGCGAAGTGTTACGGGTAGAATCAAGCTTCTTGTGCAAAATGCATGAATACCCACTCAAGATGTATGCTTAACGTGGGCTAACCAGGAACGTTGATAGTATGGTGAATGAGTGATAGCTCATGGTATGATGTAATGTTGATACTCGCATAAGTCCAAAGCACAAATGTCTATTTTGTCAAAGAAAAATGCACTATATGGTGTGTGCGTTGATGTGGTCTCAGAAGCATTGTTTGTTGAGATATTCCTAGGTATAGAGCAAAGTTGCACAATAGCATACAGACATATATGCATTGCTATGATAGTGGTCATCATACATTAGAAAGACAATTCACAAAACGCAAGCACCAATATAACAACTGCTGGTGCAATAGGCTTATTTACTCTCACCACGTTGGAGGAGCCGCCATAGTGGTAGTGTGCCTGCTTGGCGCCTTGAGGGCCCGTGTTCAATACCCCCCTACTGCTTCGTAGGCTGTGTGTGCATGTCTTTGTGTGTGTGTGTGTGTGTGTTATGTCTGCATTTCAAACGCAAGCTACGAGAAATGGTGTTCCTCTCTTGGTTTTAGAGCGAAGCTGCTTGAGCCGGTTATTCTGTGTCAATCATGAACAGCAAAATGTGTGCTGATCCTGGAAGCAATGCGCCATGTGAGGTGCAGAAAACTTCATGCAATGCTCAGTGTTGTGGGTTCGGTCCCTGCAGCCACAGTGTTTCATATGTCTAGTTTAGCTGGTCCTTGATTGACATAGGCCTTATCAAATCCAAACACCTGTGGCGCATACTTGCATACTGTGGTCCAAGAACTACGGTTGTGAGCCATGCATGATTGCAGTATTGTTAATCATGACATATATGATGAGTATATCAGGTTAGCAATATCAAATATTTGTCATTCGTGTTAGTCACACATTTATACCTTACCTCCAAAATGTTGGGGTCTACCAGGCAAATGAGATAGATAGATAGATAGATAGATAGATAGATAGATAGATAGATAGATAGATAGATAGATAGATAGATAGATAGATAGATAGATAGATAGATAGTAACTGTGTTCACCAAGAAGCGCTTCACATTTAATAATTCATCTGGTCACAACTCATTGCCCCAGCTAGCACGTAAACAGTTGAGTGCACTGATGTAGGCATGCCCATTATTGACAGTGGGATTATAAGTGAGCTGTAGTTGTGTATTAGTTGTGTATTAGTTAAAGAATGATGCCTTAGCCTATGTAATTACCATTGTGTGTTTGCAGACTCTATGTACTTTGTGCTTGCCATCTGTTAGAAACGTACGAACACATTGGTGCACTGTTGTTAAGAAATGCATGCACCACCGAGCATCATAGTAACATTCAAACTATATTAGTTAACAGTTCTTTCACACTGTTTTACTGCATCAAAATGCTGAGTATTTACGCTGTATTGTACACATTATTGTTCCATGGGCTCAATGTTCAAGAACAGTTTTGTGCATGCTATGAAGATGTATATCATTGCAGTGACATGATAGTTGTTACTGTTTTGATTCCAATAAAATATTAGAACAAACGTTTGTTGTGTTGCTTGTGGTGGGACAAATTTTCATGCATGGGAACTACAGAATAAAACTTGTGAGTGAAAATAAATTGCTAAAATAGTGATCTGTCATTGTTACTGCTGAAGTTCTACCAGGCAGATTTAACTGGTATTTCTTGCAACACACTGTACAGAGAAATAGGTGGTGGAAGAGAACAGTGATGTTCAAACAACGACTGGCTGTTCATTCACAATTGCAGCATAGTTTGATGTGCGTAAGTGTAACACCAACTTAAGCATCAAGTGCATGGAATGCTAAGAATATGTGAGAGTATATGTCAGTGACTTTGAGCTTTGAGGATCTTCGCATCTGTCAGTCAGTCACCTGTGCCTGCTTTGTGAAATCTTCAGTTGCCAACAGGCATACTGTTCTCCTCCGTTGACCACAGAAAGTGCGTAGACACTGCGTGTTTTCTGGAGATGGGTCATTTCACTGAAGAACAGAGTAACAGATTTTCTGTTTGTTAACATTGATACCGCAGCGTCTGTGTAAGAGTTCCAACGCCCACATTCGGAAAACAGAAATGCGAAATACTTGGTTTTAAAGAGGAGACCTGTCTTGCGCAGGCACCTTGCGGCACGGCACGCCTTGCTCATTCGTTTTCATGGTCACATGCTGTTCAAAAATAGGCGTAATTAGCAAGGAAAATAGCTGTCGCCGATGACCAGATTTAGTAGCTGAGTACAGCACATACGACGACAGCATGTCGCACCAAACAGCGCAATGCGCGCAGGTAGATACTAATTGCACAAACAGCTGATCGTCAAATCGATGTGGGAACGCCGCTGCCAGTGTGTGTAGCGCACGGTAGGTCACACGCGTATAAGTTATATATGTTGGTGTAGGGCACCTAGTGACGTACGCAACTTTTGTATGCGAATGCGGGTGGTTTTTGAACCGCTAGGAACGCGCTGGTGCCAGTGGACGCGTGCGGCTCACGGCAGCATTAATCAAAATAGCTGAACAGCACATGCCTATGGAATACGCATACTTGAGTATGACACGCTGAGATACCTTACATTTACGCAGATGTTTGCTTACATTTAGCGATCGAAACATTTGTGATGCATAGGGTAGCACGAAATTGAGCACCGATTTATAACGCGGTTGCCGCACGGCACGACGATATGAAGAATAATTCATAGCGCAGTGCTTTGCCGGTGGCTTTCTCACCGCCTCGCAAGTTCTGCATTGACCGAACGGAAACACATGCTCATACCGATCAACTTCGAAGCTCTTAGGTTCAGAAGTAGAGTAGCAATACATTCGGTAGATATATAAGGCCGCGGATAAAGTCACCGGCAGAGCGTGTTTTGGTGGCGTAATCGGTAGTGTGTCCGCTTGCTGTGCGTGCGTACCCGGGTTCGATTCTCATGTTGTTGCTGCTAATTTTCGTAGTGTTGTATGTTCTTGATTACTTTGATTTCTGTGTTGTAAAGTGCCCTTGTGATGTCCGGTACTGTCAATTAGCGTTGGAATGTTTGCTTTGGCGGTGATATCGACGAGCGATACAAGTGCCGTGCGAATCAGCTCGCTTTCCGCGTTTACTGGTCCAGGGTGAGAAGTTTTTTTTTTTTTTTTTCATTCGTGCTTCCGATTCAGCATTGTCTACTATTTCTTTTACACCTGCCGCTACGCTGGACCAGCCGCGCCGCATGGCACCGTACGTGTGCTCGGCACTGTTGCCGTGAAGAAAACAGCTGATCATAACGGTATTCGCTAATCGTAACGACGTCGAATATTATGTTGTTTCGTTTGAACAGGTAGTGTACTCAATATCCCGAAGGGTTACCAGGCGTTTCCATGGATTCTGTCTATATTTAGTGCTTAATTACACAGAACACCGCTATTTTCACTGGCAATACAGGGAAAGTGGAGACACTCTGAATTCTTTGCGCAATGGGTGTTTATATGCTTAACGTTGTTGTGTTGTGTGCGTTGTGCATGGATGCATGTTTTATATATGCGATCTCTCGTTTACGCGCGTTCTTTTGACGTATTCGCTGTTGCATGGTACGATCGAAAGCTTGGCGCCGCACCATTTTCTTTCTTTTTTTTTCGTTACGTCCTTCATGAAAAGAGTGCTTGAACTCCTGCGAAGCATTACTTCACTCCCCTTGAGCCAGAGTGACAGAACTCTGTGCGAGAGAGTGCGTGCACTCTGTGCGAAGAGTGCGCGCACTCTGTGCTACAGAGAGTGCCTAGCACTCCTGAAAAGAGAGTGAAATATGGGACGGGCGTTTACTCTGTCGAAAGGAGTGCCCAGCACTCTACTGCAGCTAAGAGTGAACGTCACGAGTAATTTTTCGGTCAAAATTGTTGTACCGGTGTAGCCGCGGCACCTGACGGCGCGTATTCTTCAATCGGCGTGCGCCATAGCTCGCATGCCATGGAAGAACGCAGCAGCCACGTTGAGACTTCCGTTGCGGGCACTTACGTCGCTTGCGCGGCCCCAGCCAAGAATTCGACTGGGGCGCCCTGTCGCCGTCTAAAAGAAAAAGCTCGTAATTTGAGGGCCTACTGGCCATCTGTGGTCTTGGCAGTAGCTGCTGGTGCATCGCGTAATTTGCGGTGTGGATTTTGTAAAATGAAACGTTTTAGGGACCTTAAGTGTGCTTGTCACCAATTTTCGTGATTTTCAGCTGCAAACGCAGTACATAAATTACACACGCACAATGGTGCCTGCCCCGTAGTTCTTGCACTGTACGGGTTCCCCGGCCGAATGTCTGCGCGGAAGTGCATCTGTGGTAGAAAAAGGTCGTGACGCAATACTGTCCAACAGTGAACGCAGTTCAAAACCAAGAAGCATGAAACCCGGTGTCTTTCCCTTTCAGAGTGAGGTGCGCCGATAACGCAGTAACCAGCGGGCCAGGCGCCTTTCTAGAGTCCCGTGCACGTTTTTCCGTAACCCTTCTTTTACCGTCCGCACAGCCCTCTCTACAAGTCCGTCGGAATGCGGGTGATATGGAGGGGATCGTAGGTGTAGGACGCTATCATCCTCCATAAATTGGCGGAACTCTCTGCTTGCGAACTGGGGCCCGTTGTCTGAAACGAGTGTTTGTGGCAATCCAAATCTGCTAAACATACCCCGCAAGGCTTCAACAGTGTTATTTGCGCTGGTTGTTTTCATTGGAACCACCTCGATCCATTCTGTATGCGCATCCACGACAATCAGCAAATTCGCCCTTCCACTGGCCCGGCAAAGTCAACATGGATTCTCGACCGTCGCTCAAATGTGTCCTGCCACGGAACCGGCTTTTCCGCGCATGGCATAGTACTGTTTTGCTGGCACACTGAACATGCGTGCACAATACTATCGGTCTCTTTGTCAAGTCCCAGGAACCAGAAAAGTGCCCGAGCTAGATTTTTCATCGCCGTCATGCCTTGATGAGTATCGTGCAGCAGCTGTAGCATTGATTTCCGAGCTGCGGAGGGTAAAAGGCCCGATGGCCCCAATAAACAATACTGTGGCTGCACGTCAGCCGGCCCTTCTTCTGGAAAACAGGCCGCAATGCTTCTTGTGTTGATGGCAATTTCCTTGGCCAGCCTTCGCGAATGTATTGCATAACCAGCTTGAGCATAACATCACGCGCCGTTGTCTAGATGGTCTGCGAGCAGCACATACTCTCGTTCGTCTGTCAGCATTGACTTCATTGTCTTGTGATCGTGTGGCATTTGCACGGGAAGACGGCTCAACGCGTCGGCCACAATCACGTTCTTTCCCGGTTTGTACTGAATGGAGCACTTGTAAGAACCGAGTAAAAGAGCTCAACGCTACATCCTTGCCGCTGCCAAAGGTGGTACTGCCTTATCCGGACTGAAAAGGCGCATCATGGCTTTGTGATCCGTAACCAATGTAAAGTTGTTTCCCAGCAAATACTCGCGGAACTTCGTCACGCCGAACACCACCGGTAAGTCTTCGCGCTCAATCTGGGCATAATTTCGCTCGGCTGCAGAGAGGGTGCGAAATCGAAACTCCATTGGTTGATTTACGCCGTCCACTCTGTGATACAAGACCGCCCATATGCCACGCGAGGATGCGTCTGTTTCCAATATAGTTGTTTTGCTTGGGTCATAGTGGCTCAAAACCTGCATGTCTTTTATCAACCGCTTGACTGCCTCGAATGCATCCTCTTGCTTAGCTTCCCATTTCCAAGGCGTGTTTTTGAGCAACTCGTATAGCGGCGCAAGCACGGTAGCCATGTTGCCCAAAAATGCCTTGTAATACGTAACCAGGCTTAGCAGTTTGCGCAGTTTCGCGACACACGTAGGTCGAGGCATTCGTAAGAGCGCGTCGATGTTCACAGTCTTTGGCTTCAGACCTAGGGCATTAATTCTGTGCCCGAGGAATTCCACCTCCTGCTGACGAAATCTGCATTTGCGCGGATGAAGCTTAACACCGGCTTCCCGTACCTGCTGAAACACCCTGCGCAGTGCGTCACAATTTCCTTTTTTTCTGCGACCACCACATCATTCAAGTACACTTGTACACCTGATAGACCTAACAGTATCGCTTCCATTCGCTTCTAAAAAATCGCCGGTGCTGACGCAACCCCAAAAGGTTGGCGGTTAAAGCAATGCAGCCCTTTTGGAGTATTTACCACCAACAGCTTCTTTGTCGCGTCATCTAATGGTAGCGCTGGTTGTGCGCATCCTTCAAGTCTATTGTACTGATCGAATAATTCCCCTCGTCTGAGCTTCGCAAACATATCCCTTATCTTTCGCAGCGGATATGGCTCGGTGTAGCATGCTGTTTTCACGGTCATTCGGAAATCGCCACACACGCGTATGGATCCGTCTTTCTTGACGACGGGAACGAAAGGCGCAGCCCACTCAGTGCTGGCAACCTGTGTCAACCAGCCTTGCGATTTCTTCCTTTACAGACTCTCGTAGTGCGTATGGTACAGAACGGCGCTTAGAGAAACGCGGTACTCTTCCCTCGCGCAACTGTAAATGGATCGGATAACCCTCGATCAATCCTATCCCTGGCAAAAAATTGCCCGCCAATCCACCCTGTGAAGGTGGTTGGAAAGCGAAGCTTTTTACGCCACCCTCACGGTGACGGCGAGAGCTGCTGGGTTTTGCCTACGACGCTGTTGAGCGAGACGATTTTGTTCGTTCCGCCGAGCCTTATATTCACGCTCTTCTTCTGCCGTCTTTACTTTCCGTGGTCTACCCATAGTGGGGTAGTCTAGAAATGAACCGAAGCAGTTACTAGGCTGGAAGGGTTTCGAATGACGTCAACCCTGTTTCAAGCAGCTGCATAAGCTTTGCAACAGCTGCAATCTAATCTTACGCACCGCGCCGAGCCTGTTTCCGTTGTTTGCCCGCAGCCCTTATCATCCATCATGTTGGCTCATCGCTTTGAAGCTTGTTTTGAAGCTCGCTAGAAGACGCCGCCTGCCTCAAGCTCGTCTCTCGCGGGTAAGGGCGCGTTCTCCTTCTTTGCGAGCTGGTCGAGCGTTCATCGAAGAAAGAGCGCTTCCATAGGCAACGCGCGCCTTTCGCGCTCTCTCTCTCTCTCTCTCTCACAAGACAGCAGATGGAAGAGTGAGACAGGTAGCGCGCCGGGAGGCACGCGCCGAGCGCGAGCGCTACCCCGCGAGCGCGAGTGCGAGCGGTTCGTCGGGATCGTTTTTAGGGGCGAAGCTCCTTATAGCGGCACCCGTTCGTCCCCCGTCGTAGTAGTGTGTAACCAGTCTTAACGCTAGTACCACATCTTGGCCTCCAAGGTGGTGCCGGTGGGAGATTTCTCCTGTGCGTTGTTGAACAATAAAAAATTCGCAGCGTGCGCGTTAACTAAAAGCCGAATTCTTCTGTCTCTCATTCCCCATTAGCAGCCATTGGCATGTTCCAGTAGGAAACGTTAGTAGAAGTAGAAGTGTAAGTGTTAGCTAAAAGCCGACTTCTTCTGTCTCTCATTCCCATTATCAGCCATTGTTTACCTCCAAGGTAGTGCCTGGTGAGATTTCTCCTGTGCGTGATTAGACAATAAAAATTTTGTTCAAAACGCCGTTGATTGATGAAATACACCAACGAAAGACGCCAGGCACCCGCTCGCCCTCAGCGCATGCCTCCTGCGCTCGGCGCGTGCTGTCTTGTGATAGAGAGAGAGAGAGCGAAAGGGGCACGTTGACTATGGAAACGCTCTTTCTTAGATGAACGCTCTACGAGCTCGCAAAGAAGTAGAACGCGCCCTCACCCGCGAGAGGCAACGTTGGCGCAGGTAGCGTCTCCTAGCCAGTTTCTTGATTGAGAAATACCGAGTGCTCGCGTTGAAGAACCAGTTGACCGGCCACCCATATATATATATATATATATATATATATTTAGGCACTGGTCTTGACTTCCAACAAAGTGCAGTTGGGATATTTCACTTGTGCGTAGAGTTGAACCATGAGGATTCGTAGCGTACGCGTTAACTCAATTAATCCGGAACTCGGCACGATCTGCGATGAACCTCCCGAGCTTCGCCCACTCGTGATCATTCACTCCGTGGATATGCTGTAATTTTTCTTTTGCTTAAAATGACGGACACGACAGAACCCTTGGCTGGTAGAAGGTACAAAGCTTCGCTTTAAAACAGATCGGCATGTTCTTCCTTCAGCACAGCAGCAATGGAAACTTAGTATATCGTAGCTTACCATCGTTGACGTCGACGTTGAGCACTGGGCCTCCGGTGAGCTGGAATGCTTGAATTATGCCCCGCCACACAGGTTTGGGCCTGAACATCCGAGGACCACTAGCGTTGCATTCACGGTTTTCTCAGCGTAGGCGACCGGAAATTGCAGCTTTCCCAGGAAGCAGGTCAACTGGAACGACGACTTGTCAAGCTCGGGCCCACGGCGATGCTGCTGGGCATACGTTGGCCACGCCACTATTGACTCTGGTGATCCCGTGTCTACTTGCATCTTCACGGGTACGCCTTTCCACTGTAACGCTCGCCACAATGGCCCGACCAGTCCTGTCGATGACTGCCGGAGGTGTAGCAGAAACTGTCCGTAGTCCTCGTTGTCCGAGGATGGTTCCTCACAGTGGACTACGTTTTCTTTGCGTGGGTTGGATGGGCACATAGAAGCCAGATGCCCCCTTCTCCGACAACAGACACTTAGCGCGGCGGAACCTTACACTTGGCGGTCTTGTGGGAGTCGCTTACACAGCAAAGGCAGCCGGTCTGGTCGTTTTCGCTGGACTCCCTATTGAAAATATTGCCAGTATGTGGAATGGTGGAATCCACCATCCATCATCATGGTGGATTATGGTGATGGCACGGTGGCATGGTGGAAGCCAGGACATGGTGGATAGTGTACCATGATGTAAGCTGGGACATGATGGATAGTGTACCATGATGGGTGCTGGAACATGATGGAACATAGTGGATGGGCATGATGGTAGGAATGCGGCACGAGACAGCATGTGAATATATTTAATATGTGTATCGATGGCAAAATAGTGAACAATGCTGTAGATATTTTGAATACATATGTGTAGTACACAACAGTAGTTCTGGAGCTGCTGAGCACAGTTCAAGGGTTTGATGGTAGCCTTTAAAGCATGCACTTTTCCTAATGAGGGTTGAAGAATGCTAGTATACAGTGTGCAAGGGCATTATATCAACCTTAGGATCAAAATTATCTACCAACTTCTCACTAGTATGTTGAAATGCAGTCAAGTTTCATTCATTGCATATTGTGTTGGCAGCTGTCGGCTTTTTTCGCTTGCCTTGGCGGCCAGCCTCCGTAAAATAGCTGCGCAGGTGCTTCCGGACCGCAGCAAGCCTGCTTTCTGCCGGTGGTGCTGGTGGAGGTTGTGGATGGCTGCTGGTATACTTCTCCAGGCAGTCTATGAAACAGTGCAAAAATGACATTGTTTAGGCTTTGAGATACAGTACAGGAAGGGGAGAGAGTGCGGCTACAAAGGCGTATATCTGTACAGGGAATGGCTATGAAGTCTTCCTGGATAGAACATGTGATCGGCTGCGGCGAGTAACGAAGCGACAGCGTAGCCTCTCAATTAACAGCAAAGCGGCACACTTACAATGCCGAGCGATTCTACTACCTTTAAGGCAGTATAATCCTTCGAACTTCCTCAGTTTTGTCCTTTTTAATAGCAGCTAACACATTTTTATACCTGCATAATGACTTTGGATCGCAGTTGTTTGCAGCCCTAAAATGGCAGTTAATGCACGAACGCTTGCCTACATCAGCGATAACCACAGCAATAGGCACGTTTCGCGAGTCATGTAGTTACACGTATAAAAAGCAAGACGATCATGTTCGTGGCGACAATTTTATGCACCCTTTCATGGAATGTTCACGCACGATAGCGCGGGCGGACCAGCACTTCGCAATTGTTGCGACTAAGCTCTGCACACACATCGTGCACACGCCAATTTAACGCTACCGGCACCGCACTCTGCACCACGCTACTCGATTTCCTTTGCTGTAAAGATTGCACACAACAATGATAGGGCACAAAGCGCAGCATTCACAGCCACCTAACTTAGTTAAGAAACATACTGATTCCAGTTTGCGTCGTCTGACGGCCTTGAGGCGCTGTGCCGAGCCGCGTCGTTCGTCCGTAGATCGAGAAGCGATGTGCCGACCCTCGACGTGTGCGAACGAGAACGCATTTCCTAGGAACACACATCACGGAACGTAGAAAGCATTCCGGCACTGCTTCTCACTGATCCGCGTACACACTGACAGACGGTGTCGCGCCGACTCACGGCCCTCGGCGAATGGATGTCAACAAAGGATTTCCGAGGTGTCGACGCTGCCGGCTGCTGCTTTCTCAGTCTATCGCACACCGCACCTCACACTGGCTTAAGAAGGTCCACTGGAGCTAATGAGCACAACGCTAAACATACACCGAGATGCAGCGCAACCAGAAATCGTCCGTACGAAAACAAATATCGCCACCACGTTGTACACGACAGCCGCAGCGCGCCGCCATGTTTGGAAGAAAAAAAAACAGCAATAGCGCGATGGTGGCGACACCAGGGGTTGCGTTTCGGTTTCAAAATTTCAGACCAATTCTCATGTTTTCAGTGTAAGGAAATACAGAAACAAATGCTCTAAGGCTAAAAACTGCTTACGCAATGTAGTGTTTATTTTACATACTATGCTAAAATTGAAATTTGCCGTAAATTATGCAAATGAAGTAACTTATGCGAGCTTGCATTTCGCGACGTTTTCCTCGGCATCGGTCCAACGTGTTCCGCACCACTTCATGTTGCATGTGTAACCCCAGATTGCATGCGCAACAGCCCACAGTTGCCCTGTAGCGCATATTCTGTGAATTATCAGCTGCAGCCAAAATGATGTGATTCAGCAATTAATACTGTTGAGCCGTATGTGTGGTGGTCGTACAAATATTGATTGCAACAAGCAAAAAGTAAAAGGAAGAGGAGGACAGCGTAGTAGGCATGGTACACAGTGCAGGAAAAAAACTACAAAAACGAGGGCAGATACAACGAAACACAGCAAGGTCTCTCTCCTCGTTTTTCGTTTTCTTTTTTTCCTGTGCGTGCACCATGCCGATTACCTGTATCACCAACTCGGAGACACAGGGCGGTGAGAGAATGACACACAAGGCGCTCAACAACCAGTGGTTTTATTATTGCTGGATATATAAACAAATGCTTTGCATGTAAGACCAACCAACACAGTATGCATGCACACAGGCTATGTTTTGTAGTTTTTCTGCATTGCATCTTGCATGCGCACAGGCTATGTTTTGTAGTTTTTCTGCACAGATGTTGCATTTTCCTGCGGCAGTAAACCATTGGTTATAATTGTTAGTTCAGCACCTTAATCGCACATCTTGTTCACTCACCGTCCCTTGTCTAGCGCTGTTTGTTAGAACATGATAAGTACCATCCTGCACGTAACTAAGAGTAGCCGTCGTGCAGTACATCCCTGCAGCATTTACCAGCATACTTCCAGTGACCAGTGATATGTGTATAAACAGGGCGCGCACTTCCAGGACAGCTGCTGCCGTCCTCCTATGCAGCACGAGTGCTGGCGCGTGTTCTCAACATAGAATGTTGCACATATGCGCTTACCATTACCCTTAGTAAGGGCACACGTTCGCGAAGAGGGAAAGCTCAGCTCGATCAGAATAATGCTGTTTCAGGTGCAATAGGCGTAGAATCTACAACGGAAGTGACGAACAGGCCGGTGCACGCAATTCAAAGAACCGAGTCCCGCATATCTCGGGCACTCTAAACGTATTCGTTAATCGCGCACCAACTATAGACCCTAAACATTTTACTGCCAATGATTACTACCATCCCAGGTATAATAACGCAGCCACCTTCTCCCACAACCACCACGCTCGCCATCACTGCAACACCATGATTCCACCACGCCACCATTATGCTGTACACAGCCACCAAGTGTGCCACCATGGCACCTTCATTCCTCCACCATGCCACCATCTCGTTGTCCACAGCCACTAAGCTTGCCATCATGGCACCTCCGTGACTCCACCGCGCCACCGTCTTCCAGCAAGCAGTACAGCATCACACGTTCGCCATCACCACCGTCAGCCACCATTTCCACCAAATGCATCCACTATTCACCACCATGAGCCATCTTTGCCATCACGCTTTCCAGCATATCCGTCATTATTTGCACCATATCCATTAATATTTCCATCTTAACCACCACGAATTCCAGCAACCACCAAGAGAGAATTTTTAATAGGGCTGTGACATCCGTCCTGGCTGTGGCCTCTTGGCGAACTTCTTCCACTCTTGCTTCTTCCAGAATGCGTTGACGCCGTCGATCATTGGTCCATTTCCGATTTGGTGTATGGCCCCGCCACGGTGGTCTAGTGGCTAAGGTACTCGGCTGCTGATCCGAGGGTCGCGGGATCGAATCCCGGCCGCGGCGGCTGCATTTCGATGGAGGCGAAATGTTGAGGCCCGTGTGCTGTGCGATGTCAGTGCACGTTAAAGAACCCCAGGTGGTCGAAATTTCCGGAGGCCTCCACTACGGCGTCTCTCATAATCAGAGCTGGTTTTGGGACGTTAAACCCCACATAACAACAACAACAACGATCTGTTGTACGTTGCGTGCGGCCATCTCAGCAGCTAGCACCGCTTCCTGCAGCGATAAAGTGGACCGTGCCAGCAGATTACGACGAACTCCAGCATCCCGTAGCGCGCATAAAAACCTGTCGCGCAGCATTCTATCAAGCGCTTGGCCGAAATTGCACCGTTGAGCATTCTTTCGTAACTCTGCAATGAAATCACTCGTTGACTCACCAGCTTGTTGAGTTTTATGAAAAACCGATACGACTCCCCTGTCTCGGTGCCTTTCGGCGGAAAGTAGACGACCAATTCTTCAACTGCTGCTTCCTATACGTCAGATCTTGGATGTTTTCAGGCGCACAACGGCCTTCCAGAAGATCTACAGTCTTGGTACTCAGGGCGTTAGCCACTAGGGCCCGACGCTTCTTCGGATCAACAATCTCATGGGCTTCGAAGAAAGCTTCTAATCGCACCTGATATGCTTCCCACTTGTCGTACTCTTCGTCGAAAATAGGTGGCCCAGCATGCGTCGCCATGCCGTTCCCTGCCCGTCGGGGTTATTCGCCTCGTCGCCACTGAAGTAACAGACGGCGAAAAAGAAATGAACACAGGTTTATTGTGTTAGTCGCTTCCGGAAATACCAAGAGTCACCTACCGCCGTAATAGAAACTTTAAGGACCTGTTAGTACATGCCAAAGTAAACCCTCAGCGCACCGCATTCATAATAACTTGCTCCCGTCCCAAATGTAAGACTTGCAAGCATATTCAAAATGACCATAAGGTTAAAAGCACGGGAAGTGACTATGTCCATCATGTAAAATCAAGTTTCACTTGCACTAGTTCAAACGTTATTTACATGTTGGAATGTTCACTCTGTCACAAGCAGTACATCGGCGAAACTGGTCAGCCAATTAATGTTAGATTAAACGGGCACCGCGCGGACACCGCGAATAACCTGCCGAAGGCAGTGGCGCAGCATTTTAATATGACAGGTCATAATTTCGATGAACTGAAACTCTACATACTTCAAGGAAACTTCCGCTCACCGAAGGACAGAAAATACAGGGAATCGTATCTCATATTTCAATACTCTCCAGCCCACAGGCATAAACCTTTTAAAGGGAACCCTTGAGTCCATTAGATAAGGTAGAGGGTTAACAAAGACAACAAAAGGTTAAGGTATGCACAAGCTAACAATGTTTCTCCCAGAAAGTCTACTTTCAGGTGCGGAGCGCCCATCCAGTTCGACGAGAACAACGGCGTTAAACAGTGTAGTTACTTTTTTTAACCACAAGCTTGCGGTGAAATTCATTGTTGGTGCGGCGCAGGTGGTGTGGGGTGGAGGGGGGAATACATGCCATAGGAGCAACTTCTGTTCCGAGCGTGTGTTCCTTTTTCATCCTGCTTTCTGGCGCTGTGCACGCAATGCATTTGCAAGATATGTACAAGGAGCGGATTCTTCGGAAGCTTTCGCTCTTGCCATTTACATTAGTCACGCTAACACCTGTCACCCAAATACCCCTGCACCCAACCCCCCCTCCCCCCTTTTTTTGTTTTTTGTTCCCACGTGCTGCTGTTCTCCTCTCTTTATGAGGACAGGGGAGAGTGTGCAAAGGCGTACATAAACGAACGCTGGAGAAGGCAGTTGCCGCCCTGACGAAGACAAGTCCGCTTGTCGAAAGGTTGGCTCCCGCGACATTCCCTGTTCTAAGTCGTACTTTGCGATTTGTTCGTCGTGTAAGTAAGCAACTTAAGTGTGACGTCATGTCATTGACATTCGCACATGCGCTCTTGGCGTATGATGACATCACATCACAGTAATGACGCAGCTGCACGCCGCGAAATGCTTGGAAATATGAAATCCAATCTGATTTGTTCCCTTACCTGCGGTGCCGCGTACCATTAAGTAAGAGATTGGTCTTCGCAGCAAAGGTCTCGGCATTTGACATCACTCATGGCGAACTGCACGAACCAATCGGGAGATGATAGTTGTGACGGCTCCTCCCTGGGAGGTGAGGAGCTTCTGCGAGCAAACATCGCGTAGGCTAGGGTACGTTGTAAGATTCCCGCCATGCCCTCTTCGTGGCCCAGCATCAGAGAGTGGTAAGGGTGTCCCACTGGCGCTGACTTTCGGATCACTAAAGATAGCTTCACATCAGTTTAAGCATGTTTATCTCTGTTAGCAGCAAACCGATTTTAAAAAAAAATTGGCAGGTCCCACGTGCAGTGGGAATCAAGGAAATGCGAAGCACGCATCAGGAACGTAAAATGAATATGCATTGTTGTCTCGCTAGACCTATTCTGGTACGTATGAAGTTAACGAAACGGCTGCAACAGCACCAAGACTGTGACATGTAAGCCATGCCGCTAATGACACGCATGTGATGATTATAATGTTATGACCTGTCATTTACGTTCGTCACGTAGTCGTGTTGTGCCACGCCAATTTTCCTATACATCCGATTAACGAAACGGCCAGGAGAGCACCATCACCATCGCATGTAAACCATGTCGCTGATGACATGGATGTAATGATTTTTGTGTTATCACCTGTCATTTATGTTCGCCATGCAGTCATGGTGTGCCACGCCAATTTTCGTATGCAGCCCATTAACGAAACGGCCACGAGAGCACAATGACCCTCGCATGTAAATCATGTCGCTCATGACATGCATGTCACGATTTTCATGTTGCGACCTGTCGTTTATGTTCGTCATGCAGTCATGTTGTGCCATACTGATTTTCGTACACACCCCATCAACGAAACGGCCAGGGGAGTACCATGACGTCGCATGTAAATCATGCCGCTTATGACATGGATTCAGGATTTTCTTGTTATGGCCTATTATTTATGTTCGTCATGCAGTCATTTTGTGCAATACCAATTTTCGTACACATCCCGTCAAAGAAACTGCCAGGAGAGCACTATGACCCTCGCATGTAAATCATGTCGCTCATGACATGCATGTCACGATTTTCATGTTGCGACCTGTCGTTTATGTTCGTCATGCAGTCATGTTGTGCCATACTGATTTTCGTACACACCCCATCAACGAAACGGCCAGGGGAGTACCATGACGTCGCATGTAAATCATGCCGCTTATGACATGGATTCAGGATTTTCTTGTTATGGCCTATTATTTATGTTCGTCATGCAGTCATTTTGTGCAATACCAATTTTCGTACACATCCCGTCAAAGAAACTGCCAGGAGAGCACTATGACCCTCGCATGTAAATCGTTCCGCTCATGACATGGATGTCCTGATTTTCGTGTTATGGCCTGTCATTTATATTCGTCGTGCGGTCATGTTGTGCCATACCAACTTTCGTACACATGCCACTAATAAAACGGCCAGCAGAGCACCATGACCGTGGCATATAAATTATGCCGCTCAGGACATACATGTCACGATTGTATTGTTATGACCTGTCATTTACGTTCGTAATGCAGTCATCTCGTGCCACACCAATTTTCCTATACATCCCATTAGCGAAACGGCCAGGAGGGCGCCAAGACAGTGGCATGTAAATCATGCCGCTCATGACATGCATGTCATGATTTTCATGTTATGGCATGCCATTTACGTTCGTCATACAGTCATGTTGTGCCACACCAATTTTCGTATACATCCCATTAACGAAACGGCCAGGAGAGTAAAAGTCATAGGCGGATAGATAGATAGATAGATAGATAGATAGATAGATAGATAGATAGATAGATAGATAGATAGATAGATAGATAGATAGATAGATAGATACGCTCAAAGTCGCCGAAATTCGCTAAGAAATGCTTCGCTTTTAAAAATCTTTGCGCTAGAACATTCCCTGTTAGGCGCTCATCTCCTAGTGTCTTAACAAAATTTTTTCAAGTAGCATAGTCAGAGGGGCTTTTTACGAAGGAAACGGGGCAGCGTTTTCACACAGAGTTCGCACCTGAAATTTTCGGAGGGTGGCGCTACCTCAACTTTATGTGTGCAAGCGGAAAAATTTCCCTGCTCTTGGAGCTCACCGAAGAAAATGTGGCGGTCATCCGGAGCCTTTACTCTCTCTCACGCTCGATCACTTACTACTGAGCTTGAATCCTTATGCCATGTGCACGACGGATAGCCAGTTAGCTGCTCCCGTCATTGCATTCACTACCTGATTCAGAATTTATAATTGATGTGGTAATGGAATTTCTTTCCTTACATACCAATGTGAATGCCTTCTTTCCTATTTCATTAATGAGCGCATTTATTTGATGTTGTGCGTGGTGATGTTTCCTCTTTGATGAGTATGTTTCTTAGTTCCATTTATGAACTGTACTAATGTCGTTCGCAAAGCTGCGTGGGTCCGAGGAAGGCCTGCAGTATTGTACAATAAATAAATAGGCCATTGTGGCATTTCGAAAGTGCACACCTCTCGAAAGCGGCAGAGCGGGGTTCTACTTCTATCCCGATCCAATACCACACAATTTTTCTTTGAACTTGGGAAATGCGCTGGAAAATTTGGCGTTGCCATTAACTCAGGCGTTCTTCGCCCCGCCACACTGGTCTAGTGGCTATGGTACTCGGCTGCTGATCCGAAGGTCGCGGTATCGAATCCTGGCCGCGGCGGCTGCATTTCGATGGAGGCGAAATGTTGAGGCCCGTGTGCTGTGCGATGTCAGTTCACGTGAAAGAACCCCAGATGGTCAAAATTTCCGGAGCCCTCCACTACGGCGTATCTCATAATCAGAACTGCTTTTGGGACGTCAAACCCTACAAAACAACAACTCAGGCGTTCTTCGAAAGTATAGCCTTTGAAACCACCAAGATTATTCGCTCATGTGCCATGCTGCCGGTGACACAGAATTTTCCCCCGACAAGGTCTTATTAGCGCTATCGCACTGAAACATTTCCAATGCTGTCCACAGTAACTAGAGTACCACATGCGCAGGTACTGGCGATCTTATGTACCGTACACGCCGTCACTGCTGCCAGTTCCCTTCTGCTCGTCGCTGGTGCTTTCCGGATATGCCGTGGACGCTCAGCACAACGACATAGTGTGGCGACCAGCGAGTGGACGGTACCATATGAATAGCTTCAGAAGAGCAAACCAAATGAAGCAGTTCAAGCGAAATTACGTCGATATGGGACTTTTCCTGACGATCGGCGGTCGACGAGAGGACAGCAGGAACCTCTCTCTGGTGACAGAGAGTTCTTCAAGGCAGAATCATTTCATGCAGACCATTAACGCGAATATTCACAAAGCTACTGAGGTAGGCAAATCTTGTACTTATCATCTGTGCAGATTTTTATTCCCAACGTTCAGTTTAAGCGCCGATGAAGAATTCAGAGGATGGACACTTTAATAAGGTAGGAGACATGCTCTTGACGGAACAGCATTGATTTCGAATTTCCTCTCTCACCTGGAAGGCGACTTCTCTTACACCAAATTCTAAAGCTTTAGACACACCTAACAAACCATGGAGAAGTATCCGGAAATAGAGCACTAGATTTATGAGTATTTACAGTAAAAGCCGCTTAAGGTCAACTCGGGCAGTGCGAATGACGCTTTATATCGAACATCCGAAGCTATGTTAACATTATCCGCCTGAAAGATACCACATATTATGCGCTATAATACATTGTATATATCGAACTTAATGCTGGCTATCGATGAACGCCCGCATGCATCTATGCACGGGCCATCAGAGACGCGTTGCCAAGAAAACTAGACTTCACAGGTGGTATCGCTGTGCCGTGCGAAAACCAATGGGGCTCAGGATAAAGCCCGCAGCGCACCTTTTTACGTTCCAAGCAAAACTTGAGAATTTCGAAGGTGTTCCTCTCACAAGGTGCTGTTATAGCTGTTATCAACGTTGCATGCTTTTATCAACTTGCATGCTGTTATCAACGTTGCATGCTTTTCTTGAGTTGTTATCGTGCACGCGGTGCACCCAGTGACAAACGGCGTGTAGCGATCAGAGCGACATCACACATCTTGATAGGAAAGTGGGTGAATATTAAAGAGTCTCCTTAGAACGCTTTCGTCCGACATCAAAATATTTCGTACAACAAACTAGGCACCAGAATCCATAAACAGCGGGTTCTGCTACATCGAAATACTGGATATTGCCATAGGTTTGTGCCATTCGCTGCAAGGAGACGAGGACGCTCTGCCACCTTGGCCCTAGTTCGTTGCTGCAATATGAGGCGATAAAGCCTTCCATCACGGGTGGCCGTTGTACGAAACGGGGTGGGACGTGCTGGCAGAAAGACGCCTGCAGTGCAAGACGGCGGTACTGGAACTCTAGGTATGCATGGCCCACGTCACCACAGTGGCGACAGAGTGGTCTTCGCTGGGGCATCCGGCCTGTGTCCGATGTACGCGTCCGTGGTCGACCCTCCAAAATAATGAGCCGCTTGGGCTGTCTGAGGCGTGGCAAACGGGTGTCTACTTGTGCAGGAATGGCGTGGAAATGTGTCGGCATAAGTCGCTCGCTGGTACTCGCCCACGCTAGGAGATGTCGCTGGCGATGGGACGGGGCATCTTAAGACGTCAGCATAAGTTGCGCGCCGAAGTTCAATTGACGCCGTGAGGGCCTGAAGGGGTGGAGTGGTCTGAGGTGCTGCTTCTTAGCGGGATGCGCACACGCACTTCGTCCCGTACGACGCTGGCAATGAAGTTGGATGAAGGCTGCAGCGGCGGATGCAGCTGTCGCAGCTGCTCGCGAACTACCGGTTGAATGATCTCGCGAAGCGACTCCACATCGGTCGTGAAAACTCCGAGGGTGATGGTAGCAGCCGAGAAATTCCCCTGTCAATTGCACTGGCTCGAGTGCTGATGCAGGGCCTTCTGCAGAACGCCCTGCATCAACTCTCATGTATTCCGATATCAGCGTAACATGCCGACTGCTGGGAGGGATGTGCTGGCGAAGGCATAAGAAACTGCGCGACCATTTTGGACGGACTCCGAATGAGTCCAGCAAAAAGCTGCTTCCTTACTCTTCGCATCAATGGCGCAACTTCTTGTATTCTGACATAGTAGGGTCATCTAGCCTGAAGTGCCACCCACGTTTTCCATGTACATAGCGACATTCTCAATGGGTTTCTGGATGCGAGATTGGAGAGCCCATTTTGCTAGTCGTCCGCAATAGGAACTGGGTTAGGTGTCCAACAGCCTGCGAGAGAATTCGGCTCATGATATCTATGCCCTCGCGGTTCCGTTACGACGTGTAAGCATCGTCCAAAGGCCCCAATACACGTTTATCCGGTTCGTTTCGTTGACCCGCCCGTCGAACTACGCAGTCGAAGTCCGCCAGCCAGTATTCCACGTCTTGAAGGTTTCTATTAAAGGGACTTGGCAAGTGCTGTTTATGCAGCCTCTAATATCCAAGTACTGGCATGTATTCCGATATCAGCGTAACGTGCCTACTGCTCGGAGGGATCTGCTGCAGGGGTCGAAAATATCCAGCACTACCACCACAACAACATCACGCTTAATAGGCAGGCGACTTCTAAGAGAGGGCGTTAATGCACGAGTATTCAAAAAAAAAAAAAAAACAAGCGGTGCACCGAACAAGCACCACAGCTCCAGCTTGTGAGTTACAGCGTCCTCGTCTTCTTCTTGCAGCGAGTGGCGGAAGCGCGTGGAATATATAAAACAAGTGCGCAAATTCATGCTTAATGTAACCAGCTTCGACAGTGCGACTTGATATGAGGATTCATCAGTGGTGCGAAAGCCAAAAATTAACATCGCCCTGCTTCCAGCGTTATGCATATCGTTCGCTCGAAAATATGAAAGACGCGTTGGCGAGGTAGTAGCCAGATGCACCTGGAAAACTATGCTGTTACATCACTAAAACGTTCTCCTTCCCCTTTTTTCTTTATCCGAGTTGAAGCGGCCGTTTACGGATATTGAATATTTGGCATCCTTTGTCCAGGCTTTTACGACTCTATAAGATGCCTGTCTGAATGCAAGGTACCACAGAAATTATACTTTCTCGGCAGCTTATTTGATGTACACAACTCGGCGCCAAGAAACCGAAACAGAAGATTGTTCGCATAAATGTTGCGATATAATTTACCGACAAAGTGCGAATCTTCCAGCGTGTGTCGGTGCTTCCTGTAGCAAAACAAAGGTTCGGAACGAAGATATCAGAAGCCACAAACTTGTTATCTCAAGGTGCTTGCGAAAAAACGCGCGCTCCCTTTACACGCCCGTCAACCCCTCTGTCTCTTGCATGTCGCCTTTTTCCGCCCCTTCTATCCTTTAAAATGGTGGAAAGTTGCTGTTGTTTGTTCGGTAACCTAACTTTAATCTGTTTAGGCCTCACAAACCATTCGAATAGAAGTATTATTGTTCACGAGTATTTCAACTATAGGAAAGTTCATTAATTGATAAAAAGGAAATAAGAAAAGACAGTGTCATTTAACTTGAAAATTCATTCCAGTAGTACTAATTTACTACCAACCGCAGACACGTGGCATTGTATCATAAGCAATATGTGCTGTCAGATAGGCTTGGCACATATAAATCAGCATTCCGAGGTACACGCGTGCACACTGCTAGGCTGAAGATATATCAACGAAGAGAATTATACGAATAATTATGCAGGAAAACTTACCACATAAGCCTCTTCGATCGACAACAAATAGAAATGTGTGAGCAAAAGAAAATATTCAAGCGCATCACACTAACAGAACATACAAGACTGGAAATAGTTCATGACTGGTCAGAAGATATAACAAAAGTCCAACGAGACGCAGAAGTAGTTACTACTTGGCCTTGTCTTTGCTGTATGCAGGTTGCAGCGACCTTGGCTTAAAATAGTGGAGGGCTTGTACCGGGTGTCCGTTTTCTTGCCTAAAGCACATCCTAATAGCTTCGCCCTTCGGCAACACCACATAGTTTTGGGCCACTCATATCCAGGCACTCACACATATCGAAGAATATATCCAGGAGCTCACACATGTCGAAAAACTCAACGGCTTGGGCTGGCATCCCCGACACACGGCATGTCCAAGCAAAACTGCCAGACTGGTGACACAGCACGTGCACGCCGTTCTCCCTCTCTCAACACTCCTTTCCTCGCTGTGCGCCAACAGCGGACGGAGAGCTTTGGCACAATGGATATTCGAGGAACCGCATCGGGGGAAGGGGGGGGGGGACTGCCGGACTTGCTCCTCCTTGCAAACTAGTAGTACTGGTTCAGGAATTTTGTTCACGCAGCATGTGCCAGCGTGGCGTGCTTTTCGGCACGGTTTGGAAGGTCGTTTTGAAGGACCTTGGTTTTACCATTGCTGAGTAAAACTGACATCCGCGAAGTCTTCGATGCGCGTTTTTTTTTTCTTTTGCTACACATGCAGTATTACTGCTACTGCTGCTATCACTATAATTCCCCCTGGTCAAACTTTGAGAAGGCAGAATTATTTGACATCTTCGAAACAAGTGTGCTTGCCACGCTTGACGGCTACACGCATGTGTTCATACTTACGCGCACACACAAGGAAAGCAGCTATCCGTGTATTTTATGAGCGTGCGAGCCACAAAGCAAATGCTCGGGAAAAAATGAGCCTGCACAAAGCTTTAAACATAATATCCACAAGGGCTTTTATGTGGCAGATTGTTATGAAAAGGGAATCTGCGGGAATTAGAGAAATATGAAAGCCGTGCAATTAACTCATTATGAGATTGTGCCAGCTTATGTGCGATAGCAATTCACTGCTCTGTGCTGGTAGCAAGATGAGCTATTGTTGCTGTTTTACGTTGTTTTTCTTTTTTTGCCAGCGAGCAAAGCACATATTAAACGTTAACAGCTGCCACAAATCTGTCTGGTTAAGCAAAATAATGTTAGTGTTGAAACGAGATGACACCAGCGTAGGCCCCTGCTTCGTTTCTTTTTTTTTACCTGAAACGCAGAAAACCGAACGTTTCGGGGTCAGCTCGGACCCTTTTGGTGTGAGTGCTGGTCTTTGAATCTTTGTGCAAGGCGGCCGTATCAAAGAAGTGTCATCTGTTAGTTTGAACTGCAGAAAAAAGAGAGTATACGTGAAGGTGAAAGTCTGGAAAGACGTTAGAAGTGCCCACTAGCACAGTGCTTGCGGGCTGTCTCAATTATACTAGTTATCTTGACAAATGGAAAATTGATTAACATCTCTCATGTTATTTTTAAGTGCAAAAGCAGCTTACACTACGCGTGGCGAACAAGTTAGCTCTGGTGCACTTGTAGGCGACATATACTTTGTGTTCAGGCAAGTGCAGCTGCAATCATCAACATGTCCTGCGGGAAATATCAAAGAATCGCTCAGTGTACAGGTTAAACGTTCTACGACTTCTCACTTTTAGATAAAGAAAGTTCTTTATGCGAAATTCCGAAGGAAGTAATTTGATGGTGTGCTTAAATTATTTACACAATAACAAGACTGAAGCAATTTGGCGGTGCATTTAAAATATTTTTTATATAGAAGTAAGAACGAAGCCATTTGACGATGTATTTAAAACGTTCTTTATACAGAATTAAGAGGGAAGTATTTATATGTGATGACTAAAAAATTCTTTATACAAAAGTAAGTAGGAAGCCTTTAGACAGTGTAGTTAGAATATTCTTTTTACAAAAGTAAGTAGGGAGCCTTTC